>JANIJI010000059.1:11517500-12087500 GCA_024500535.1 Leptonema lineaticorne
TTTTCGATCTTTTTCTTTCGTTTTGTCGCGACCCTAAGACGGTTGTTTTTCGCTCGAAGCGAAGCCGGAAAATTATAAAGATTCAAAAGGGCCACCGCGGAAAAGCGTCACGGTCAAAGCGCAAAGCCACAGCGACCGAGGTCTGTTTTTTTGAAAACATCGCATTATAATTTTATGAAAGGGCAAACACAAATCGAATGCCGAGATAAAATTGTAATATTATAAACGAAACCGAGGGCAATAAATAACAAAATTGGCCCACAAAAAGCGTATAGATATGGTCTGAAGAGATCTGTTCTTCTATATAGATGCGGACGAAAAGATTTTCAATTCAAAGCGAAACGTTCGCTTTTCAAAGATAAAACGTTTCTATTTTAGTATAATGGAAAATGCATACCAATAATATCATATTCAAAACACATTTATAATACGCAACAAATTCCTATTTATAAAGAATTACATCTAAATGTTGTGATTGTATTCGTATTTTAATATTATTGATGCATTTTATCATTCAGCTGAATAATTTATGGGTGCATTAATAATAAATGAAGCTGTATGAAATTTCTTTATTCTCTCCTTCATTCCATTTGATCACAATTACAAGAATTTCGGTTAATATGGATTTAATTCGATCTAATTTAATATCATATTTTTATATATACATAAATTAATACTATATCATATATAAATACAATCAAATTGGTCTTTCTTAATATGGTAGTTATATATTTCTATTTATAACTAGTGGAATCAGAAATATTATTTTTTTCCTTAACTTCCTTTATTTAGCTAAAATACGCGTTTTCATATTAAACATTTAAATGAAATTTATAGTAGCAATACGAACGATGAACGTCGGAGTATTTCCGCAAAGTTTTTTATCTACAGATGGTTCCCAAATATTTTGAAACCCATTTTATTATTTTAATGATATAATTGTATTGAAAAGAAGGTTAAATTGCTTTCAATTTTTCATAATATTTCATGCTTTTAGAAAGTTATTCATGTAATCATTCGTTTTTTTACAATAATTTAATGTTTAGTTATTGAAGTTTTCCCATGTATTAATTTATTTTTTATTTTATTAACATATATAAAAATAATAAGATATACTTTAAATAAAAAGTATTGTTCATATTATTATTAAATTATTAAATTTTAAATAATTTTAGACAATCTGTAGACATTATTTTAGTACAATAGTGAAGTGAACATGAACTAGCAGAAAGGAAAACGTCGCGTTGAAAATGCATATCTCGTATTTAGATATTCTACGGTAACGTTTCTATTCTGATTCGAAATGAAAAATTGTACTCGGTTTTATTCGGTAAAAGTACACATACATATATAATTTTATATTACTATATACAAGTAAACTTTATATAAGAAGGATAAAAATCGCTTTCGTAAAATTGCAAATGGACCATTAAGTAATTCCGTACTGAATAAAAATAATAGTTTAAACCTTTGTAAGATGGAATTACGTTTGACATTTTACTTATAAAAAAAGATATAAAAGAATTTTTAATATAACGAATGTACCTATTATATAATGTAAATCTAAAAATATCTCAATTTTTATCTAATAATATGCAATAATTCCATAACTATTATTTACATGATACATTCACGCTATATGTAATATGTATATAATAACATGAGCACATCGAGCAAATTTTCATAAATTAACGTTGGTAAGTCGCATGACGTGCGTAAGCACACTTCTCCCAACTCAAACAATTGTTAATTTATAGTTATTACTGTGATAAGTCATTGTTACATTAGATAACATTTATGAGCTTATTGTTACATATTGTTTCCTTTGAAACTTCCGAACGCGATATAAATAAACGCGCCCGTCTTGGATGTGAAAAGCGACACAACTTTCTTTATCTTACTCTCGTTCGAACAGTCACATTATTGCATTATTCGTTTATTTTTCTTATCGTGATTTTTTTAATATAAATTATATATATTTTAATTATAGTTGTTAATATCTAGTTTATTTTTTATTATTTATATATATATATATATATATATATATATATATATATATATATATATATATATATATATATATATATATATATATATATATATATAACCATATCAATTTTTTTCTATAAATATTTGATTTAAAAAATAAAATAAAATTGCTGAAAATTAATCGGTATGAATCGAACGTAGATTTACGTAGTAGAAAAAAAGTAGTAAAAATGTCAAGTTTGATCGAACAACGAGACGTGTAATTAAGGAAGCGCTTCCGTTCTTCGGTTTTCAATTAGTGGTGCGACTTAGTCTCAGACACTGTCTGAGTTCGAATCCCGGGATTATAGCGGCTGCGGCCCTCTCTCTCAATACGAGGCTTTCGCGGTCCGCATGCACGGCTCACGATCCTATTAAAAGTGCACACCGCGCGTAATTGTAAACATTAATCTTCACTTGATGCATGTACCGCCGGATGTGATATTCAATCGGATTTCACCGATAAACCAAAACTTAGACCCGATCAGTTTAATCGTTAAATATCAATATGTACGTAATATTACGTTTAAAAATATATTTAAAGTTTGTATATATTTTCAAATTTAATTTCAAAGTGGCAATATTTTGAAAAAAAATATCTACATACACTTTATCCTTTGCATTCAAATCGTTTTGCACCATTGTCCTCTCGGGGTCCATTCAATGTCGACGGATTCAGAAATCGAAAACTTCATTGTTTGACAGAAAAAAAACCTGTTGCACCGCCATATTTGTACGAAACAGAAAAAAATACTGCCAACATTCAGAACAGACGCCGCGCGCGCTACCAACGTTTAAAACAAATTTCGGCACTACCAACATTCAGAATAAACTCCAGTAGTGTCACTCCAGTAATGACAACTCCCCCCCCCCCAAAATATTTTTGCCATCATTTTGTATTAAAAAAAAAAATTGAGGTATACTGATTTTTACAATCGTTTTATTATTCCATATTTATAAGATTTAAAAATTTTAATTTAGTAATCTTTCTATTAAAATTGACAAGTTTGAACCAAAAAAGTTTCAAAGTTTTGATGGCGAAAATGCAGTTCATGCTGAAAGTGTCATTTTATACATTACAATATTATATATAGAAAAAAATATGGTTGTGAAATTAAAATAAATATTCATTATTGCGCATAGTGTTCGCAATTTGTATTATTTTAATAATACAAATTATATTATATCAAAATAATAAAGATTTCTAGAAATGAAAACATAAAAATAGTTATGGTTTTATTTTATTATATAATCTATATAACAATATTAAAATAAATAATATAGGATAAAATTATGAAATGGCAAATATTGAAAAATTTATATGATTATAAATTCCAAAATTTATTACGTAATTAAGTAAAAACTAAAATACAAATTAATTACATTTATCCGAATATATATATATATTCGGATATATATATATATATATATATATATATATATATATATATATATATATATATATATATTCGGATTATATATATATTAAAGTACTACTAATCTATTTAAATGAGATACACAATGAAGATACTAATAATTATTCGAACCATATAATATATAAATTATACGTATTAAATATATGTAGAGAATATGTTTCGTATAATTTAATGCGGAAAATCTTTAAGTATCGTTCCATAAATATGCATAACAAGATATTTCCAATATGAAAGTGCTTAAAAGTGAGATTAAATGACGTAATCTGTTCTCGAGTATATTCGATTATTCGTTTTTGCTTATATTACACATTACGCATACAATTACAACTAGGATTAATCGAATGTTGTTAAAATTAATTTCATATAAAATTCAATTTATATTATATGTATTAGGTATATGATTTTTATCTTCATAATCATAAATATTTATAATAATTGTTAATAAACTTATTTCTATTAGATGTATGTTCTATTTAAATTTATTTATATGTATATATATATATATATATATATATATATATATATATATGTGTGTGTGTGTGTGTGTGTGTATTCGTATAATATTAAAACATTTACGCGTAAAAATGATCTAAAATTTATTTAATTTTCGCGAAACGTTTTTGATATGTGATATGCGACGACGTAAAAAGAAAACGCGTTTTAATCGTCTGTGAAAAGCGGAAAAATACGAGAAAAATGTGAAAAATTCACGTGAGCGGAATGCTTATTTACTTCACACGCAAATAAAAAAAATGAGTGGAAAAATAAAAGTATAACACGTTTGTGTGTTTGTGCATTACGAGTGTGTAACGTACCGAATTTATTTATTTTCGGCAATATATATATATATATATATATATATATATATATATATATGTATGTATGTATATGTGTGTGAATAAATAACATAAAATAAAAAAATACCGAGGGTAGGAAAAACGTTCCGAAAACCGTACTTTTTAATTTCGTTTTGATTACGCATTTCACTCAGTTTCATTTGTATCGTATTGAGTTAAATGAATTTATAATTAGCAAAAAAAATACTTTTTGGAAATTGTTCTCGTTGTATGTTGCAAATTTTTTCATATGTATCTGCTTATAAATATGAATGTCGATTATTATAAATAATTACCGCAATTTAAATATATAATTTATATGCATGTACTTTATATTATATATATTTTTAATAAATAGTTTTACTAGTAATATAATCATTTTAATTTAAATTTTAGAATATTTACAAATCATAGAAAAATAATATAAATATATTAGTGTGCTTAAATTGCTTAAAATTAAGTGCTTATATTTTTAGTATAATAAAAGTTATGTTGACAAATTAGTTTAAACATAACTTGCTTAAAAAACTTATCAGTTTTATTTAAGTTCGTAATTCAAAATTTCGTTTTAACTTTATGTGTATTATGTATGAATTATTAACTTTATATATATGTATATATATATATATATATATATATATATATATATATATATATATATATATATATATATATATATATATATATATATATATATATATATATATATATATATATATATATATATATATATATATATATATATATATATATATATATATATATATATATATATATATATATATATAATCTAAATGTGGATTAAGCGAATAATAAAAAATGTAATTTATGTTTATAGAAGTTCTTACAGCACGACGGCGGTAAATGTAAAAACGAAAAGAAGAAAAAAATTAACACAAAATATTATATTATAATATTATAATAACTGGGAAAATTTATTAACAACAAAAAAAAAGTAGGAAAATAAGCGAAAGCAAGCGTCATTTGTATTCGCGCAATAAATTAAAGTCGGAGTCGACTGAATGAAAACTTTTCCCACTTTTATTATGTATTTCTCGCTAAGATGATAAATAGTTTGCGACGAGTTCTTTCTTATATATGATTATATGAAATCATACATATTTATCGGATATAAATGTATTCCATTTATTTCCTATATGATATAATATTAAAAAAAAATTGAATTTAATCTATTTTTATTTTAAAAAAATAATTATTTAAAATATACATTACGTTTTATGTGAAAGTTACGCATTATTTTTTATATTTTGAAATGCTCGTGAATTAAAATTATTGTCTATAAAGCGATTTCACACCTTAAAAATTTATATCGCTCATTTTGTATGAAAATTATAATATACCTCTTAAATTTGTATATAACTTTTTTGTGTATGAAATTATTCGTTAGTATTTAACTTAATATTAAAATAGAATTATTTTTTTTAAAATAAGCATATAAAAATTATAATACACGAATTCAATCATATTTTTTTTTCAATTTTTACGACTTGTCATATATAGTTAAATCGCTAGCTTAACGCTAAACCGTCTGTCATTATTTATTTTAACAAATCAACATATAAATATATATTTTAAAATATGTGAGAATTACAATAACATAAATCAAATAATACATATATAAAAAAAACTAAACTATTAATATATAATATATATATATATATATAATCGTAAGTAATAAATAAATATTCAATATAGTCGTACGACTTTCACTTGTATCCGTCGTCGCCTGAACGTCCAATACATACATTACGAGTTCATAAATAAGGGGAATAGAATAAAAATCGAATTTTTATTGATATTTACAAATGTATATTTGGCCGAATGCGAACGCGCGGAAAAATTCGACCGCAAAGACTCCGATGGGTATCTCCCTTTTTTTTTCTTCTTTTTTCACAAAATATACGCATGTGTGTTATATGTATTCGCGTAACGCAAGAGTGTTTTTCGTAATCTTTAAACGCACCCCGAGAGCCTTTTACGTGAATATATATATATATATATATATATATATGTGTGTGTGTGTGTGTGTGTGTGTTTACTTTTTTACTGTCTGTAAAGCGTATTCTTTACGACTCACCTCCTTCGTTGCGTTTGTAAATAATAATACGACGAATATGAATACGAAACGCTAAAAAAATTATTCATATATTTATATATAAATATCTTATTCTCATATATATATATATAATATAATATATTATATTATTACTAATATAAACAATATCAATTTGTAGAAATTTATTTTTGTTTACAAATTCGATAAAAGTATCATTTATCAAATCCGTGTGTACTATATTAATTTCTTATAAAATTGTACAATTAATTTCTCTCTTATTTAAAAATAATCAAAATTTATTATCATCCCTATTTTTCACTTATATATTATATATTGTAGTTATTATTAACTTCTGATAATAATGATTTGGCTGTTTTGGTAGCATTTTTTTATGGCAATTTGATCGCAGGTCGCATTAAAAAAAATCCATTTCAAAACATATTCAAGTATCGAGATAAATTCTGTTTATTTGATGGTTTTTATTTCAAAAAGCGTACGCGAAACGGTGTAAATATGAAACAATTTTATTGAAAAACGAAAATGAAATTAGCTACATTTCGTTTTAACTCACTTTTTAATGGATTTTATTTTATTAGAAAAATATTGTATCATTTTTTTCGCAAATATTATAAGTATTGTGCTTAATAAATTTCTTATAGTTTTAATTTTAATGTAATATTTTAGTAGAACACAATCTTAAAATCAATGAATTTTGTCATCTATATATATAGATTTTTTATAATTTATAAAATATTCAATTGGTCAAATAGAAATTCTATTTTGATGCTGTTTCAAAACATTAAAAAACATAAATTTTCACTTGTAATATTATCAAAGTATATATAAAATAAAAATATTGTTTAAAATGAAAATAAAAAATAAAACCATTTTTATACTTTAAATTTATTTAAAAAAATAGTGAAATTTTTTAATGTATTATTAATTCAAAATTAAAGAAAATATCGAGATAAATTTTCACGGCACTATATATTTACGAAAAAGATTCTTTACGTGTATTTATACTCTTTGGCTTCCGAAAGCCGCACATCATTTTGAAAAATATAAAAATATTCCACGTAATTTTACGGGGTCTTCATCGGCAGCGCAAAACATGCATAATTAAGCTGTATACTTCCTTTTTAATTAAACCTCCCCGCGTGTAAATTATAACTTAATACGGCAATAAAGTCATTTGTTTTTTCCTTACGACGCTCCCTAACGTTACCCTCCCGCCGCCCTAGCCGCCCCCCCCCCGACCGCCCTTAAACGCGAATCTTTTCCCTTATTTTTTTTATTCTCATTTTTTTTGTGTGTTTCTTTTTACTTGTTTATTTTTTTCTCTCGCCGCTTCAAAACATTTCTTTGCACCTTTACGGTGAGCGTATTATTTTTTTCCACTCCTGGAGCTCAAGAAGAGACGTAAAGGAAAACTGAACAAGTATACAGGATAAAAAAAAAAACGAAAAAAATAAAAACACTACGCATAATTAAATCGTTTTCGACTTTGAATCGTTACACGTAGTAAGAGTGGAATAAAATTGCATTTATTAAAATAAATTGGGCGATATTTCGAAGGGTGGGCGATTCGCACGTACTGCCTTTTTTTTCGCAACGCACTTTTCCGACAATATAGCCTCGGGATGCTTCTCAAACGGTCTTCTGAGAATATTTTCGTTCGTTTTTTTTCTTTTTTTTTGCAAACCCGTATTTTTCTTTTTTTTTCGTTCCTCTTCATCTCGGTCGACTTTTCCTACGGTAGAAAGGGTCGCTTCGGGTCGACGATGGAAAGGAAAAGTCCCGGTATTAAAAATTCATTCGTTCGGCCGATTTTGCGAATTTTTTCCGCACGCGAAAATCTACCCGAGTTTTCCCTTTTAATTTAATTACACTACGAGCGGGGCTTAAAGCCTTCGATAGTTGTTTTTGATGGAGAACATTCGTCTTTCAGTTTCGGTTTTGGTTTCGTTTCGCTTACGACTGCCGTCTTTTTCTTTTCTTTATTTATATATTTAACAGTATCAAAAAGTATTCGGAATTATTTATAATTCAAAAATTTTCAAATTAATATTGATAATGTTTTAAATTTAAAATAGCACTTATAATTTAATTATTCATAAAAACTGTATAATATGTTTTTGTTTTAAAAATTAACTAAAATATTATATACTGATATAATCAAGATTTTTAAAAAATATATAAACACAAAAATTTTTCATTTGTTGTCATATAAAATTAAATTTTAATAAATGTATTTTAAAAGGTATAAAATATATATCAAGGACTCAGCCCTCATTCGCGTAATAAGTTATGGTGTAATTTTATTTAATCGTGATTACGATCTTTAGTACAGTCAAAACCTTTTGTTGAATATACGTATATGAAATAAAATAATATATAAAAATATTCGGTCACTTTTGAATCAGACTATGTATATATTTAAGTCTGTGGGTTTTCTCCGTCTATGTATAACAGAAAGACTATCTCAATATAAGCTTTTTATCGTCGTTGAATACTTTGAATGGCTCTCTTTCTCCGTTTTTCTTGTTTCGTTAGTGAAATTTTTAGTTTACTTCGGCTTTAATTAAGATCAGACTTTTCTACTACGTCTTAATTAAAAGAAGAAAATACGAAAGAAAATAACAATGTGTCTTATATAATTTATATGCGATCCCATTGTATTAAATATTTGTCGAATACCCTAATGATTATTTTATTACATTATACAATTTTACGATCAAACTATATAAGCGTTATTATATTTGTTACATTTTCATTACAGAAAATTATACTTTATTATTTTAGGAAACTTTTCAGACTATTTTGGAAATATGAGAAATTAATTTTAATATATATATATATATATATATATATATATATATATATATATATATTGAGTGCATCAAGTCAGCACATTGTTTAATAAAAATGCATTCTTTTAACGTCCGCTAATCAATTTTTAGAGCTCAAAAGGATACGTTATAAAATGAATTTCAATAGAGCAATAGGATAAAATTATCACCATATTTTTCAAAATCCACACTTTTTGTACAATAATAATTGATGATTTATTTGCTTTTAAAAACTGCAAAAAATAAAATTCCAAATAATTAAATTTTCAATGAAAATCAAAAAATAATAATCTTATGTATATGTAAAGTATTAAATGTATATGTATTAAATTGGTAATAAAATATTCTTCACCGAACGTTATATGTTACATCAACCATCTTCCGCCTTTTCACACAATCTCATCGTTTTCTTTAGAAAAACATCCCCTTTTCACCAAACTATTCCTTTTATTGTAGATTCCATCCTTTTTCAAACACATATGCATCACGGAAATGTTGTTCGTTTTAAAGTTGCAAAAGAAAGTTGAAAAGCTCCATTCAAAAAAGATACACGTATATATTTATATATTTGTAAATGCATATATATATATATATATATATTCAAAGTAAAATGTATGAATCAAAATATGAACAGCGGAAAAAATTGAGAATCTCTGCTCCGACAATGGATTTGTTCAGAAAGAGCGAAATATGAAATTTGAATATTTCGTTTGAATTTGTTTTCAGCAACAAACAATCGAAATCGGAAAGCGGGGCGATTGAAAAAGAAAGTAAAAATATACAGCGTTCTCACGCACTCACAAAAAAACATATTCGCGATCGAAATAGAACATAATGAAAAATATAGAAATAGTAAAAAGACATATGTTAATAGGTAATTCTCAATATACATTATATTTTATATATATATATATATATATATATATATATATATATATATATATATATATATATATATATATATATATATATATATATATATATATATAATTTTAATATTATAAAATTATCATAGAACGATATTTTTATATAATTTTCACTGATAACATATTGAATAAAAAAAATATAAAGTAAAAAATTAAAACATAGGAGTCGATGTAAATTTTAATTTATTAATTGATTTATATATTGTCAGCAAGAATGACCAAGCATACAAAATTTCAGCACAATTACATATTGGTAAATGGTAGAAAAATTGATTACAGTATTTGCACCAGAAAAATGAAACCGTTCAAGTTTAAATAAAAGTGTAAAAATAAAAAATATATATTATAATTAAAAAAAAATTTGAGGATCACTGATAGATAGCCATAATATATAACACACGTAGCGTATGTTGATCGTCGAACGGTAAATTGAAAATTTTCAATATAAGCTCAATCGACGACACCCGTTCATCCGATGATTCGATTATATACCATTTTATTCGTGATCGGTTTTGTTACGCATATTTTCACACGAAAATTACTCACTTTTAATTACGCGAATGACCTCATTCACATCGAATAGATGCTTATTTTCGTACTTGTTTTATAAATAATAATACCGTTCGATGGTCAATCGTCGGTTTTGTCGGTTTTGCGTATGCGTTTCCGTTTCATTATAATACGATTTCAACTATCGAAATATGATTTTGGTTCTTAAACGTAAATTCTGATTTTAATCTTATGTCATAATATATACTTAGTATGTTATAAATATATTTATATTTTTTTAACAATTTTAAATATATATATATATATATATATATATATATATATATATATATAACTTACTAAATATATTTTAAGAATTATCGTAAGGTATATAAAATTATTAACGAGTTCAAAATTAGAGCCGTAAAATAAAAATATATATAATATATATAGCGGACATACAGATAATACGAATTATCTCATAACTGATAGGCTAAAGCTTAATATGTAATATTTAGACACCTTTAATAAAATTGTATAATCATTAAACAAATTGTATTGTATAAAAAAAATCTGATTCGACAAAATTTTTGAAGCATTCTGTATGATATATAAATATTATAATATGAATATATTCAAAATATAGTATTTATATAATCATACATCCATGTTTTTTTTATGCATGTCGAGTCAAAAATGTGCAATAAAAGCCAACGTTTGTTCACATGTAAACATGAGCCACGTTTCACATTCAAACAATTCCTTGATTTCTCCTGGGGATTTTTTCGACAAAAGGGACAAGCTCGCCGAAAACCGTCCGATATCAGACTCCGGTATGTGCTTTTCGTATTAAAAATATTGACATCACACGTACGGAGAATTAAAAAATATTCGTTTTATTTTTCCTTTTTTTTTTTTGGTCCGTTTGTTTAACGTGTCGCGCTCTGTTTCATGTACTTGTCTATCGTATTTCATTGCGAATGTAACTTTGAAACAGTGTTTTTATTTTTCATTTTGAATATATATATATATATATATATATATATACATTTTTTTGGGATACGCAAAAAAGGATCTATTTTTGTTAATTAAAAATTGTACATGGGACGTTTCGTTCAAAATTGATAATTGTGCGTGTACGTATACAAACGGAAAAGCCGATTTCCACTGAGGCGAATTTTTAATATTGGAAAATTTCAAAGGTTGAAATAATTCAAAATTTAATATGTATAAATATCGATATTGCTTTTGCCCGAATGTTATTCAATTTTGATTAATAAATTGATCGAAATATGTTTTAATAAAAATTGCATCAAATACAATACGAAATAAATATTGTAAAAAAAAAGATTATTTTTTTTGTATTGCAGATTAGTAAAAGCTTCATAAAATATTTAAATTTATTAATGTTTTGCTAAAATTATGGTTTATAAATAAAAATTATTTTTTAAAATATTAATTTTTCAGAAAAAAGTAATTAAAAGTCGTTAAAAATTCAAATATATTTTAAATTAGAAAATAATCCGAAGAGAAAGAATGAAAATATTTTGAATAATAAAATTTTAAATCGATCAGTTTTCTGACAAACACTGCATGATTTATTTCTTTTTTATTTTGAAAATTTAATATTTATGCTGAAATTTCATATTTTTGAATATAATTTCAAGCTTCAATATATAAATACAATCAGTTATTATTTAAAAATAAAAAAAAATATTATATATACCATATAAATATTGATAGTATAGCCATAAATAATGACTTATTATTTCACAAATACAAAATACGCACACACACACACATATATAATAAAAAATAGTCAATAAAATACAATGCTACAAATCATATAACACGTAAAGATCAATAAAAGCAATCGTCTGTTCGATCAAAAACCGAACGACAGATATATCAGATATGACATAATAAAACGTCAAATTGCCATCGCGGAACTCATTAAACTTCATAATAAAACAGAAAAAAAAAAGAAATAGATGGACAACAAACGAAAATATTCATTCACACGAATAATATCGTAACAATTCTATGTTCAATAAAAATAATATGTAACCACGTGAAATTACTGCAATAAGCTTGTATGTGTTAAAATGAATTCATATACCATAATAAAAGCGTAATAAATGATAATATCACTTATATTATTACTATTTCGAGACATAAAATGCACAATAATAAAATTATGATTTTATATACAATTAATCGATCGTTCACATTTTCATGATTAATAATTCATTTTATGTTGTATTAATTACCATATTATAATTTGATATAAAAATAGAGCAATAGCGGATCTTATTTTTTACAATAATTAAATGACGATATTTTGTTAATTATAAAAAGACATTTAATAATATTATATCCCAAACAAATTAAAAAATAAATAAATAACAGAATGTTTAAAAAATAATAGATGAAGAATAAAAATTATATGATATAATAATATTACAAAATTGTCGGTATTTAAATTATTAATATTTGACAATGGATATATATATATATATATATATATATATATATATAAAATATAAATATTTAATATAAAACAGATATACATATTTAATATATTGGGCGATGAAAATTCTTCGCCACGCTATGTTGACAATGTTGAAAGTTTTTCACGATTCAAACTGTGCGGTTAAACTTATAAAAGTTTCACCAGCTTCATATTTACGATCCAAAGTCTAATTCTTAAGTCATATAAAGTTGTCCGATTCGAAATATAGACAGCATTATTTTATATATTACTGCAACATAAGAAACTTTGAAATGTTATATATCGCACATTTAGTGCTACTATATTTACAAATTAACATATCAAATTTATTGATATTATTATAAGAAATATATATATATATATTTTCTATTTGTATATTAATAATTTATTGTAATATTATATATAATATAGATTTGGATTATATACAATATATTATAATATATGGTATTCATGTTGAATATTCTCAGAAGACTTCTTGTCTCCGTGATTGTTAAATTACACTACAATGCTAATATGTCAAACATTGTCGTATTTGAAACGTGCAAATTGTGTAATTGAAATGTATATTATTATTATTATAGGACTATTAATCTTAATATAATGGAAAACCATAATAATTTCAAATATACTAAAGATTTGTACGGAACATAATTTAGCTTTTAAAATTAAAATTTTATTCATAAAACTACTTTTTGTACAAAAATAGATCATATTGAAATTATTTAATAATAAAAATAATTATATATTCACAATAATAATAGTAAGATACTTTATTAATCTTAAATATTCTATAAAAATTAGGAAATAATAAAATATATTAAAAAATAGAATGCAATTTTTCAACTAATTTTCTATCTTATTAAACATAGTTTTTCAAATAAGAACTGATATATCCATTGCAAAAAGATTATTAATTTAAAAATGGATTTTCTGTAAAATATTTTCAGCAATTCGAATCTATTATAAAACGATTTCAATATAAAAAAATTGAATTGTTAAAAAAATATTCGATAACGATTTTCATCTATCAATGTGTGGCAAATATAATAGCGATATTTATTAAATAGCAATAGTTGACCGTATATTTGTATAAACCGGTGGTGATCGAATTTTCCTTTTTTTTCTCCGGGAACAAATCAGGAATATCAAATTTTCATTGACGAAAAATTTTCGTAATGGTTTTCTCCCAAAAAAAGTCATTAAAGAAAAACGTCACCGACAGAAAATGAAACCGTTTTGCGGTATGAAAAGAAGGAAAATAACCTCTAACCGTTTTTTTTTTCGCTTTCGCAAAATAATAACTCGGTTCGATGAGAGCCGAAAATAAAATGAACGAAAAAAATAAAGAAAGAAACGGTTTCCACGATGAAAAGTGCGTTGATATTACTTCAAAATAATAATAACACAAAAATTACACGGCGCAAAAAAAAATATTCGGACCAATTTTCCGGAGAAACGCTAACGATCCTCGAAACTTTTTTTTCCCTTTTCAAAACCTCGAAATTCAATCGTCAAGTTTTCTCGTAACGTTAGGAATGAAAATGTCCTTATAGGCGTACGAACGTTTATTATTAAATTTGTAAAAGTTTTTCACATTAAATCACACATGACGTTTTCATCAAATCTATTCCCAACGAAAAAATAAAATAAACTATTACATTTTACTTTATGTATTTTGGGACAATAAAACTCGTTACTAAAATATATATATTTTTATAAACTAACAAATATTTATATTATGTTGTAATATATATATATATATATATATATATATATATATTTCGCGAACGAAATAAAAAAATAATTAATTAAATTAAGTCGTTGGTGCGACAACCCCTTCATACCAAAAGTCTCCCCTTCAAGATACGAAGCGCTGATTTAATTTTAACGGGGTTGATAAAAATTTAGTTATATTAACTTAACATTATAATTATGACATTTAATAATATAATATGCGACAATAAAAGCAAATTCGAACTCACACATTTTAGACAGCTTTTACTAAATACAACAAAATTTTATTACTAAATAATTAAAATTTCACAGTAAAATCAATAGATTTCACTGTGTAATTTTAAAGCTCAATGATTCATTCAAATATTAAAAAAAATATATGTTATTCTATATAAATTGGTTGTGGTTAATCTGTATTTTTTTAATAATATTTTTTTATCATAAACTCATTTCATTTTAAATTATTAAATATTAATATATATATATATATATATATATATATATATTCAGGTATACTTATTGTATTTTAGAACAATATTTTTTAATGAAAAATTGAAAAAATTATGCAAAATGAGTCGAAAAAATTGTGTCTTTTGAAAAAAATTTTACCCGAAGAAATAAATTTAGAGTGAATAATTATAGTACTTTAAAGAAAACTCTTTTTGTTTTTTCAAACATCTTACATCTTAGCTTTCTTTTTTATATAAATTTATATTATATTTCATATAGATAATAATTTAAAATATAGATGTTATTTTTAGAAATCTTTGTTTTTAAATGTAAGGAACATAATAATTAACATAATAACAAATAATTTTAATATCTCTGAAGGAAATTGCGATATTAATAAAGGTTAAACACTCCTATTTAAAATATTTCCTACATTTATTTAAAAATATATAAATCAGATAGATTGATTTATGAAGTATCAAGACTAACGATAAAAATAAAAATTCATTCACATTTCTAAAAAAAAATCGTATATTAAATCGACAAACGTTTATACTTAAGATTCAATCGCGGTAATTTAATAAACAATTAAACGCGAAAAAAAACAATGATTTACGATCACATTTACGATTCCTTATAATGCAAACGTATTACATTATACTTATTACGACGATAAAGAAGCAAAAAAAAAGGAAAATAGGAGAAGAAAGAAATAAAGAATTTTCGGAAAAATAGAAAGAAAAGCTCGAGCGCGCGATACTTTACTTGAAGTGCGGACACGGAAGTTTCAGGCCATATTTCATTTAAATATAACAACATAATAGGGGTTCTATATCGCAAAGAAAAGGTAACTTTGAAAGTGTAACGACATTTACCGAAAAAAAATTCTTTTTGTATGCAAGTGTGTACACGACAACGACCACCGAAATAGTAACATAATTCAACCCGAGAACCTATTGACATGTATATATATATATATATATATATATATATATATATAATAGTGTTTTCTATCGTATACGTGAATAAGGGATGCGAATAATAAAAAAAGAATATGCGGAAAAAGTGGAGAAAATAAGAATCCATTATTCATCACGTAAATGGAAAACCTCGTGAAATTAGCTGGAAATGAGAAAATTTGATTTATATACATCGAGCATAAGTGTTTAGGTTGTAGCTAAAACGGAACTATGTATGTTTCGATAGAAATTTATGTCCTATTCTGAATTGTGCCATAAACTTTGAAACATAAATAGTATAAAAGCCTGCCATTTTTTTTTCTATCCTTAAGGCGGAGTCAACTTTGATTATTTTCTTAAGTTTATCACGATTTTTTTCTTGCAATAAAAAATACCGGATTTCACCATATACATTAATAAAGTCATGAATGATTAAACTAATATATAATATCTGAAGAAAAAACATTATTAAAATAATATACTATTTAAAAATATTATTTTTATATATGATTATATCGTGTTCATGCAAACAAAAGTTTTTCCGATGTAATATTATTATCAATTACCGTTACAATATATATTTTAATGAATTATATATTGAAAACAAAAGAAAATGAAAATAAATAAATATCAATGATAATAAAATATAAATTTCAGTGCACGCAAAATACTATTATAAAACTACATGACCTAGAAACAATTTCATTTATAATTCAAGACGAAGAAAACGGTACTCTAGACTGTGTCACATCCTTTAATCGTAACTTCCTAATAATGAACAAACCGTGCTAATAATTATTTACGGTTGTGTTAAAATAGCGAATTAATAATAGAAAAGCGCTATTTTGAGAGGGTAAAAGAAAAGTATAAAACAGGGACGTTCAGCAATATTTAAAAAAAAGAAATATTGTAATTATTGTCTAAATATTTTTTATAAATTATTATAGATCGCGAATATAAAGTACACATCAATTTTAATCTCATACAAAAACAAACCTAAGAATAAAAAGTAATAAATGTTTTAATATTAAATTTGTCATAGATATTTATTACAATTTAAATTGAAAATTGGTCTTACTTTTTGAACAAAGCAGTATAATAACAAATTTTTAATTCATCATATATATATATATATATATATATATAAATAAATTTCGTACGTTAATTAATTTTCAAAGGTGAATTTAAACGTTACGATAAGTAATAACAGAAGTCGGTCGACGTGTATCGCGAATACAGAGTATCCTCATTCGTTTATTCTCGGATGTACGCCACTGCACCGCAATATATATATATATATATATATATATATATATATATATATTTCGTCGAGAGTCGACTAGCAGTACGTTTCGGATGCGCGGACATAAATTAGCCCTGGGGAAAAGTTTTCCCATGCCGGTTCACACACAAGTATGGTTAATATATAATAGCTTCGGTGGCTTTTATTCTAAACTATAGTGAATATCTGAGGAAGGCGTGCATAGTTCTCTTCGGGCATAGTTAGCGACGTAATGTTTGTAATACCTCCCAGGGGGGATGCGGAGATGCGGGGGGGTGGGGGGTTGTGGGCGGTGGTGGGCGCTAATAATTGATGACACGCGCCTTAGTTTTGACTAATTGCGAATGTCTGTGCGTGCATGAACACTGGTACCGTGGCGCAACTTCTCAAAATATGGGACGCGATATACCATAAAGGACGATCGCACAACTAAAGGTTACAACTATACGAAAATTTATAATAGCGTTCCATTTAAATCTTTTATATCGCTACATTCTCATTATTATTATTATTATTATTATTATTATTATTTGAATTATATTAAAAAAATAATAATTTTATATAATGTTATATATGCGGTGTTTTTTTTTTTTATAAAGGTATAAATAAAATTTTATATTAGCAACACTTGTTGATATGTACACCGTTTTGACAGCCATTACTTGTTTTGTATTTAGTTTGATATGTCATTATATCATTTATCGATTAACATTTGAACAACGCTTACAAATGGTTCATATTTTTTAAAAGAAAATCATGGTTCAGTTCGAAAAACTCGTTCGCTCTTTTCGTACATTTTATGGTCGACATAATCGTCCTCCAGTTAATTAAATAATCATAGATTAATTGTGTACCAATTTTATTCTACAAGATATCACACGTCGTCAGTAATGTCATATTGTACGAACTGAAAAAGATATTGCTGTTGTGAGTTCATTGAGTCCATTCGGTATCTTTGCTTGACAAATGAAGCTATGTCCATAAACTTTATGTAAGATTTTGGTTTGTGGCAAGAATTAAATCCACACGACCATCAGGCCGTCGTATATTTGGTGAATAGGTTTAAAACAAAGATGCTGGTGATAATGGACCTGTGAATTAATCTTCAAGATCATGCAATTTAACACTACTTAACTATTTGTTCAGGGACTATGTAAAATCTCTGGGCTACATCGATATGCTATAAATAATTGAAATATTGGAAAATAATATTTTCTACGTTATCACTGATATATGGTCTCAATTGTTACAAATAAATATATATAAAATTGGACTTCTATTTTAGACAAGGTATCCGAGCTACTAGATACTGATAATCGTATTTAAATAAAATGACACAGAATTATCTCTCGAAAAAATCAACTTTATACATTTATGAAAAAAAAAGCACACTATATATCTTAATATAATTTTTAACGTCCGTAATTATACTATAATGTGCGTGCATCATATTAAATTTAATCGATTCATTACAGTCTTTAATATTAAATAATCATTAACTTCATACATAAAACCGAACCTATCCCGTTTGTAATGGGTTAATTGTTAAATCCTATTCAACGTGGAAGGGTGTAAAATTCCAAGGGATCGAACGACAAGTGTCAGAATAATTTATTTAAACACGTATCCATACTAAAGTGTTTATGTTGCGATACATAATTAATGCGTATTTACATAATCTTCACTGTTTTCGAATGGGTTGAAATGCCACTAATTAGCCGCGATTAAGAGCTCATCAATTAAATAAAACCGAACTCGATTCAATAGTCATAATTGATAGAATTTTATAATAATTAGATGTATACATTTTTGACGGCAAAATTATAACAATTATACAAAATTTAAATTAAAATTATTGAAAAGTAAATAAAAAATTATTTTAAAAATAACAATCATACAAAGCATTCAATATAATCTAAAATATATGAATTTATATATTTGAAAAAAAAAAAAGCCGAAGAATAAATTGAAAAGTACATGTTCACTGCATATCCATAATTAGTGTTTCAAATTTAAAATTCCGGCCATATATTGACGAGATAAAAAACATCGACAAATAATAAATGAAGCTGAAGTCTGAAACATGCATGAAATACTCTGCTACGTGGCAACATCGCCGAAAGCATTAATTCGCTGCAAATTCCTCTTTCAGCACATTTGAAAAAAAAATCACATATATTTCATATACACGTAAAATATGTGTGTATGTGTGTTCATGGGACAACGGAAAAAAAAAGAAATATAAGGAAATACAGGGTTAGTCGGATAAAACCAGTCCATTTCAATCATGAAAAAACTCGGTTGCCTTTGGCCGTAGCTGAAAAATAAGGCTTGCAGAGGTTGTATTTTAGACTGAACCGGGCTGAAGGCAAAGAAGACCGCATGAATAAAATGCGCGCGAAACACACTTTGAAATACGCTATTTATATATGTATTATATATATATATATATATATATATATATATATATATATATATATATATATATATATATATGTGTGTGTATGTATACGAACGCAGAACATGCAAACGGTCTGCTCGTTTGCTATTAAAACTGAATATTTGTAACAAAACAAATATATATATATATATATATATATATATATATATATATATATATATATATATATATATATATATATATATATAAACACATATAAAAAAGAAGGAAACATAAATACTAATAAAAACGTTTGTTTTAGAAAATTTAAAAGAAAAACGGAGTAATGTAAATGAGAAAAATTCATATACATATATATTTAGGAAGAAGAAGGCAAATTCACAGATTTCATATTTAAAATCGTTTTAAAGTGTTTTTTTTTCATAATTATTAAATGTTCTGTATGAGAAAAAAATAGTTTGTTTAAGTGAAATTTGTTGAAAATAAAAAAGTTGTACGTTTCCTACTTTAACTTTACCGCATAAAATACAATATTGGTTTACTTTGAACTTTTATACTATTGAATTAAAAATATAAAGAATTTAATTTATCGTACACGAAAACTTCTAGCAATAAATAAATTAATTCTAAGAAAAATAAAACACATTAAATACTGAGTTTTTTACAGTTTAAAAACATTAAATGCATTCACGTTATATTGAATATTTTTTAACTCAACTGGATAGTATTACAACGTCATGAAAATAATATGAAATATTAATTTAATTTTATAACATCGTAAAAATATAATCTTCATATTATTTAAACGAAAAGCAAAAAGATACTGATTAAATCTTGTATAGTATGCGAAGAAAACTCTGATTTTAATGAAAACTATTATATTAAAATTCATAGTGAACGTTAATCTTATAAATATGTATAATGACATGAAAATTTGAATTTTTTACGATTCATTATCTTTTTCATATGAAATCGTAATAATTTAATGCGAAAGTGTAATCCGGCACACATGCAACAAGAAAAATGGACATTAAATATGACAGGATAGATATATTTATCATATTTTAATATTTTTAAAATATACTATTTTTGCACGATATATTTTTTATGACTTTTTGAACTCTGGTTTTTTTCCAAATCTTTCAATATGTCTACTTCATTCATCATTGATTGAATTTAATACAGTATTTTTAATTTAAAAATTGTAATAATTGAAATTTTAGACAACTCTTTCTTTTGTTCGTAAATCCATTACAATTAAATAAAAATTAGCAATACGATATTAAAAACAGAACTATTCTTGTATTTTTTTTTAATTATACGTCCGTTTCAAATTACGATCTTGCATTGTCTCGATCGAGCGTGCCAGTCACAATTAACAATTAAAACGAACGGAAAACTCCTTAAAAGCCTCTTTTATCGCGTAAGATGATTGCGTATCCGTTTCGATTACGCTGCAGATCCCCGTTTTTTTTCTTTCGTGAAATAAAGACGCGCGGTTAAAAGGAAGAAAAAAAAAGTAAACCGGAAGAAAAAGAAAACTGCGCTCCGGAAACGAGAATTAAGCTAGCCGAAGAGAAAAAGAGAGAGGAAAAAAAACGTCGGAAAGTTTAATTAGTTGCCGTCGGTATCGGTTTCAAAACGTTGAATACGAACCGACGAAGACACTCTCCGGTTCGAGGTCCGACGTGGAAATGGAAAATCTGGGTAAAGCGGGGAAAAAAAGTGCCGTCGAAAACCTAATTGTCGATGAAATTCAATTAAAAACAGCCCATTGAACGTCAAAGGGCCGACGAAATTTCATGCATTTTGACGAGCCAAGACCGCTTTTATCTTGCGATGCTCTCATCTGAAGAAAATTTCTATCCATGAAACTTATATATATATATATATATATATATATATATATATATATATATATATATATATATATATACATGTGTATAAACTTATTAATTAAATGTCATAAAAATATTAAAATCTCAATATATATTGAGTTCTTTTTCAATACATCTAAAGTATATAAATATTTAAAAATATAATTAGATAACGAAATAAATACAATGAGAAACCAATGTCGCATTTTTTTTACTATAAAAATCGCCAATATTGATTGTATATGCAAGAAATAATTAATTTTGATCGAAGCCTTATTCAATCAAAAGCTATCGCCTTAAAATATAGAACGTTGTTTTGATATCGATAATTGAATGAAAGTTCGTTTAAATAACATTTTAATTAACACTTTTCGATCGAAATTTTAATGGTAAAATCTCGAACAAGATTTTGCACTAAAAAAAATTCACCTTGATGCTTCTTAATAATACGACGTTAAAATCTTGTTTTCTTCAAAATAAAATTTTTGATTGTAGCTCTCATTTTAATACTAAAATGTCTAAAAATATCTGAAATTAAAAAAAAATATTGTTGGAATATTACAATAATAGTATTGTAGTTGGAATTAAATCATTTTTGCGCCAAATATTTTGTATATTTTTTTATTGTATAAATATTCAGTGTACCAAATTGCCAGCAATACTGTATGCAATTCAAGATTTATAGCAGCACATTTTGGCTGCAAAATAAGTATTAATAGATTTTTATTGGATACGCTTCAGCGATTCTAGTTGTTGCCGTGATTCACAACTTCCAAATTATTAACATCGACGACGAAAATAAACCGCGAATATTTTCCACAGAAAGTCCAGATGCCCATTTCGAAGACCGCATTTTATAACGATATCAAACGAAATATTCTGTGCATTTTAGTAACTGCGTACGTCCATTTGTGTGTGTGTGTGTGTGTGTGTGTACCACAAGAGAATTCATATATAAAATTTATATATATTTGTATACATATTAATATTTATATTTGAATCGTTATAGTACAACTTGAACAATAATAGCGGAATAAACAGAGTGCTCGGTCGTAACGTAAAAACGTATAATAAAGATAAATGCGCTCGCTTTGTATGGATCGCGTTATGAAATCCGCAATAAAATATACCGGGGTGCTGTCAAAAAATTCCAGAACCGAACGCTTTTCGAGAAATTTTGTCCGCGCTATCCGCTGCGATTGAATAATTAATATATATATATATACTTTGTGAGTTATTATTAAAACACAGTTGATTTCGCAATAAATTCTTATATAATACATAACTTATATATTATATAATAAATATAGAATTCAAATCAATTTTATTGCAGATAAAAATCGTAGTAATATCGATGAAAAAAAATATGTACTGATAATTAGTTATAATATCAAAATTTTTTGAAAATTTACACGAATTTTAAAAAATGTATAAAATTTTAATGCAGCATTTTTAAAATTTTCAAAGCGCGCAGAAAACACTTTCAACAAACAGATCGCTTTTTAACCGTGTCATTTTAAAAGCGCAAATAAAATATTTTAACGTATAAAAAATGAAACGTTAAAAAACGGAAACAACAAAGATATAAATAAACAAATAAAACTCGTCGGAAAATAGAACAAACGGTTAAATAAACGGGCGTTTAAACTAAATTTAAACATTTTCTATACGAAAGGCGATTTCGCAAATAATCAATACGGCATTCGAAATCGACTCACAATTATTATTCGTTTTAATTGTTCAGAGTTAATTGGAATGCGATTCGAATATAATTTATTGAACGAAAACGCATTTATTTAATTCATCGGTAATAGCGATGATTTGATTAATTATAATATTTGTGGAATTTACCGGGGAAAATTTTATGATTTTCCTCAGTTAAAATTCACGGCTAAAAATATGAATATAAATTATAGATTTATAATTTATAATTATATATATTTATTTGTTTTAAAATTTTAATACTAAAATGATTTTCATATATATAATATAATAGAAACTATATATATATATAAATTAATGAAAATTTAATTAATACAAATATTATAATAATATAAAAAATAACTACAAATTTTATATATTGTCTATTATTTTGTAACGTATGAAAATCTTTTATCCATGAATATAAAATAAAAGTAAATTGCAAATTTGACATAATGAATACTTTTATTTATTTAAAAACATACAATTCAAATTTGAATAATAATTATATAATTTAAAATAAATTTAAATCATAATTAAAAACAAAGACTTTTAATAATTTATAATTTCATACACGTAATCTAAGAGTTTGCGTGAATTACTTTTGTATAATTTAATTTCCATTCAAAATTAAACGGGCGGCGATTTAATCGGGAAACATGAAAATTGGAAAATAAAAATCGGAATAAAATAAAATTAAAAATCAGAATACAAGCTATTAAAATCTTAAAAAATGCAAACACGGTTATTTTCTGCCGGTCAAGTAACTAAAATACAATTGTGTTGTCATTGGTTTAACACGTGCGTAGTTAATTTAAACTATGACTTTGTTATTATTTAATTAATTTAATTGTCATCCCCCTACCCTTTTCTTGGTAACGGTCACAGTTAAAACTGATAATAAACCAGTGTGTTCGTGTTTAATTTTCGCAATTAAATATTCTTTTCAACGAACATCGCCTTTAACCTCATTCGTATTTTTTTAATACACACAAATATAAAATTTATGATGTAAGATATATATATTACTGTCAATTTCATTAATTTTATTTATTTATAATAAACAAACTTCCATGATTATTGTTTAATATTTATATTTATTATTCTGTATATAATACCTTAAAGATTTTTTTAAATATCATACATTATATATTAATAATTCGTATATTTTTATTAAATTCTAGTCATTCATCAGTTTAAAATTAAATCATGACTTTAAATCTTTTTCAATAGTTACATGCAATTTTTTATTTATTATTTTTCAAATATATATATGTATTTTTCTGAATTTGAATTAAAATTTTATAAGATTTTAACTCGCATAATAGAATAATAAAACTATTTCGCCTCGTAAAAAAAGCAATTGCAAAGTGCAAGACGCGATTAAGAAATATAAAAGATTTTATAGAGCTGCTTTTCTCATACGATTTTTTTATTGTTTCTGCCTTATTTTAATTTTACGTTTTTATTTCAGTTTTTTTTTGTCTTATTGCAAAATTTTCTTTATGAATCTTTTAATACGAAAGCGTGTTCTTTGTTACGGCGTCGTTATGAAAAATTCTAAAGAAATTTTTCTTTTATAAATTATTTAAAAAAATACGTTGCATGTTTGAAATAATAATATAACACAATAAAAATGTCAATAAACTAATATGTTACGGTTTTTTTAATATACATTATTAATAATACAATTTTTTAATTATATACAAAAATTTGAATGAAACATGGAACAGCACAAAATTCAAATATTTTCTATATAAAAAATAAATCAATAAAATTTGGAAGATATTAAAATTTTTACTATATATATATATATATATATATATATATATATATATATATATATATATATATATATATATATATATATATATATATATATATATATATATATATATATATATATATATATATATATATATATATATATATAACGCAAATTAATATCATGCATTTTCACCAATATAGAAAACATTCCATATTTAAGTAAACGTTACGACATATTACAACACACATTTGTAGAGTTTTCCGCCGCGGAGTTTTCCCTGTTGCCGACAAATTTTCCGCATTTAGGCCAATAAGTCGGTTCCACCTTTGAATCGGTGAGCTTTCGAACTCGAATAAATTCGCTTTAAATGCGAAAACATGCAAGCGTAACCTTTCGTTCTATATGTATAAATATATATATATATATATATTTTTTTTTTCGCCAGTTCTCTACCTTCGTACAAATAAATATCTTGTCGGACCCTTTTCATACTGACCGCTCGTAAAGTTCTCTTCTAATATATCCTGTCAGTTTTTTAGAGGTTTTTATTTTATGAGCCTCCGAATACATTTTCTGTCCGCGTTATTATAATATTTATGACCGAATGTTTAAACCGCATCATTACATATAGTATCGCTCAAAGATAAACGATTATGTTTTGCTTTCAGACACAATGATAAAATATGGCAAATAAAATATATGAATATTATATGGTTTTTTTTATATCACATATATTAATAGAAATAAGCGATAGCCGTATAATATAGTTAATATTGTGAGATTAGTGATGATCATCACAGAGATAGATTACTTGTAATTTGAAGTACACAAACAAAATAAGCAAAACTTTAGGTTGAATAATATATATATAATATTATAATATTGTTTTTAACTTTTACTTAAATCATTCTCTCAGCGTAAATAAATTATTTTCAAGAAATAGAAGTACAATTTCATTATTAAAAAGTGGTATTCAACCAATTTTTTTTTATTTAAAAAACTTTCTTCGTTTCTCCAAAAACTCAAAAATTTCAAATTCAAAAAAATCCTACATATATCTTAAAAACTGATTTGAATAATTTTTATTTTTTGCAATCTAAGCTGATTTAAAGTGATCATAATAAATAGTAACGGAAGCCAAGTTTAAAAAATATGATAAATTAATCGAGATATTTTAAATCAAAAATACACAAATTGTACTCTTGTTCTTAACTAATTCAAATAATTACTGTACGATTGAAATTATAATATTTTTTTTTTAATAAATAGTCAAATTATAAAGCTATCTTTATTTTTTGATTTTGCAACCATTCGTATACAAGGTTCACTTGTTAGGGAATAATAAATAGAATATTAAACAAAATATAATATTATATTATATCGCATAATATTGAAATTCATTTACATATATTATAATATATATTTATGATATATTTTTGTTGCGTGATTGAAGAAATGAAAGCTTATAAATAAATGTATAAAGCTTTAAGTAAATAAAAACAACATTATACAAAATACATAACGAAAAAAAAAACAATATTGCAATAAACCTAATGATGTTTATCGTACGTTAAATTTATCATATATTAAAATTATTATATTATGAAATCATAAATAATTTCGCAATGAATTCACGAGCGGAAAGCTAAGAAAATAAGCGTTCGCTTCATATGCATAGAAAATCTAGAGCGACCATTGTGCTGAAAGTACTGAACCGTCGTAACCGTATTCCTTCAGACGTTAAAATCTCGTTCTGTAACGTCGCCTCGATTTTACAACGAACTGAATAATCGCAATCAGTTTGTTTTCTCTTTCGCTTGTTCCGGTTTGTTCCGACTTAGTTCCGTTTGTCCAAATACCGTTTCGCGTTTTAAAGTGCACAGGCGCCGGTTGATTTGATTGAGCTTATTGTTGAATCGTCGGGCGTCGTAACTTTCAAATTATTCCGAATTCGGCTTTTGTTCGTTTTAGAATCATCCCGTGGGATCGACTTTTCACGATTTCTAACGTTTAATTCCGAATTTTGTACGATTACGAGTGGAAAACGGTATTTTAAGGGATTTTTAAAGAAGAAAAAAAAGCAATCGATATTTAAAAGTAGAGATAGTTACATACGATTCAGTAGTGAAATCCGATTAATGTGACTACTTATTAATTAGAAACAGCCGCATATTAAGACTAAAATAAATAAAAATAATAATTCTGTATTTTTTTAACATCAGTTAATCGGATTAATCGCTTAATTGAAGCAATACAGATGTATTCCATCATGGTCCGATTAAGTAGCTTTTACTTTAAATCTATATCTCTATACGATTTATGTCCTATAAAATATAATAGTACGAAAAATATATAATATTTATAGACGTTAAAAAGTGGTTATATTAAATAAAAGAGTTATATGATCCTTTTTTTGAAATTTAACAGAAAAAATCCATTTTTTATCATATAAAATCTTTAATGGATTTCTATGTTTTTAATACACGTTTTCATAATAATAATTTTAAAAATAATAAAAATCTTATATTCATTGTCTATATTATATATCTCATTAATTAAATTATATTTATTTATTAAAAACAAAAAATAATAGATTTGATGAAAATCTTCCCTGTATTATTTAATACAAATTAATACTACGAAAAAAAGGTTATCTATGAGTGATTTATATGATCAATATTACATCTATTTCAAAATATATAATATTTTTATGCATAAAATTTATCGACAATGTTATAATTAAAATTAACATCAAAATGTAAATGTATAATAAATTATATGAAAAAGATCCAATTAAAAATTTAATGTATAATATTACGTATTTTTATGAAGTTTTCTTTATAAAAGCCAAAATACGCCATTATGCAAAAATCAATAATCTGTTCAAAACATAAAATTTATATTAAAATATTGTAGTATTTTTAATATAAATAATGGCAATATGTGTATAAAAATCTTTTGAAATAAATCAATTATTATTATATTATGTGAAAACATCGCTCATTACATGTAATACGATATTTTTGATTCTAAATAAAAAAAATATGTTTATTATAATACCGAACAGTTAATGCTGTTAGTAATAAAGATTAAAAACATATTATTAATATGCATTAACTAAAATAACCAATTTAATCATATATAATTATATTTAATGAAAACTTAATAAATATGTTATACAATCGATTGTTTTTAATTAAGGTAATTCATTTATACATTTCAATATGTTTAATTAGAGTGTTTGTATTTAATTATAATTATATTAAAAATAAATTGAAATCGTAGATATTAGATTTCATTCTTTATGAATTCGTACGTATATAAAAAAAATATTTTCTTTAGTTATAATATAATAAAATAGATATATGGATGAAAATTAAATATGACTATATATTTTTATTATATATATATATATATATATATATATATATATATATATGTGTGTGTGTGTGTGTGTGTGTAAATGTTTAAGTACGATTCAAAAGAAAAAAAATATTAAAATAAAAAAGAGAAACATTTTCAAAAGCAATAAAAATAAGAAAAAATACCCGAATGCAAAGATAAAACGTTACGCACGCACAGACAGACACGCGCAATTTTTATAAATATAATGTATATATATATATATATATATAAATAAAAAAGGCGCGATCAGAAACATGTATCTGCTTTCTTTCTTTCCATTTACAGAAGCACTTGCGATGTTTTGCCACCAACAAAAGAATTATGATCAAAGAGCTTTGTTACCTTTTTCTCATTTCTTTTCCGGTCATAAATCGCATTCGGGGTCCGATCATTTCCAGAACGCAAAGAGGGAAATTCGGGGTCAAGTTCTAACGTTTTTCTTTTTTTTTCTTCACTCGAACGGTCGGAAGCCAAAGGGCGCAACTGTGAAGTTTGCGCACTGAGAAAACGACGCTAATTTTCATCCTATATAAATATGTGACAGTCATATTTTCATTTTATAAAATATTATATAAATTGAAAAAAAAATAAGAATAATTATGTTTTTCTATAAAACTCTAAAATTTAATTTATAATGATAACTAATAATGAAATTTTTAACTTGATATCTGTTTCTTTTGACATTTTAAATATTTTTTTTACCGACGTGTCGCCTATGTTTTCGTTTTTTTTTTTGAATATTTAAAATATTCAACGAATTAAAATATGCGACTTTATATACATTTATATATTGTTATTATTTTTATTGTGTATGGAGGCAATTCAAATTTAACAGTGGTAAATGCATTTTTTTCAATAAAACTAAAGATAATTATCAATATTGTTTATTATACTATATATATATATATATATTTTATAATTTTCGAATTACAATATAATTGTTAAACGTTTATAATGATGACTTTTTATAATTAATTAATTTCAATTTCCTTTTATTAATATTTTTAAGTGATTTAATTTTTATTTTAATATTTTTTTTTAAATAATCTATATAAAATATATTTTATATAACAAATATTTTTTCATATTCAGAGTAACATTTTTTCTATAAATGGTTCATTTTTTTTAATTTTTTATAAAATATTTCTAAAACAACGTTCAACAATAAAGTAATATTATTAATATTTTCATACTAAAATTCATAGATTTTTTTTTAAATATATGGCATGTATAATAAAAAATATTTCAATGAGAATCTATAAGATAACAAATCGTCGCACTTGTATCGTTTTTCGTTCGATCGCCTCATATATAATTCACAGAAGAAAATTTTAACCGATGTGGGCGGTTTTTATTTAAATGTCGGGACCCCCGGTTTGTATTCACAATCGCCGCGGGAATAATGAAGTTGAAAACGTAAACAAAATTTGAATTTTGGAGTGCAATCGACTCGAAAAACATAACAAGATCAGTATGAATTATTAAATTTTTTTTTTCGACCAATGGCAGGGAGGGTTGAGGGGGGGGGTTTCTCTGAGCCCGTTCACTTTGTAATAGTACTACCCTGCGAACCCTCATTCAAGCCCATACCGCCCTTACAGGTCGAATACATTTGAATAAATCATTGTGAATTTAGAATAAAGGTCGCATCTTCCCTTATACTTTTTTTTTTGGAAAAAGAAAGGGAGCTTCTTCGCTTTTTATTATTTATTTATTCATACGCGCACATAATATAAAAGATTAGTGCGAATTAATTCTGAGTTTGTTTTTTTTATGCCCTTAGAGTATATTTTTTATTACTACAATTATTTATACGACATATGCTATTTATGATAAATCAAGAAAATTCATTATATAATATTATGAAACATTCTTTCTTACATATAACAAGTGGACATAAGTATGGATTCGAATACAAGTTCAATGTGTGTGTTAAATCATTAGACACACATTTTAATTATATATTCGATAAATATAAAAGTAAAAAAATTTCATTTAATATTTTTGGCATAAAAATAGATAGAAGTATAAAAATAAGAAAAATATCTGATTATCAGCACTTATATCCTATTCGCACGGAATTTCTGAACGTTTTCTTTTTTTTTTAATAATTAATTCATCCCGAAATCTCGTTCGACTATTTAAGTGGTTTCGAATAACGACGAAAGTGCATTTTGAATTATTTAATTTTTTAACGGACGAACAGTTCGAATTATCTGCTAAAAGTTGGGTTCATTAATTTGTAAATCGATTAACGTGCATTAAAACCTTGAATGGAATTAATTTGGATTGATTATTCGTTTTCATTTTGTAATTTTAACATATAATAGAGTTTTAATTATCAATTTATTATATGTGTTTATTTTTAATTGAGTCGCGAACAAAAATTAAATTATAATATATGTGAAATTTTAGCGTAATATATTATAATGTGAATTGTTATTTAAAATTCAATGATCAATCAGAATTCTGTCATTTTATAAACTATATATTACTATTAATACGCGAATCTAGTTCTAATATGTGTGTGCATAATATGTTTATTTAAAAAATTAAATATTACATAATATTTGTAATGAAATTCTGCATAATTTGCAAAAATATAAATACGACCTAAACACGAATAAACTTCATTATAATTTTAATATTACGGCTTTTTAACATGTATGAAAATAATAATTCTTAGTTAATTGAGAAATTTTTAATATTTGCAGTTATTTCTTATATATGTAATTGTTATTTGAATAATTGCGTTATAAATATAATATATTCTCTAATAATCAAACTGTTTTGTTATAAATATAATACTATTCTTTAAAAAGTATAATTTAACAAAGAGATCAGCACATCTTTTTAAAGAATAAAATTAAAAATTTTAACTTATTTTTTATTATACATTAATATTTTATTTAAATTAAAATAATAAGAATGAAGGCTCAGGTCAAATCCATTTAAAATATATAACATGTGATTGTTGTTGAAAAAGTTTTTATTTCTTTTTTAATCGATATCCAAGTTAAATCGATCTGTTTTTAGATATATTTTATATTTGAAAATTTTGGCCGAAAATTCCGTTTTACCCCTATTTTAATTATTAGAAAAAACATTTAAATATACATATTATATATACATTATAGCAAAAAATTAAAGTAGATGTAAATTTAGCACGTAAAACTCTTCATATTCAGCATATTTTTAATGGAAGGAGAATTCCATTAAAAATATCGACCAACGTTATATATAATATATGATTTTAAAATATTTCACAGTGAGATTAATTTAATGCTAAGTTTCATGTTCTTAATTTGTTATCTTGTTTTTTTTTTTTGCTCGTAATTAATAATTATTTATAAATTCACCTCCAGGCAACCGAAAGAATTTTAATTAAAATTAAACCGATTCACAAATTAATGTACGTATTATTTAATATACCGTTTAATCTATAATGTGCCAAATTTAATACAAATTTTTTTTTTTGAAAAGCAATCTTAAATTTCATCACTTTTTGTTCTGTTTCAACCGTGAAAAGTAAATTACATCAGTAACAACAAATAAATAATTTACCAATATATATATATATATATATATATATATATATATATATATATATATATATATATATATATATATATATATATATATATATATATATATATATATAATTTTTTAACCGACGATCTTTTTGCTTTCATTTTAAATGTTAAAATATATTTGAACACGAAAGAAAAAATGGCAAAGGTCGTTTATTGTTGTAATCAACCATTATTTGTAACGATAACATTTTTTTTCTATTTTAACATTATAACTATATTATATAGTATTATTTATAATCTAAAATATATATATTAAATTATATACAATGAAAATATTAAATATTTTTGTTTTAAAATGAAATAAATATCGTAAAATACGAGCGGGCGTCATCTATTTTCATAGATTCGAGCGCGTTAAGGTTCTTGCATATTTGATCTATTTTCATTTCAATATATTTTTTTTATAAATTGATACTTTTTAGAGAAAATATATTAGCTTGTATTTTTTCGCACACATATAAAGTGTGCGTGTTTGTGAAATGTTATACGATTTTCAATCAACATTCATTCCGTAATACAACGTTGTTTGCGTTAAATTTATGCTAATTAACATGCCACGATAAATATCCATTTCGAACGCATTGTAAATATAATAATTTAAGTTAAAGCGATGTTTAATTAACATATATTTAACATAATACAAAATATACGTGTATATTTATAAATACACAATATGAAATACGTTTCCAACATATTTGTATTTACATAACTTGACATTTTTCCGCTTTTTTTTTTCATTAAAATATGATTAATTCAATTTTTTTATTAAATTATAATTAATAAATGTAATCATTAGCATGTTTTTATTAATTAGCTTTAGATATCAGGTAAAAATATAGTGATGAGTTTAATAATTCTGATATTTTAAAATGAGATTTTATTTTTAAATTTGACATTAAACATTCATATAAAATGATTAAAGTCAGCGATTTTTAACCTTTAATATATTATGTAACCAACATTATATTTGGATATATTATTGCTTGTAATATATTTACCGAAAGTTTCGTAGAGAATTCTTAATTTAAGGGTAAACTTTTTGTCACTTTTATGTCTGCCTATGAGAATAATAATAAAGTATATTGATATAGTAAATTATATGAAAAGTTATACAAATTATAATCAATCATATTAAACTACCTTTTGATGCGTAACAAACAGTTTATAAATTTAAAGAATGTGACAAAAACAAATATCTCTTCTTCAAAAATATATATAAATATAAATAAAGTGAAATTATTTGTATTTTATATGCAATTTTAACATTAAAAATTTTATTATATAAATAGCGATATATAATAACGTATTATATATTGAACAATAATGGAATGTACTTGTTTTTAGTCTCTATTAATTAATTACTTTTTGAAATACATTTTTGAATTATTAAATATATATATATATATATATATATATATATATATATATATATATATATATATATATAAGAAATTAATAAAATTTTAATTCCATTAATCATGTAAACATATTCATATAATAATAATGAAAATTATGTATTCAAAAAACATTATTCAGCAACAAAATTTGAAAATATGTTTCGTTATTGAATGAACCATGTATATTTTTTTAAATAAAATATATATAACTCATATTTAATAGCTGTAATGTTTCAGTATTATATATATATATATATATATATATATATATATATATATATATATATATATATATATCAATAAAATTATAATTTACTATATTTTTAGACAAGTCAAGAAATGTCTTCGTTATCATGAAATGTTATCTTTCTTTTTAATAATCCTTTCCTGGCCGAATTAATGTTTATGGATAAAGAATTAGTGTCTTTTTAGATACATATAAAGTTCCAAAAATAATTTTCATATTTTTTATTTTTTACAATATTATAATATTATATGTATACATATAAATATTATAATATAGAATCATAAGTCTGACATTAGTTTGTACCAAGAGAAAATACTAGTATGGGTGGATTACATTTTTATCAACAAGATATTTCAAACTACAAAAGCGAACCCAAAACTTCAATACAAATCACAAACGAACAAGACTCCGATAATTAAAAAAATCATTTTAAAACAAGAAAAGTTATCTCCTTTACTGATATAAACATATATAATTTTGATCTAACTGCATAAACGATTTTAAAACAATAGGATTTCATATAGGAAACGGATATAATATGTTCAGTATGAAAAACATGGATATTTATTGTTGTCTATTTAAAGAGTGAAATAAATTATATATAATATAATTAATATCAATCACAAAAATACTATTATTGAAAATATTTCTAAATCGAATTTTAATACTGAATATTATTTTGTCTTTTATAAATATATATATATATATATATATATATATATATATATATACCATATATAGATGTATATAAAAGCGTTTGCCGCAAACGTTACTACCAATCCATTATTTTGCACTCGGAAAGTAGTTGTACTAGAAACAGTGCGGTACAATAGTTTGCGCCCACTTTACTTACCCACTTTTCCGCCCCTTCATCCCCTGTATTCGTGTACGTGCATTTCTCACCCTATCGCCCCGCACAATTAAAAAACCATTTTTCACTTGTGCACCGCGAATTAAACTCGGAACTTTTGTACGGTCGCTAATATAACCATTGTGTCACGGATTGGACTAATATGTTAGAAATAAAAATGAAATGGTGCATTTATAAAAAGTTTTATTTTCTTAATTCATTATGTAACGTTTTCGAGTGCTTTGCTTTGAAATTGTGAAAATAAAGTTGAATCGTTGTTTTGAAATATTTACAAGTTTTCGTACCGTATCAAACTATATAACTCGACGATAATATAAAATATTTTTATTTTAATAATAAATAAAGCGATTGCGGTGCAAACCCTTTGAACTCGAACTCCTTTTACAAATTTATAGAAACCTCAGTAAATTGTATTATATATTTAATTTTTAAATATTATTTTGTAATAAAAAGAGTGATACATTATTTTATTTTTAATATTATATCATAGTCTTTCAAATACAATTTGAAACTTATCATAAATCATTTTTTTTCCTAATATATGGTTATATATTTATTATTATTACAATTATTAACTTTTAATTATTATTATTAATTTAAGTATTAGTCACCTAAATTATTGGGTGACACTAATATTATAGGTCCAATTTTTCTCTGATTAGATAAATTAAAAAAATATATAAAATTATATTATAGATGGAAATTCCTTTTTTAATAAAAAGCATTTTTTCTGAAGAAAATTATAAAAAAATTGAATTATATAACAACGAAAATATTAAAAGCGTTATTCAATTTTGAACAAATATTACATTTGTTAAATACAATATAATGAAAGAATTTCTCGTATTTTTTTATATTTTAAACTAGAATCTCAAGTACAAAATTTTCATTCTGAACATTTTTATAATATTTTTTATTCAAGATCCGAACCGCGAATGAATAATTTATCATCTGAGCTTGCAGATCTTTCGGGATAATTTTTAAAGTTTTCGCCTTCGTTTTTCTTCCGACGTTTCATCTTTGACTATTACGAATAACAGTCGGACAAAAACGAGCAACCGGTAGAAATAAAACAAAGTGGCGGAAGAAAAAAAAAGGACAAAAAGATAGAGAGAGAGAAAGAGAGAGAGAGAGAGAAGAGAGAAAAGAGAAAGATAGAGATAAAGCCAAAAAACAACCTAAGGATAAGAAAATAAAACCGTCGGTGAACCACTTCGTTTCGAGGTAGATTCGTCGGCAAATGAACTCTCCACCAAATGGTGCACTCGAGCACTTTTTTTCCGTCAAAAAATCAAAGGAGCAACGAAACGGAAGGGAAATTGGAAAGAACCAACTATTGTAAAACGAGCAACTTTTTGATTTCCGTTCGGAGCGTTTTGCGGTGGAAAAACGACTCCGGCTCCGAACCGACGCTCGTCCGAAACGAGAAAAATCCTCACACGTGCTGCGGCTATATATATATATATATATATATATATATATATATATATATATATATATATGGTAGTGAGAAATTTTCACGGCGCCAAAATGGAAAAATTTGAATTTAAGACGTGATATTTTTCATCATCTTTCGGCTTTAATGTGGTGAAATTTAGAATTCTAGACAAATTTTTGATATTTCAATGATGGATCTCGAAAATGCAAATATCTCAATTGAGCTCTATAATGAATATCAAATGATATTTATTGATTTCATTATTTAAAAAAATATATTTTCATTATTTTCATAGACAATTTCTTGTAATTTTCAATTTAAAATAATTGATCATTTTTATATAATAAAAGTGTCATAATTATTAATATAAAATAAATTAAAGTGAGTTTTATTCCTATTTTTTAAATATTTTCTTTACTCTTGCCTTAATATTTGATATCGGTTTATATGTTTTGTATATTAAAATGGAAAGAAATGTTAGCTATATTTTTGAAATCGAATAATCGACTTTATATATAAAAAAGTATGTTGATAAATATGTACGTTACAATCAATCCACCACAGATGTCATCGAATGATTGATAATAAAAACACATTAAAAATACATATTTTATTTTTAATAATATCTTTAGGGGGCATGCTATATATATATATATATATATATATATATATATATATATATATATATATATATATATATCGATAATAATGTTTCATAATAAAAATAAGTATTAAATATTATAATTGAAAACACATTTGCATTATAGAGGTTAACAAAACATCAACAATGATATCATAAAAACGTCGTAAAAATAGTTGACAAAGTAAACGTGTGCACTTATATCAATTACGGCGCTAATTTTACGAGCGTTTTCAATGAAAATGAAAAACGTCGACATTATCAATTGTAGTTTACGCGACATATTGTCGAATTTAGTGCGTGTTAAATTTTACAGTTTTGTCGACGTTTTATATTGTCGGTCGGCTTTGGCTATAGTCGTAAAAACGACTGTAATATAAATTCATGTCCGTTCGCAAGACGCGATATTTCATTAAAATAATAATAAAGGGGTTGCTGAAGGCGTCGAAGCGAAAAATAATGTTGTCATTATGACCGGGACGAGGGGGGTCGAGAAGAGGGACGTGAGGAAAGCGGACGGATGAAAAACCGAGTTGAGGAAAACGCTTTTCACGTTTTCTTCGACTTGTAAAAAAAAAAACGGAAAATTGTCAACAAAAAAAATGTTTTTTTTTAATCATTTCTATATAGTTTGATATGATATTTGTATAATATACAATAATTTAATTTACAAAGCGTAAATAATGTAAAATATATGTACGTATTTGAGCAGTTTAAATATGATAATTATTAATGAAATGTAAATATATCAACATAAATTCAAAATATACTAATTTCACGTATAATGTTTGATTGATAGTAACGCTTTTAATGTTAACATAAATATACCAATAATATTCATTACTATATATATTTCATAAAATATGCATTGTGAAAATGTTTATAATGTATCACATTTAAAATAGTAATAATTAATAATTAAAAACATATAAAAATGTATCGTTTAACGACAAAAAATACTTAACGATTTCTTTTTTTTTCAGATAATTATCAATTTAGTTTAAATTTTTATACTTTTACAATATATAAATAATTTAATGTGAAAGTAGAAAATTGACGTTTTTACCATTCCGTCGACGTTATTATTGATTCGTTGATGTCGTAGAAATGCGATATAATTTTTCAAATCGTCTAATAAAATATGTACGACGAAAAAGAAATAAATTTTCTCATTTGTGTTCGCGGAAGAAGAATACGTTATATAGTAAATGGTCCCTTTAGACACGACAACACACATTAGATATATAATAAAAAAATAAAAATAATAGCGAGCAATACTAAAATAAATTGAAGCGTAACATTTTTCGATTATCTATATTTGCATGAAATACCCTTCAATTCTGTAAAAATATTGTTTCTATAATGAATAATATATGTTATTTTATATGAAAAAAATATATTAATTTTCTCTTTTTTTTTTCAATAATTCTAAAACTTGTTTTGAAAATCTCGTTAAGCTAGTCAAATTATCCAAATTGACGAGATTAACCCGTCCGTTTATGAACATGATCCTCATCCCCTGTCCGTCCACATCCCTTTCCGAGTTACGACGTTAAAGTTAATTTGTGTCAAATCGCATTTGAGTTATGTGATGACGCGTTTCGAGTTTTCGACCTCGTTAAAGGGGATAATTTTATTCGTTACCCTTTTATATATTATATATATATATATATATATATATATATATATATATATATATATATATATATATATATAATATAATGATACGGACGGAGACCGATTGTACGATGTAAAAAGTTATAAACGCTTAATTAGCACTTTAAATGTTGGTATAATAAACATATGAAAAGTTCGCGCCCTCGGGGTTAAAAATAATATTTTCGCACAACGTTCACTCATCGACACGAGTAAATTACATTTGGGTCAAATTTTATAATTTACTTACTTTATTTTCGTAGAGTTTATGATTCAATTCTGTGTGAAAGTTAATCGACTACAAAAAAAAAATAATTTAAAATTATATTATCATCATAATGTTTAATAAGAATTGAAATAATTTTAAAATATATTTTTCGGAATTAAATTAATTATTAAAAATATTAAATATTTGTCAGTATAACTAATTCAAATGACAATATTCAAGTTTTACAAAAATAAAAAGTAAAAAATCTGAAATCGTTTCGGAAAATAATAAAGCCACCATAGTGCTTAAGATGTAGAAGAAAAGTACTCGAAGACGAAAAAAAAAAGATATAAATATGGATACATAAGAAAGGTTTCTTCAGCGTCAAACAATAAAGCGGGAAAAACTTTATATAAGCTCTCGGTTACGTTTGAAGGAAATGTTTGCGAATTTTCTCACTATAAAAACAACAATAGTAAACGACGCGAATTTATATGCGACTGTGGAGATTTGAATTTTCCACAATTGCGACAATAGTTTTCTTTGTTATTTTTCCTCCGTGTAGTTGCTCCGTCGTATCTATTGTTCCATCTATGTAATTTTTTCCACCCGAAGTTATGATTGAAAAACTTCAAAATCCCGTCGTACATGTCATTCTTACGACGGGTTTATATATTTTATGTATATGAACGATGAGAAAAAAAAAACGAATTGATAACACTCATATATCTCCAACGTGCGAAATGGCTTACATGACTTATGTATATTCGAACGTGAAATAAATCTGCTTAATAAAGTAGAGAGTATATTTCCATAAAAATGTTGATGAAATAAAATAATTTGTATGTGTTTAGTTTTTTTTTTTGATTAATCAATCATTTAATATAATATATAAAACAACAATTTTAATATATTGTCTTGTGAGGTGATCAAAATATTTGTTTTCAAACATGTATCTAGTCTTTTTATTTTACTGAAATACGACGTTCATGTTTTAATATTTAACAATATTTAATTTTATACATCGTTTTAATAATTGAAATTATTTACATAATTAAATACAATTCAAAATATATTTTTAAATCACGTATCTTCACAAATTATTCAACTGATGCGTGCAGATAAATAATACTAATAAATTAATACGCATTTAAATTCACATAAATTTGCACACGATTTAATAATTTAACACCGTTAATAATTTACACATATAATTAAACACTTTAATATCGCACTATATAAATGAGAAATAATAATTTGAACGTTTTTACTACTCGTATGCGAAGATAAACTTCGTTTTTATTACTGGCATACATTCGAATTAAAAGCGCAAAACCGCCATTAATTATTGTTAATTACACGATACGTTCGTTTAAATACACATAATAAACCTTTTCAGATTACTCAAATATACTCTAAATCTTCAGTCGTATAAAAATTATTCAATAATATAATATTGTTTAAAATATATTTGATATTTATTTAAAAGTTATCGTATAAAATATATGCACTATATTTTTAAGTCGATTTTCAACACTTTTCTCATATACAAACAATGATGATGAATATTTAAAACGAATTGAAAAAAAGATGCGACATCGCGAAATGGATAAAGGGAGAGGAATGCATATGTAAAAGGGCTAAATGGAAAAGCGGACAAATGGACATTTAGACAGATACACGAGGTGTGTCAGTCAATGTCGTGATTATGCATTTCACATACAATTTGTGCATAAACCCATAACTAATTTGACACGGCAATTAGTCCCATATTGTAATTAACATTAAACCGTCCGATGGGATTTAATTAAGGGCGCAAATGCGACAAAGATATTCTGCCGTTATATCGAAAAAAAAAAATCGCACTGTTAAACGCCGAACGGGTTAACGTTTAACCGCGATCCATATGAATATATAGAAATATTAGTAGTATACCATACATCTTATATGTTATAAAATAAACGAAAAATATATAATACATTTATAAGTCGTAAAATTCGATTTAAAATATTTGCTACGATGACGTATTATTTGAATACACAAATCGGATTGAATTTATCCAATAAATTCGATACTAAATTCGAGTAATATAAAATGTCGCATCAGCGATACCGAGTGTTTAATTTGAAATATTACCAAATATACAGCAAAAGTGTAAAGGAAAAGTGAAACCGTTAATGTTTATATTAAGTAATAAACATATTTCAAAAAGATATAGAGCTTAAAAATAAAATAAAACTCAGTATATTTCGTTATAAATCATTGAAACTGCTATGAAGTGCGCCACTTCATACAGCACTTAGTTATTTTTTATGGGGATTTGTATGAAATAATATTTTTGTATACTTTTTTTTATCAGATAAAAACGTTTACTAAACATAATTATATAGAAATTTTCAAATTTAGATTTATAAAATTAGAAATTATAGTTATTGATATTGTAATCGAACTTGAATTTAATGTACTTGCAATTATAGCTATATTTTCATGTATAAATTCAATTATAGCTATATTTTCAATTTATATATATACCATATATAAATTGTCGAACTTTTTTTACGACGAAAAGGAGTTATTAAAAATCTCACTTTAAGAATGAATTAAAAAAAAACGATTTATTTAAAAACTATCAAAATTTATTAAACCAAAAAAAAATATATATATATTTCATAAAGAAAGACATTGTTAAAAAGGAGGAAGATTAGTTACCTTAATATATATTTTACGTATAATTTCGTTATTAAAAAATAAAATAAAGAAAAAAATTAGTACATAATCCCATTTAGAAATTCAATTATATATATATATATATATATATATATATATCGACGTTTTACGGATTATCACAGATTAGCCTCGAAACTTTAAAATGAGAAAGCGAATTTTTTTCCTTGATTTTCGAATGATACAAAGGTTATTTCGTAACTTTTGCAAAAAAAAAAAATATTAGATTAGTCTTTATTTAGGTGTTGATAGCGTGTCGCATATACATAACTGATCCTATTATTTAATAATACTGAAACGCGCCGAAACGATCGTCGATTAATCGGCTTTCGGACGGCTATAATCTTGTCTCGTGTACGTTACGTAAATTTCGTACAAACTACGTTAGTATTATATAAATTATATATTTTAATTTTATATAATTAAATTAAATACATATATATATATATGTCATAAATAGTATCATTTTAAAATGTATATTATAATATAAAATTTTTATTATAGTCAAAATTTATTCATAAATTATAATATATGAATATTAAGAATGCAACATTGTATCGTATAAATAGTATATATTGTAATAAAATAATCTGATGTGAAATTTAAACGTTGCGTCTAAGAGGCGCCTATATTAAGCGTGGTAAAGCTCCGCGCGGCCCTTAACGGGGTGCGAGGGCTGTTTTGTATGCATTGACAGCGAATATCGCGTTTTTCGTATCAAAAATATGATGGATAACGAAAGCCAGACAATTTCATGCTTGTCGAAGCATGCCTTGGTACACTTTTCCCTATAGTAAAAGAGCGGATTCCACTAATGATGTGGCTGCAGTCAGTATTTCCGCTCGAGGTCGACATGGGGATTTGCTGCTTCTTTTACAAGAAACGCTAGTCTTTTGTTAGTCCCCTCGATTGACACTGACTACGTTCACGTTTATTTAATATACTTACTTGTGTGTGTGTGTGTGTGTGCGTTATATAAATTTTTAAATAAAAGTTATCGCTCGGTTTAAAATTTTTTGATAATATATTTTAAAGGTTATGAAAAGAATGCACGAGCACATTCCGATACAATGCAGTCAAAGTCGATACTTTTAATATATAGTGTATTTTTTTTTATTACCTACTTCATTATTATAATATTATAATTATTGTCAAATAAAATTTACAAACTCGTTTTCATTTATTTCGAATTCGTTTATCGTTCTTTATTTTACAAACGATTTATATATATGGTAAATAAAAAAAGTAGTAATAAAAAATTTTAATACAAAATAAAATATTGCGATTTTGAAATTTAATGATTGCACAGAGTTAATGTGATTTAAAATATTTATAAACTTAATTTACCATTAAAAGACAAAAATATAAATTACACATAACTTTTATTTAAAATCAACATATTAAAAAAAATATATTTAATCACTTCAACAGCTACATTTATAATACTCTATTTTTGTCTGATTTTAATAGTAATTTTTAAAATATAATATTTGAAAATATTAACAATTTTATTTTGATTATTTATTATGATCACAATGTATAAATGCTAATAATAAAATAAAGTGTGCGCTTTCAATATATGTAAATCAGTATCAATTTATTCAATCAGTTTTCAGATACCGGAATAATGTTTATTTCATCAATTTATACAGTCGATCACGTAATTGTATAAATTCTGATTATTTACATTTCATTCGTTTAATAATTACAATCATACGATGAACCGAAAATGTTAATTATTTAACGTTATCTCCAGTAATTAAACGTAAATATTTACTGTTTTCTCATACATAATATAAAATGATTTAATTGAATTTTCCTAAATTCCTTCCCCACAATACAAACGGCGAATACGTATTAAATTAAATTTTCAAAATTATTAATACATTAACAATAACACATAAGTTTTTTTCAAAAGTGAAATAATATATCGTATAAGGGAGGAAAAAAATCTTGAAACAAGAAATGTCATTAAGCACAAAGTGGTTCTAAACAACTGTCGCCGCAGTTAGAGAGGAAATATTTTTTGTTAAGGAGCGTAATTAATTATAAAAATGATCCCTTTGTTCGGTCTTGTGGAAAAAAGTGAGCAAATTTTTACCAAAAATAATAAAATAAAAACAGGAAAAAAACTCTCTCCATATGTTGAGGTTATCAAAGTAAATATATAATATAAGTGAAGATGGCAACATATACAAAAAAAATAAATATATAAATAACGCACTCGACTCGCAACCATAAAATATATAAAGACCAAAATAATGTTTAAAAAATTGTACGAGGGCGGCAAAACAATTATCTTGACCAAAAGTAATGCGCGGAAAAGGTTTATTGCGCACAGTTATGGAAGGAGAAAAAATAATCACCCACAATTTTCATACGAACGTTTTTAATAACGAGAAATAACGCCCACTTTTTAGACGTCGGACGGTTGTTTTCCATTTAAAAATCAAAATTTTCACAAATCGCATTCATTATATTTACTAATTTATATAAATAACTTACTCTGTAGAATATATTTTTTTAATTTAAAATAAAATTAAAAACAATTATTATACGACAAGTGCTATATATTTTTATACAATACCATTATTAAAACAAGTCGCTGTGTAATATTTCTATAAGACAAAATTAAATTTAAGACAATTTTAATACGCTGAAAGAAGTGGTACGATAATTTCTTTCGCCTTGGGGGGTGTTCTTTGGTCAATTGAACCCGTCCGCGACCAGAGTGTCCCCTGAGAACCCATCGCATTAACATCCCTCTAAAAACCCCCTTGACGACTATTACCGGTCCTCCTCTGCCCCCCCCCCCCCGATGTACATCCTACTACTCTGTTTAACCCTCCTTCCTATTATTCACAATTAGCATTAAAACTTTTCAAGCAACCTCAAAGACCCCGAATAAATCTTAGCCTTCGTGGTTTATTACCGTCGACGTCCCGAGAGCCATGCTCAATTGCTAATCGACAATAATCTTAATGTTTCACATTTTTAAGGACAGAAATTAATTTTTCTCAATTTGAAAATGAAAATTAATCCTAAATATAATCCAATATGATGAATATCGTAAATTAAATTGAATATTAAAAATATTTAAAAATAACTATTATATCACATTTCTAATAAAATTTAATAAAATAAAACATATAAATATATTTTGAAATTTTATGAATCATATTTCGACTATGAATGAAATTTTCACCGAGGGAATAGAAGTTAGTCTCGCAGCCACTATAATATTGTATAAAACGCCGTTGTTCAAATGTCAACCTTACCTTTATAAAGGTTTTTCGCATTTGATAACTGGAAAATGCAGAAAAATCCGGTCGTTCGTTGGAAAAACAATTTTCTCGTATTTCGCGTATATAAAAACTTCAATGGTGTCGAATTGTTTTAACACTAGAAAGTAACTCGCAAACTTGCGGGTTTATCATGTCCATGACATTTTAACTAAATAAAATTGTCAACCGTATAATAATAAAGTTTTCAGAAGGGGGAGGAAAGGCTAAAAAAAAACCCTTAGCGGCGTAAAAATATATAAATTCGAAAGAAGATTCGACTCGGATGTGTAGAATAAAAGAGAGACAACGTAGAGAGAAACTTTATCGATTCCAAGTAATGGAGAAAAGACATTATTCAAACGGAAAGTTTTCGCTTAATAAAAATAATAAAGACTTCGGTTATCCGCGAACAAGAACAACATTATCTGTTTTTTTTATTAATCATTTATACTTTTTTATAATGAACGTATAATGCTGAATGAGTTTTATAAATTAACTTTTTGAATATAGTCGTTTCTGTAAAAAAAAACGTGATCAAATAAATGGCACAATATTACATATATATATTTAGAAGTAAAAAATCTTCAATTTACCTTATATGAAACAATTTTCTAAATTATTACAAAAAAAATTTTTTATAAATATTTTAATCATCAAAAATATTTTTACAATAATATACTTCAAATCAATTATTATACGAATCCATTAATTGATATATGAATTAAAACGTTTCAATAATTATACTTTCACTATACAGACCAAATTAATTTATAGTTCTACGCCTATGTCACACTAAATACGCCAAAACTTTACATTAAAATTAAAATATATTATTATATATTTTTTATTGTTAATATTTATTATATTATAAATATTATTTTCCTTATAATTGTCAGTGTTATTTTTTTTATTTAAACAAGATTCACTTATTTTCACTAAGTCTGTCGTAAAATATAAATTCATATATATTTTCATGTACAAAACGTATATGAAAATGTGTACACAACGTCGCGTTTCGTGCGTATTTCAGGGATCTGCAACCATTACAGAATTAAAAAATTATAAATTTATTTATCTATATTCCACATTCTACTTATTATAAAACATTAAAAAAACTTAAAGAACTTCAATGCAAAACATTACATCTTCATAACTCACGAAATTACTTTTTGTACGAAAGTAATCAACGATAAGATATGATAATAAAATTAGACTATATTTATAATTTATAAAATATTACTTAATAAAGTGTATGAACAAAATCGTTTAATTTTTAAAATAGTTATATATGAAGTTTATCTATGATTATTATTTTTTATTAATACAGGTATAGAGGTTTTTTTTCTAATTAGACATTGTTCTTGAAGCTCATATCTATCACACTGATGTATTATAATTGCAAATTTACGCAGATAAATCTGTAAAATTAGGATAACATTTAATAATTCCGAAATATGATTCAGGTACACTAACGAACCATATCGACTATGACCGCTGTGAATACCACTCAAAACGTAAACGCAAAGGATTATTAATATAATTGCAAATTAGTAATAATTTAATACACAATTTAATTTAATTTAATATTAATTAATTTTGAATAAAAAATGTATTAAAAATATAATAAAATGGAGTTTAAAAATAATAATTTTATTTGTAAATATAAAGTAATAAAATTATTTATCCTCGATTTTTAAAACAAAAAAAAAATTAGATTAAAAAAAACTAAATTGTTCACGTGCACTTTGAGAGTCGTTAGAGAATTAGCGCGGAAAAGCTCAAGCGTGGAAGAAAAGCCGAGCAGTAAATGTCAAAAAGCGAGACGAGAGCCGAAAATTTCGCCCTTAGAGAACCCGCCCTGTCTCCGTCGCGATGGGCGGCACAACAAAAGGACAGATAAGTTGCGTCAAAAAGCTCCTTCCCCGCTTTTTCTTCTTCTTCAGCTTTTGCTCGTTCATATTTCAACCCCTAACGCGCAAATATTTTCATTCGACTCGCATACTAGAAAAAAAAACGTATAAAAGGAGCGCGGCTTAACGATTTTCAAAAGGAGGAAGTATAAAAAAAAAGTACGAAAAATAATAATAAAATAAAATAAAAAATAAACACGTGTTGTTGTAACAATGGTCGCGCATATTCGCCAATGTGCCCTGTCACATGAAAAATATATGAAATATTTTCCATTCTCTTGAATATTAAATTTAATCAATTTTTTTTATTATTTCGCATTATATACGTATTTTTCATATATAAATTTATATAATATTAATTCTCTATCAACCCTCGAAAATTTTTGAACGACTCAACGTGTCATTTTATCCCCTTTCTATTGACTGAATATGATATATTACTTGTTATACTTACATAGTATATAATGTCTATTCATTTAATCATATATAACCGCGGATTACTTAAAATATTTTTCTTATATAATTACGAAATCGTTAAATGGAAAAGGATTATATATGAATATATAAAAATATATTCCTGTTTGTAATCGAGATGAAAATATTAATTTCGATAACCGCAATTTACCGTATATAATATATTTGATGCAGTGTTGCAGTGTACACGTTCACAACCGCAACTTTCAACTAATGGCAATATCGTGTTTCCGCGAAATATAATATTTATTTATTGACGCGATACGGTCACTGTGAAACGTTCCGTTGATTAAAACAAATATTTGATTTCATCCCCATCTCTCTTCTTACCCCTTTCATCTTGCTTTAAATGCCTTTTCCCTTGTAAAATTGCGAGAGAGCAGAGGGATGCATGTAACCTGGGACTTGTGCGCTCGAGATTAATTCAAAGTATAAAAAACTAATTCATTTTTTTTTATTTTCGATTAATATAATTTAAATCAAAATGAAAATTCTATAATAAAGTATTGCTTTATTTTTTTAATATTATTTTTTAAAAATTAAATCAATAACAAAAATTTTAAACACAATAAAAATTAAGTTACATCACATATAAAATTCAATAAGTTTATTGGGATAAAATATTGGACGTGTGTTTGATTTTTTACACTAAATTATTCTTCATAATAAAATATTAATATATTAATACACTTCAAAAAATATTATATTGAATCGATAGCGTTTACATCTAATATAATTATTTAATATTTGAACACTAGTAATGGAAACATTATTACTTATGGTCTACTCACATGTTAAATTGAAACCTATAAACACTAACGTAATATATATATATATATATATATATATATATATATATAGTATATAATATTTGTGTAATAAACACTGACCGTTTGATTGCGATTCGATCACGTTTCCGCAAAATTAAATCTTTCAAAATAATTGATATACTCGTATTTACGCGCATTGAATAAATATTTCTGAACGTGAAGCTTTTTAATCCGAACTGAAACCGCTTCCATCGTATACGATCGATTCGAAAGCTTTAAACTTATAAATAATCCATATTCAGTTTGTCGCTTTGTTCTTATATATATATATATATATATATATATATATATAATATACGTATTGTAAAATCGTTTTTCATAAATTAAAAAATAAAAAGAAAATTCAATCGCGGACGAATATTATATAATATACATTAATATGCGATCGATGAAATGAAACGCGTATATATATATATATATATATATATATATATATATATATATATTGCCTATAAAGCCTCGACGTAGGTAAATTATAGAATCGTTGAATTCATAAAACAAGATTCAATTGAGCTTGCTCAAACGTATATATCGTATAGTTCAAAAAAGTATTTCGCTTTTTCAATAACGAGAGTGTATTGAAAAATATATGAAATTATTGATAATAAAAAATATGCTGAAATTGAAATAACCCATCTTTTTATTGCATTTATAGAAATTTCAAAAATATATTTTTTTTTTTTTGAAACATAAGTATTAGGTTAAGAATGATGATTTTTTTTTAACATTTTATATACGAAATTTCTTTTCTATTTTCAAAATTCTAAATTAATTCAATGTAGATTATATACAATAAAAATATACTAGAGATTAACTTGTACACTTCCACGTATGATACAACAAAAATCCATTTTGTAACTTTAAATTGAAAAACTTTTGTTACATTATTTTTGGCGCTACTTCATTTATTGATGACATCGTTTGCAATGAATAAATTTGTTCAATTGCAAAATGAATTTGTTAAAAAATATATTTGATTTCGTATTTCTCGCCATTTTTTTATTTATTCAATTAACGTTTTGTTTTTATTATTAACATGAATTCCACTGATGAATTTTCAACATTGTTGAAATCAAGATTTATATCATACGTAAATAAATTTAAAATTATTTATGCATCACTATAGGAAAACAATCTTTTTTTTATATATAAAAATATTACAAAATATTTAACATTAATAATGGATCAATTTCATACTATAAATAAAATAAAAAAAAAAGTTTCGTTATATTTATAATCAAACTAACGTTCTCTGGTGAAATATTATATTAAAATGATGAGAGAGTATTTTTTTATTTCAAACTATTACAAAAAAATCTAACACATACAGAGTCAACATTTAAAAATTTCATATAAAAAACGTTATTCTAAAAAATGCAACATCATAGTCATCATGATCATTGACGTCAAAAAAATATACAAAGATCAAACTATATACAGGCAGGAGTTGTGAAAAAAGGGCCGGTGTAAAAAAAAATACACATACACACACGCATATATATATATATATATATATATATATATATATATATATATATATATATATATATATATATATCGTGTCGTCCAATTTGAACCGTGTAACACTATCAAATTCCCAATTCATCAATTTCAGTGTAACGAGATGCCAGTGGTGCAAATCAACGGCTCGACGAAAGGCAGATGGGGTTGGTCGGAAAATGTTTGATTGAAGCTCTCCTGCGGACCTGCAAATGATTGATGGTTCTTTTTTTCCACATTCGAGCTTTTGCAAACTGCGACACGTCGTGTTACACGCGATTCATCATTGGACATGTACCTGTGAAAATTGCATTGATCGTGTGTGAAGTTGTGTGAAGTTATGTGAAGTTATACGCGTAGGGTGGTTTAATGCATAAGGGATGTTAACGCGTATGAATTCTGCCTATTTTATTCGAAAAATTTCTGACTTTTTCCATTATTCCCGTATACAAAAAAATATATATAACGCTTTTTAATATATATATATATATATATATATATATATATATATATATATATATATATATATAAAATTGTTTAATATTAAGGATACCAACTTATTTATACAATGAAACAACATAATAATGAAGAGTTATAATGTTGAATAAGATGTGAAGAAATATCGTCAAAACTTCGACGACTCAAAAAGAAGGTCATTTAGGACACTTTTCAGTGGAGGACACAACTTACAAAAGAAAGATAGTCAGTCACCATATCAATATATTAAATTTTAATTTACACGACGTTAATTTTAATTAATTTACATAGTAAAAAATAAAACTAAACACTATAGTTTATTCGTCTGACACGTGGAATTCTATCGTTTTTCGAATACGTTTGTACATTGAATACGAGTAGTACGTTACGTTCGCTGCAAACACTTCGTTGCTGCACAACTAACTAAGGAGACAAAGACGGATGAGACTATGGTGGCATCAGCTCGAGGAAGTGAGGAAGGAAGTACTAAATCCACCAAGTACAACACTTCGTCCAACATCGATTTACAACAGTCAACGATACTGTTATATATTAAACGGTAGATAGTAAAATATTATTATGTATTCCATATATACTGCTGCTAAATGTTTTTTTTTATTATAAAAAACAAAAAATATTATTTTATATCAATTAAATATAATATGATTAAAATATTTTCACTAAAATAATATACAATAATAATCATCCACTAAATTGAGAAGAATATTATATACAATATCAATGGACGTAAATAATGTTAACAAAATATAGAAGAAAAATGCTCGTTTATTTAAAAGTTTTCATAATAAATATTTAATGTTAGATAATAAAAAATAATAATTGTAATCGTAGAAAAAATATGAAATCGTGTAGACATAATATGATATAGTCACGAATTATATCTGGAAATAAAATAATGTTATTTGAAAGTGTTCGTGTTTTCAACCACAATTTATTGATCTAAAATGATGTGCGCTGAATACCGAATGTCGCTAGAGGAGAGTCGTTTGAATTGAATTGTTATAATAAATTAAAAAAATCGATAGACAATAATAATTAAAAACAATGACCTTTAAAATAAATTTCAAGTTTTTTTTAGTCATATTTTACGAAATAATGGCGTTGAAAAACTTAAAATTAATGGATGATAAAAATCAAATGTGTATTCATTAGTAATAAATAATTGAGAGAACGGGGATATATTTCTATTATTTGGAAAAATATTTTTATACAATATTATATATTATAAGAAATTGTTTTATAAAAAAAACACTATTATTTGTGAATTCTCATCTTCTTTAGAAAAATACTCAATATTTCTTAGCTTGAGAATAATGAAAAATATATTGAAAAAAAAAACACGAAAAGGCAATGAAATCATAACCATATTTTCAATTTATATATATATATATATATATATATATATATATATATATATATATTGAAATAAAAATACAAATTTTATTATTTTTAAAATAACTTGTGTAAAATCAAGATAAAGATATTACGGAGAAAAATAAAAGATAATATGTAGTACAAAATACTTGATTTTTCTCAAAAATCTCGAACTAAAAACCAGTGCAACAGATTTGTACGTAAGCTCACATATATTACATACACACATCTGGTTCTTTTGCAACGCTATCGAAGACACTAGGTGACAAATGATAAAAGCGCCTTTAACTTATCTCCGGTGTCGTTTTTCTTCCTTTTCCGCCGCGGTATATTTTTTCCACCCCCCCCTATACTCTCCCCTCACCTTTGTCTTCGTGGAAAACTCGTATTGGCTTTCATCCAGGCTTAAAGCTTATTGTATAGTCTTTTTACTTTATTTCGCGCACTGGCTGCAGGCACTTAGTCTTCTCCTCGCTCGAGGTGGGCTGAGAAAAATAAGGTTTGCAATTGAAACGTTTAATCACAAATGTAACCGATTTTCATGTACAAAACCAATAAGTATATACGTACACTATAACCACCGGCGTATATAAAATCGAACATATTAAATGACTTGTTTAAAAGCATTGTATATTACTCAAACGGATGCGGTCACAAAAGAACCACTCCGTCTAGGGAAAATAAAATAAATCCCGAGCATTACGACAAAAGAAAAAAAAAACAAGAAAATGGATTAACCGAGACGATTGTGTGTATCAGGTTTTAGACGTGAACCATTTTCGAATAGAGACTTCGTTAAATCTAGACAACTTTCTTCACTATATTTTCATGTATATTACACACACGTATAATAAATGGTTAAATTCAACACCGAACAAAGGATGCGACTGAGTTAAATACACACAAGTTATATGCGACAAAATATAAATACGTTTCAAACTTGTTCGAACAAATATGTATACGGAAAATCTTGAACAAAATCATGTAAATGTATAATTAAATCTCTTATTATGGACAAAGATGCATTCTAAAGAATAAATAGAGATTGATTGTAAATATAATATATATATATATATATATATATATATATATATATATATATATATATATATATATATATATTAGACGTTGAAAAATTTATTAAATTTTAATTTTGTTTTACTTTTTATTTCGATCAAAAAATAATATAAACAAACATGTTACTTTCTCTAATATTATGAACGTTTAATTTGAAATTATAATTCCAATTTTATTTCTGCGTTTTAAATAATCCATTATAAATATTTTTAATTAAAAGTTGTATTGGTTCAATCGGGAATACGTTTTAATTCATTTTTTTTCCTAATTATATTTATATTGTATTTCATAACATAATATAAAAAATAAAAATTTTCATTTTGAAATTTATATATTATACATATATCTTTTATATTTCTCAATGAGTTTATTGTTTTACTGAATATTTGAACTTCTATAAATAGGTCAAATAATACTGAAACTGTAAGTTTTACCGTAAAATAATTAAATTTCAGAATTTATATTAAAAACATGTATCATACATAAATTTTAATAAAATATGTCAATTTATTAAATTTATCGTCAGATGATATGAAAATAAAATTATTTATAATGTTTAATAATTATTTTTTAATATAACTTTATATTTTAGATTAACATTTGATAAATATTTAATAATATTGAGTAAAGAATCATATCGATTATTTCATTTTAATATTTTGGTAAATTTTAGTTATAAAGATAATTCAATTATTAATGGTACGACAACTTTATCTAGACCGATTATTCTAATTTCGGTATTCTTTCGTGAAATCAATACGCTAATTTTAGCACTTTCAGTATTAAAACATACCCAAGTTTCGAGTATAAAAATAAACCGAAATAATAAAAATAATAATAATTCAATTCGATTTTCACGGCTATGTACAAGTAATTTTAAAATGACAATATTATACTAGTTTAAATTCATAACAAATCAAATACAAATATGTTTTAATAATAATAATTGATATTTTATTGTTGATATATTAATACAAATGTATATACATCATATTCAGTTTATTAAAATTAAGTGAAACATTATAAAAGTATAACAATATAATAATGATCAAAAGTAACATTAATTAACAACAAATTTAAGTTTCACGCTATTATGCACTTTGTGACATTTTTTATTTTTTTATAATTATTATTTAATAATATTTTTTTAACAATATTCACAATTTTACATGATATCAAAATATCGATTAAAAGGTTTCATTCGTATAATAAAAATTATATATATATATATATATATATATATATATATATATATATATATATATATATATTAAAAATATCCATACGACATTCGGGATTATATTCAGTCGAAAATTGAGCGGCGACGATACTCTGCAAGCGGGGGGGGGGGCGGGGGGCGGTCTTTTAGGGGTTGACGACGGTATGAGCGAGCTTAAAATCGAGTTAACCGTCCGCCGCCGTAGAAAGTGGTGGACTTTCGTCGTGTTTTAGCACACCGTTGCATCATCAGAACACGGTGGTTTTCGTGGTGCGGGTTTCGGCCATTTATATCGGCCACTTACACAATTAGCCGAGTGGGAAGTTATCACATTAATTAATAAGCGGCCCGGACGACCCCGTACGCCCGAACACTCTTAATCCGATTGAAAACTTCAACATTACCAAATTGGCCCTGAATCCGACGGTCCCGAGGTCCGTAACGGTGCCGAGTACCTTCGGCTCGACCCTAGGCAATTTATCAATCATATTAAAAACGAAGCGCACCCTTCGCCCGCCCCCCCCCCCAGCCGAACAAAATGGGGGACGCGGTATCGTCGGCTCACTTGCGGCACGGTGGCTTAATCGAATTTATTATTTTAATAAACGGGCAAATATGCGGAAAACTTTTCGTGTATAATTGAAAACGAGATCACTGTTTTTTTAACGATCATTATATATGATATTTAATTCGGGGTCTATGAAAATTTTATTATTATTATTATTATTTTATTATTTATTTCATTTAACGTATATAAAGTGATCTACTTTTATATAATGAAATGAAATATATGATGAACGATCGTTTATTTAAATGAAGGACATATTGAGAGATAAAAAATAATCTACAAAATATCGATATAATAATATTAAATATTTATTTAAATAATGCTAAAGTATGAAATTTATTTAAAAATAATTCCTATAATTAAAGTGTCAATAATATAATTCAAACAAATAACAGCAAATTCTATAATATAAATAATTAAGTATACGATGATATCTTTTGACGGCGAATAATTTATTCAACGTTTATTTCATCAATTTTTTTTTCAAATGAAAATTTCGTAGATTCTTTCGATAAAAAAAAAACGTCTTCATAGTAATCTATCACAAAATTAACAGGTTATTCTAGTGACGTCTATTAATCAATTCGATCGATATGTCACACATTATATGATTGATTTCAACCCTTTGAACAATAAAAATATAGAATGGGTAGAGGAACAAAGAAAAGATCATAAATAAACCTCAATTGATCTTAACTGTTCAACGTTCACAATGAAAAAAAAACATGTATTTACTAAATCTGAAAAAAAAAATCGTTTCGAATAAAAAATATCGTCGATGAATAACCGATATTTTCCTGTGTGAATATAAAAAATTTCTGCAATCTTGAACCCATCGTCCGTTATCAATTCCATGGATTAAACCCGAATTCGCAACGGGTAAAGTTCACTTGACGGATATATTTCTTCGTGACACAGGTCACGCTACGTGAAAAAGATGAAGTCTTCCACTATGGATATGTCCCATAATTTTGCATGATTCAAAAGACACGAGAGACTCGACAAAAATATTTCTATCGATTTTATTTGTTTTACAGCGAATATTTGTGACTTTTTCTTTATCAAAAAAAAAAAATTGTGATAATTATTAATTATATTTTATTTAGCTATTATATTTTCAAGTATACACAAATCTCGTTTAATGCAATTTTTTTTCAGAGTTATTCCATTTAAATATAAATTTGATTTTCTCGTTTTCACACCGATTTCAAAGTGTTTCGTGCATTTCATCTATTTCTCTGGCTCATCAAATCGGCGTAGAAGGCTTTTATACATGCGATAATAACACTGTTGACGAATTACTTCGCGATAATGCTATTTTCAACGAAGATATTCTTGATTTACCGAACTCTTAATACTAATAAAAGTAATGATAATAAAACTTTATTTATGCGATTTTATAAGACTGAACGTATTCCTTATTTTTATAGGAAAATTTAAAGCATATTTATGCGATTTAACGTATCTATCATATAAAACTAAATATGAGTGTATTAATATGGAAATAGTTATGCTTAATTTTTCATTTATTAGAAAATAATATTTACCTTACATTTGTAAGGTAAAATTGTATTTGTATGAAATTAATATAATTTAATAATTATAACATCACGTTCAAAGTAGCGTAATGTAATTTATATCTTCCTAAACTAAAAAAATAGTTTTTCGTGTCCAATTCTTATATGAAATATAACATGTTTTCATGCATTATAAAACTGTTAAATCAAACAATATGAAAAAATTTTCTCATTAAGTTTTAACCACAAAAAAGTGAATTATATTTACAATATAATAAAAATTAATAGTATATAGTAAATTGTTAAAACATAATGGTTTTGATATATTTAAAGAAAGCATAAGAAAAATATATTAAAGTTTAATTTCATTTTCGCTATCATCATTCATGGAAATCCAATTAGGGCTTTAAATTCGTTGATTTACAAATGACATTGTAAATTGGAAAATCAAACTTGCAAACATACAAAGTTTATACAATTATATTGCGCTTCAACTCAAATAAAGCTCATTACGTCAAAATATATAACTAAAACTAAATAATTATAACCTGTAACTAAATTTATCTAAACGAATATATTAAATAAAATATTACACATTTACAACCGCATTCACCACAAAATTTTATTTCTACCCCAAAAAAAAAAAAAAGAAAGAAAGAAACGTATTTGCATTTCACTTCCGAGATTGTACAGCGGTCCGTTTTATTTAAACTTTAATTCATATATTTTTTTTTCAGACCACCGAACAAAAATAGAATGAAGTTAAAAAAAACACAACCGACTAAAAAAATTACGTGCAGGTAACGGGAGCCAAGTTTTATTTGGCGTTCGGTATCCCGTTGCAAATTTGCGCATACACAAAATGCGAAATGTCGCGGGCCGTATTTATCGTCGAACTTTAACTAAACTAACCGAGTCTCCTTTTATATTATTACACCGTCGGCGACAATAATATTACATTCTATGTTGCAGTTAAATTTTTCGCTTCTTTCTCGTATTTTTCTCTTTTTTTTTTTTTGAAAATTAAGCGCAGAAAATTTCGCGGTTAAATCCGGATTTATTGTGATCGTTTTCGGAAAATGTGCCGCGAAAGACGGCCCGTTATTTTTGCGCTAATCGACATGATAATTATGCGTTTGAACCTCTTTTTTTACGCGAATCGAATGACGATAAATGTTTTTATACGATTTTTATTCGCTGTTAACGCAATCAGTTTAAAGTTAAATTTAGAATAAAAATAGATTTTTTTTTATTTATAACAAAAAAAGTTCTGTCGTAAAATAAGACGTTTTTCTTCATTTCATATATTTTTAGATGTGTCGAATTTTTATATATAAAATATCGCAAATAATAATTTAATTATATATAATAAGAAGCAATATTATTGATATATTTCACAAACATTTTATTTATAAAAAATAAATATTAAAGAGTAAATTATCGATAATTCGATTATTCTTTTACATTTTAGAGTGTTGAAAATATTTTGAAGAAATTTAATCTCAACTGAAAAAAAAAGAAGCACGTCCGTAAAAGAAATTGGCTAACTTTAGTGCTGCGAAAACTTTACACGTACACATAAAAATAAACGTTTATGTATTAGTGCATACATATATAGAGTACATTCACAAAAACGAAATTTTCCAATGGGGGATGCCCCCTCACCTAAGCGGCAATTTTGAAAAACGACCATAAAACAGCGTAATAAATAGCGAAGGGCCTTCGCGCATCGCAGAAGCGTCGAGTTTTCCGACTTTTCCGGATAAGACGAATTACCGCAAATTCAGATGAGTATGAAAGAAGTGGCGGGGTAAGAAAAAAAAAGAAGAAAAAAAAGAGGAAAAATCGAGGAAAATCGTCGATGCGAGGGCCCTTCACCGCCTCGGGGAAAGATAAACGTGAAGTATGACCGGCGAATACTAACCGACCCCCTTTTAAAAGTCGAATTTTATATATAACATTGTGTATATATATATATATATATATATATACGGATGTTTCAAAAAGCATAAATTTTAAATTTTAATAAACACTTGGAATTTAATTTTAATTATTTTTTAAAAATAAATCTTATTACAATAAATAATTCAATTAAAAGAGTATTAAATATATATATATATATATATATATATATATATATATATATATATACATATATATATATATATATATATATATATATATATATATATATATATATATATATATATATTATAATTCGTAAACCAATAGAAAATAATTCACTCGGTATCTTTTTCAAATGTTTGAAAATATTCCAAAATTATTTTTTTATTATTTATATAAAAATCTGATATAAAATTTATTAAAAATCATATTTATATATATTTAAAAAATTATAAACATTTCCAGAGCATCCTAGTTATTTTTTGACCGACCCCCTTTTTCGGCACCGAGTTGTCGTGCTCATCAAAAAATTGTAAAATGAAAAGTGAACTTAAAAAAAAATATACTGAAAGAAGAAAAGACACTGTTTCCTTTTTGTCTTGTTTTCTTCCACTTACTTTTTCTTATTCTTTCGGGGGGGAAAGGTGTTAACTCGTTTTTACTGCGAGAAGAAAAACCAGGTGATCCGGATTAACTTCTCAGTATAAAGAGACGCGTGAAAGTCTCTCACCATTCTGATATACTCTTTACGATCATCGCGTATACAAATTATGTTACTTTTGAAAGTCATAGTTTTTTCTATAAAAATGATTTTATTATTATATATAAATTAATATTAAAGCGATCTCTTGATATGTTTCATTTTTATAAATCGCTATTAAATGACGAACCATCAATCGAAAACCTATACAATTATATTGTGAAAGATTTCAATCATCAATATCCATTTGAACTATTGAAAAAAAAATGTATTTTTTATTTCAAACACCATACAATTATTTTTGGTGTTTTTTCAAATATAGTCCATTTCATCATGATTGTATTGTAAAAAAAAAATTTGGATAGCACTGAAATAAAATTGCAAATATAAATAAGACGCTTATTGTGAGAGAGAATGTATCTCTGCAGTCATTTATGCTCGTAACATGGAAATGTGTGGTTCATTTGGTATAATAGAATGACAATTTTCCTCCTTTTTGTATTTCGTGGAATATTTCAGATTCGTTTCTATACTCGCAAAAAGAAATAATACAAAAAAGGTTTTTTTTTCATTGATTCAAAATCGATTTTTTTTACATGTATTATATATAAAATATTATATAAAAACTAAAAAAAATAATTTATCATATAGACTAGATATTATATTATGTCAAATTTTAATTAAAATGAAATAAATATTTTTTTGCTTATATTTATATAAAAATGTTCATTTAAAACACAATATTCAATAAAATTAATACATATATGATTTTGTATCGAAATATTTATATAAATATTTGTATTATTATACATTCAGAGAATAAGATTATTTTCAAAATTTAATATTGGATCATCGGATTAAATGAAACTAGATACAGTTGAGCTCTTGTTATTCGTTTACGTATGTAAAAATAAAAAAAAATATTTATCAAATATAAAAATGGCGCTGAAAATTCAAGTTACATCAAGATGAAACGATGTAAAAACAAAAATTGGCACGACGAGTGGAATTTCCATGCAATTTTCGGAAAAATTTACACATTTACGATTTAAATTGAAATTCTTGTATTAGATTTGGAAAAATGCTTTTAGAGGAAATAAAAAAGCAAAATATTTATAAATAATTTTAAAAACGATTTTATATTTTAATATATAAAATTAATATCTGTATTATTTTATATATTGTAATCGATCTAAAAATAAAGTCAGATCTCTATATCTGATCTATTTAATAATTTTATATATATGTTTCCTTTCAGAATTTAAATCGTTAATTCTCTTTTAAATATAATACAAAATTCTAAGAATCATTGTGGTAAAAAAAAATACATCGAAAATTTGACTCATATTTTATAGCAAAATATTTTAATACAACAAGAATTTTTCAAACGTGAATAGTATTATATATTTTGGTTTCCAAATGTTTAGATTTTAACCCTTTGCACTCACGTTGTGAGTGGGACTCACAGCAGCCACAGTTATTATGATTCATATTTTGGAATTAAAAAATATACACTCTATACCTGTATTAAGATTAAACATATCGTGTTTGAAATAATTTTATAGGTATTATATCGATGTCTAATTAAAAATTATATATATATATATATATATATATATATATATATATATATATATTGAATATCGATTTATATGAAAATATATATAGAATGTGCACAACAGTAACTCTCCCCATAAGGTTGAGTTTATTATGACACATAGCCTAAAGGGGGTTGCGATCGGTACGAAACTACTACAGAACATATTGTAATGATGATATAGTCCAAGAACGACCCTTAGTCAAACATAAACACACCCTAATGACCCCGGTATTTAGGCACCATTGAGAATCCTTCGTTATCGCCCCGTCGACTATAGACAATGTAGTAAGTGATGGACGTAAATAGTGACGACGTTCAATGATGACCGTGACGTTATTCGTGTTAAGGGTTTGTAGAAACATTAAACAGAATATTGAATATTATTATCTGACGCCATTTTGTTGGCCAGTTTTGATGGCCTCGTTTATAGCCACCTCCCCCCCCACCCCGGTTGTAATTTTCCATCGCCAATAATACTTGTTTGTTAAATATTTACGCGGCCACAAAATGATACATTGAATACTTGTCAATTGTCAAAGGGAATATTTTAAAAATAGATATAGTATATCGCGTAATATAATTCAATTGTAATGTGTTTACGTCTGTGCGTGTGTGTGTGTGTGAACTTCTACCGGCCTCGTCGATGTTTATCTGAAATATTTATTATGAAAATACTTTGAGTTTTTTTTCATATCAATTGAATGAGTACTTTTAGACGTGAAAAAATATTGATAGAAAAATAATGTTTTTGGAAAAATTTCAAATCTAGAATTCAGATTGATTATTTTGTCAATATGTCTTTTCATGTAAAAAAAACGGAATAATTTGATTTAAAATATTAATAATACGATAATATATATATATATATATATATATATATATATATATATATATATATATATATATATATATATATATATATATATATATATATATATATATATATATATATATATATATATATATAATTAACAAACAATATTAAAAAGAGAAATTCAATAAAATCTAGATGAAACGAACTATCATTCTAATATTTTGTAGATCAAAATTTTATCTTGAAAAATTTACATATTATATAATCTCGGTCCACAGCAAAAACGCGCTCTATTTATTATAATATTAACGTAAAAAAGGACAAAATGTAAATTTTTTAAATAAAGCAAATAACGTTTAGCTCAGAGCAAAATGGGCGAAAAAATCAGATTAAACCATTACAACATATTATAAAGCCTGGTTTAACGTACAACGTTCAAATTAGACCTAAAGTGTCATGTATATAAGTATATATATATATATATATATATATATATATATATATATATATATATATATATATATATATATGTGTGTGTGTGTGTGTGTGTGTGTGTGTGTGTGTGTGTGAGAGAGAGAGAGAGAGAGAGAGATAATTTTAATGAATTTCAGTGAAAATATAAATTCAAAATACGAATATATATATATATATATATATATATATATATATAATATTTATTAAATGTAAAATAATAACACTTGTGCTTTAAAAATTGAACGTCATACATCCGACAATGTTTTAGACATTTTAATTTCAATACCGTTTACAGTTATATTATTAATATATAAACCTTTTATTTTTCTCTTTTACAAAATTCCTCCAAAATTATTTTAAATAAAACAAGAACATTTTTATACACATTTACTTTCTTGTGAACAACAAAATAAAATAACGATAAAATATGATATTTTTCCTTCGACGAAAATTTTCAAAGGCACAGACGACGAGTTTTCTAATTACTTTTTTAAAGTTATCCCTTTAGCAATTTTCCCAAATTTGAGTCTAATAACAAAAACGTTTGCAGAAAAAAAAACATTTCAGACGTTTAATTATTATTACGGTGCGACAAAATGTTTAAGTTTTGATATTTTTAACTCACTTAAAGGCTTGTTAATATTAAAAATGAAATACATAAAGTCATTAAAAATCTATAACTTAAAGATATTTAATGTATAATGTTAAAGATTATGAAAATGAAACAATATTTAAGTTACAGATGAATGAAAGCTATATCAAGTGTCTCCAAAATCTGCAATATAATTAAAGGAAAAAGAATTTTAAAATCTATAGTTGTTGAGAGATTTAATATTGTAAAAATAATATAAAGAATTGAAATGATATTAATATAAAGAATATAATATAATAATAACGCGCATTATTTCGACACGAATATACGATTAGTACTATATATAATGGCAGTGCGAAAAATTAACACGTTGCAAACGGGCGATTTCGCTTTTGTCGGTTCGTATTGTTATTGAGCGTCGATAAATTATTCAAAATCGCAAATGGAAACGACTTCTGATACGTCATTGAAAATTTATCGTGTCCATTTTGAATAAATTGAACGATAATCGCGACTAAATTTGCTAGCACACAAACTTTAGCGCACGCACACCGACAAATTGAAAAATTCACAATGACAGGAACGAATTAATGAATTTCGGATTCGACGGGGGGGCAATTTTGAATTTTAATAATCGTCCCGCGATGATCCCGTTTCGATTTCTCGTATTTTTCGCTCGTAATTTATTTAAATTACAAGACGTTTCCGTTCTCATATACGTTTACAATGATTAATTTATTATTAATAAAAAAGTTAATTTCTCTTTTGATATATATGAAAATGATGATGTGACATTATTTTATTATTATTATAAATATTTATTATTGATAAATATTATATAAAATATATATAAAGTAATCAATAATTTAAATTGTGTATATGGAAAATCCCATTGATTGCTGATTATAAATCAACTTTCGAATAAAAATTGCAAATATACGTGTAAAAAAACTGTCCCGTCGAAAATTGATTAAAAATAAAGTGGGAAAAATTGCGGGTAAGAGAAACCCAATATTCGAATAGTATTAAAAATTTAATCGAAAAAAACTTTGAAAATTGCGATATTTATGCGGAAACAATTATTTTTTCCATCCCTCCAGTCGATTCTCCTTATTTTACTTCGTTCACGGAAAAATCTGATTGATTTGTTTCCAACTTCGACTGTGGCAAAAGTCAATCCATCTTCATTTCCGTCGCTTTGGGATATGTCGCCGGTATTAAAAAAAGTTTTTTTCCTCGAAGCCTCTTAGGAGGTTTGACGGTAAAACTTTACAATTTGGAAAAGTGTTTTCTGCTCCTCTTTTTTTTCTTGCGCCACCGCAGCTGGAAAATATGCTCGTTCCAGCTGACAAACTCGCATTATGAAAATGTACCCCTATTTTAAACAAATATATGCGATGGATTTGATGTGTGTTTTTTTTTACTTAAGCGAGAAAATGCTGTATATTTTTTTTGTGAGTTTTACAAAAAAAAACTGAAAATTACATAGTGATTTTAATTTATTTCTGGATAAACACTTTTATTTGATTCAAAATATTAAAATTATGCGTGTGAATTTTAATCAACCATCAGTAATCTAAATTTGAAACCTATTAATTTTAAAATTCATATTTTCCAAATAAAAATAACCAAAAAATTTAATTTCTAAATTTATAACACATATACTAAAATTTTAAGTAATCTAGTTTGAATATGTGATATTCAAAAGTTAATTATAGATATATATATATATATATATATATATATATATATATATATATATATAACTAGATGTGATTGGTTAAAATATTAATATATCAATAACTAGTCAAAATGATATTATTTTTAAATTAGTTTTCACAAAACTCAAATGAAAATCCAACTATAATCATTTACTATCAAAATCGCACACCCTAACGATACATAAAACTAAATGATATTTCTTTCCTCCGGTTTTAAGCAATTATTTTTCAATACTGTCGACTTTTCCACCTTATTTTCCAATGGGTAATCGATCTAAAATAAAGTAAGTTTCACTCGAGTGCACATCTCTTTTAATTTATTAGAACTGGTGTGGCATTGTTCGTCGTCTCGTACGAGCGAACACGAAAACGGGAGTTTCTTCCTTCACTTGTTGGCATTCTAATATAAGTAGAGAGAAGCTCGCAAAAAAGAAACCGACAACGATGACGAAGAAGTAAGACCAGAAGGAAGGTTAAAAAAAAAAGTAGAAATAAAACAAGACCAGAACAAAGGCGGACCGAGAAGACGTGGAAAAGTTCGCGGTGTGAGTCAGATGTGGTGAAAGAGAAGGAAGTAGAAGTCGGTACCTGACGATGGAACGGTCGCGTCTCATACGAGTCTCGGAGCCAGCAAAGGCCGGGACTTGATAAATGACTTTATCCCGAAGGCGTGAAGGAAACAAAAGCCAGGGGCAGACAGCCGTTTATCACCCGCCTTCGTGGCACGAACAAGAAATCTTCGAATTCGATATGAGGTGGGTTCACTTTCTGCCATGAAAGTGCTGCATCTCAACCTGCCACCCTTTTTTCGTGATTTCCGCACCTCGTCTTCTTAGCGTTTTTAGGATATAGATAAAAAAAAAAAAGAATCACTCCCTCGGGATGAAGGCAAACAAACAACACCGATCAGTGACAATTTATTATATTACATCTGATTGAAACCAAGTCGACGCTTAAATAAAGCATATCAATTTGCGCGACATCGCTTTTATGTTTATGTAATACATAAAATGGAGTATAGAATTTTTATAAAGGTGTATATATATATATATATATATTAAATTATATTATCGCTTAAAATAGTACATTTTTTTGAATAAAATACTGCGATATTATTTCAATTTAAAATCATTTACCGGATCTTTTATTAAATTTTGTCTTTTTAGTCTATAAATACCGTTCAATAAAAAATTAAACTTTATGTGATCGTAATAATTAACAAATATTAAAACAATGTTTGGCACTTATGAAATTAAGATTACCTGAAAAAATAGATGCGTAAAAAACAATTATTTCCTCAAATTCTTTTCACATGGTAGTCATTTCATATCAAATAATGTTTGATAAAGTTGATTAAAAATATACCAAATTACAATAGTAATTAAATAATTAAATGTGAAAATTAAATAATATATTAATAATAAAGCACAGTATTACTCTGCCATCTATGCGTAGTTAATTGTATTATATTATATTTTTAATATATAATTGCAACATTAAATTTTTAAACTATTAAGTATTTTTTTTAAGATTAAATATTTAGTTTATTAATTGAATTTTTTAACATTGATTTTAAATTAAATACTTACTCTGATCACTTTCAAATCAAATTTATGAATTTTCAAGATATCCAAAAATCCTCAAAATATTTCAATTAATTGTATAGCAATTTTAAAAATAGTTTGTTTTTTATATTATTATAAAAAAAATATATTTGTTATTAAATAGTGAATTCGTAATTGTATTAAATAATTAAATTTATATTCATAATTATATAATATTTATATATATATATATATATATATATATATATATATATATATATATATATATATGCTGAAATGTTTTACATGAAAACATATAATGTGAATTTTAAGCTATAAAAATCATTTAATATAGAATTAAAAAATAAAATAATATTTAACAAAACAAATTGTGAGGGCGTTTGGTGCCTCAGCGTTTTATATAAATGACGATGATATTTTTTTAAAATAATTATTTATTTTAACGATAAAATTAACATAAATATATACTAATTTTAAACTTTTATATAGAAAAATGATAGTATGCTTACTATATAAAAAATGAGAATTAATATTTGAAAATATTTCAGATTTTTTATTGATTAAAAAATGATATCGATGACATAAATTAACGCATCGTAAATTTATTTATTATAAATTTCGATAGAACGAAAGTAGAATTTTTTTATCTTGTTTAAAACGACGTTTTATTAATTTCTCATGGGAATGTTATATAAGAATTGATATGGACAATTTACAAATTTATACGTATTTCATATTGACACTTAGTATTTATTTATAAATCTTTATTTAAGTGAATTTAACTCTTTCATTATTAAAAATATGGGAACCATTATAAAGCTAAAGTTATAAAAGAATCTTAAAAATATGTTTTTTCTTCGTTTTTATAAAAAAAATAAAATATTGGTATTAAAAAAATAAGTATATGCTTACAAAAATATTCCAGTGCGATTTTATTTTTTTCGTAAACATGAAAATTATAAAACGTAAATCTTTACCAATAGATAATTTATAAATGTTTATTGGAAATGAGATTAATTTTTACTTCCTTTAATAAAAATAATAAAATCAACAGAACTTAAAAAATAACAAATCAAAATAACAATATTTCTTATAAAAAATTTATTACTCAATAAAAAATCTATATGCGCGTTTTAAATATAAATTAAAACATTTAAATAAATTAGATTTTAATATTACAAATAATATAAATACATACAAATCAGGTACCTAAATAAATTATTCAATTTTAGACATTATAGAAAGCATAGTTACTTTCAGTTCAATATTATATGTTGCTTTCACTTTTTTACGTAATAAATAATTTCAATGTATAAAAATTATACATAGCTTCAATATATTCAACAATTCTGTAGAAATTTATTTTCTTTATTATATATTTATTAACAATATAGTCAGAATGCTTATAATTAAGCAGAAATATTTTTTCTTTTTTGTAACAGAATAATAAATAATACAATGTAACTTCAATATTTATCCCCAACATATCAAACACTTCATAAATTATTACTTATAGAAATAATTATCAGTATGAAAAAAAAAGATATTTCTATATCAAATTTATGATAAATGTTATTGTTAACAATAATTTATTATATACCTGGAGAAAATGTTTTCATTATACATTTATTTTTACAAATCAAACTAATATTTAAATTTAACGAAAAGATTTGACGATAAAATTATATAAATAAAAAAGAAATAATTGAAAAAAATATATAAATATTTTTTCTAAAGCTCAATTGATATCAAAAACTATTATGAAAAAATAATTATATTTATTTTAAATTTAATATGTTGGGCGGCAAACAATTCCAAATTGACTATTAAAATTATATTAAAATTCGATTATTTGCAAAAGTTGTAAATCGTATTTTTTAATTATTATAACTTCAATTAAAAACGACAAATATAAGCTCAAAAACATTATATCTTTTACTATTTATGACTAAATAAATAATGTGCAAAATTATATTTGTATATATATATATATATATATATATATATATATATATGTGTGTGTGTATATATATATATATATATATATATATATATATATTATTTGTGTGTATGTGTGTGTTTGTAGGTGTGTGTTTAATGTTAAAATAAACAACATTAATAGTCACAACAACACTATTACTTTACAGTTTTAATATTATTTCATATAAAATTCATTTTGAATTATAATTCATATATCTTAACCTCTTCAAGGATATCCATGCATATGTAGTCAATGTTGTTAAACGTATACATATTTTTATTTAAATTAACATAAAAATGGTTTACATATAATTGTTCCAAACATATATTTGTGACCTTTTAATATTAGCAACTATATTTATATTTTTAATCAATTTTTTTCAAATTTTCATCCATTAAACTTCACGGTTGCCTTTAGTGATAAATAATAGAAGCATCTATTTCTTTTATTATATAAATTAAATTTTCTATTATTAAAAGTGTTTTTAAAATATATAAAAATATTCTTGAAGAGGTTAACCATCCATCAAGTAATAAATAAAAACATCATTAATTACCATAACAATATATATATATATATATATATATATATATATATATATATATATATATATATATATTGTATATTATTTATATAATAGCACCTAAAAGTACAGAATATAAAGATAAACTGCACATACAAAAACTGTATTTTGCAAATAAAATAAGGCACACAACAAATTTTATCGTTTAAATTATATTAACAACTCAATAATTTAAAACATTTGAACATTGCAATATATATATATATATATATATATATATATATATATATATATATATATATATATATATATATATATATATATATCATTGCATTGCATATATATAGGAATAAAAATGAGATATTTCATATACAAATATTACTCAATATACGTATTCAAACATAGAATAATGCTTTAAACGCACAGATTAAATATTGATTACAGAATATATGAATGTATTCGAATAATTTCACTGGTTACATTAATATATTATGTTTTCAAAAAAAAACTGATATTTGCGTCCATCAGTATTTTTTCCAAATAAAAATTATTACTACAATATTTATTTAGAAGAAACTATTTTTCATAATGATGGTTTATTAACAAAAAAATTCGATTGATATAATAAATAAACTGTTTAAATTTGAAAATTAAATATTTCTCTATAAAAATTAAGCAACATTTTAATACATATTTCGTAATAGTTTATAAGTTTATAAACCAATTTTTTAACTCTTCTATTTAAAAAGGACAAAAATTATATAGACTTTATTATATTTGTTGATATTTTATTTAAACTCAAATAACGAATTTAAGCATTTTTTCCAAACATTAATTCTAAGATAAAAATTTCAATACGATAATTGATTTTGCTAAAGGTATATAAAAAAATTTAACATTTTTTGAATACATGAAAAATAATAACAATTTAATTTTATTGAAAATTAAATTAAATATGCCGTAAAATATAAACAATTTTTTTTTAGCAATACGTCTAGATTTAATTGTTGAAATAAACTAACCATCAACTAACGATTCATTTTTTTCCTCAAAAAGATAGTTTTATATGATTGTTATAAGAACTCACTAAATCATTGACTAAAAAGAGGACACGTATTTCTACATTATTTTTATAATTTTAAATCACATGATAAATGTATAAATTTCTTGCTCATAAAGTAAATGCCCCTTATTATACCTTGATAATGCTAATAAAAATTATACTACTATTCGACAACCACTATTCCTTCATTACATTTTTAAATTTAAAAAAATTGGTGAACATAACTTTTAAACTATTTTATCATTTTCAGGAACATTTCAATAATTTTTTATTCTTTGCATTAAAAAACATTTAGCTATTGTTTTACCTATTACTTTCAGATCACACTTTTTAATATAACTACATATATATATATATATATATATATATATATATATATATATATATATATATATATATATATATATATATATATATATATATATATATATATATATTAGAATCATTTTCATGACTTTTTCGAAGTCAATTTTTGTAATTTAGCTTTTAATCCACCTTCTCTTTTGGGTTCGTTTTGAATTTTAGAAGTCCTTTCCTCTTGTTGTCTTTTTTTTTCTTTTAATCTGAAAATATATTTGATATTAAATAATATTTAAAAATTAGTTTAAAATAAAAATAAAAGTATTTACTTTTCTTTAATTATTCTTTGTTCTTCTTTGTTCCATATATCTTTGAAATCTCTACAAAACTGAAACCAGAGATCGAAGAAATCTTTTGGTGAACAGTCTTCTAATGTTCCCGATTTTGGGGAAAACTGATAAAATTTCATTGTGCTTATAAAATTTGATTGGCACTCTGAGACGTTTTCTTTCTCTGTGAGCAATTGTTTTTCAGCAGTCTCCAAAAATGACGACATTTTGTCTTTAAATGGTTGCAAATTCTCTTCAGAAGATTGATCAATAACTTTATCGACTTTAGTACGACATTCTAAAATATAATTTTTTTTTATATATACCAAAATCAAATATTTTAAACTGGAAAAAAATTGGTTCCTTACTTTTCCATTGTCTATTTAAATTATCTAACTCATTTTCAACCTCATCGAATAATAAAAATGAAGCTCTTCCGACATCACCAGGTTCAGGAATTGGAAATGGTGAATCAATACCTTCACTTGATTTGGATATATATGTTCGTACGATGAAGTGCAATAATGTTACTGAAGAATCTTTAGACTAAAAATTGAATTAAACATTTTATAAATATGTATTAAGTAAATAATTATAATAAATAATAATAAGTAAATAATTAAAAATTTTACCTTAACATCTCTTAGTTTAGGAAGGATTTCTAAACCAAATCCATCAGCTTGGCCTCTTTGACGATTTCCACCATTCATGTAATTTCCAAGAGTTAAAATTATAGAAAGAAGCTTTTTCAAAGATTCATTTGTAAGCAAAAACTAAAACAAATCTTTTAAATAATACCTTCAAATTTATATTATTACTTTATATTTAAAACTCACTTCACATATCCTTTTCATATTTTCTAGTTTGCTTGAAATAGCCATTATTGAATCATCAAATTCAGCCTGAAATGTAAAACATGATATTCTTTCAGCAAAACATTGAATTTCTGAAAGATCTAATAGAAAGGTTTCAGGCTTATCTAATGGAATATCAGGACAATTCATCTTATGCTCTTTGATTTTTTGTAATTCTTCATCAGAGGCTCTCTATAAATGAAATTTTAATTATTCATTTAATTATAATACATTAAATAATATAAGCGTATACACACATATACACGGGTGTATGTGTGTGTAAAACTAATTATAAATTTACCGCTTCGTATATTTGATGTAATGCTTCTAAATTTACAACAGTGGTGTCAAAACAATAAATCGCATGTTCAATATCTTGAAAATCCATATGAGCAAGTAAACTCTGTGCTAATATTCCAACACTTTGGAATCTTTTTCCATCTAATATTTTAGCAGGTTGAACTTTTGAAGGTTTTTCATCTATTTTTTTCTTAGTTGGTTTTCTTGTAACTACCTGACGAGAAAATAAATCAGCAAATTCATCTATGTTTTCTAATTTTGCTTCTTCCAACTCCTATAAAATTTATAATTACCTTTATTCATTCAATTTTTACATTAAAATATTCGAAAAAAAATCAAATTTATACTAACCAACCAAAGATGTTTTGATTTTATTGAATCCACTGCTGATACAATATTAGATTCAATTGGTGCTAAAATTCTAGTCCAATAAAGAGGTTTCATTGGTATAGTTGGATTAACAGGATTTTTTCGCAACGCTAAAATTTAAATAGAATATTAATAATTTAGTAAGCTTATAATATATAAAATATTAAAATACATACTTGCTTTATATGGTTGCCATCCTCCAATTGGTGGAGCAGGAAATGGAACTGGACCACTACCATGCATTGGTGGTGGTGGAATTCCAGGACCAGGTGGAGGTGGTGGAATTCCAGGACCAGGTGGAGGTGGTGGTATTCCAGGACCAGGTGGAGGTGGTGGGCCACTCATTCCTGGTGGTGGGGGAGGAGGTGGTCCAGCTCCTGGCATAGGTGGTGGTGGAGGACCTATTCCAGGCATTGGAGGAGGAGGAGGACCCATTCCAAGCATTGGTGGGGGAGGAGGAGGAAGAACAACTTCTGAACTTGAAAAAGTTAAAACTCCTGTTTCTGACGATGGTTTGGATGGAAAATCTGTTAAAGGCAACTGATTCAATAAAGATTCAGTTTCAGGTGGTAGTGATGAATTTACTACAGCGCCTGGCATAGACGGTGGTAATACTTCAACACCTGGCATAGGAGGAGGAAGAGGATCATTTTGTGGTAAAATAACTGAATTTGTTGTAGTCGACAGCAATGGTGATTTTAAGGATATTTCTTCATTCTTCTCTAAAATATCTTTTAATTGAGAATCAATATTTGAAAACATGTCTGCAGATGTAACAGGCGATGAGGGTTCTGATTCAAGTAACGTTGGCAATGGAGCACCTCCACCAGAAGTTAGAGGTGGCATTGTAGCATAATTGGCAATTGGAGGTGGAGGTAATGGATCGTCATCTTGAATTAACATAATTTTGTCAACAATTGGAGATGGTGGTGGGGGAGTTAAACTTGTAAACTCATTTTCTAAATTTGAAATAGTGGTAACTTTATCAAACACAGCTTTTGAAGGTGAAAATTTAGCATCATTTTTTAACATAGTATCATTATCCATTATTGATGGAGGTGGAGGTGGAAATTCCATATCTGATATTGGCGATAAAGATCTAAAATTATTAGAATTTATTTCGAATTCAGGCAATGGAGGACTGCCATTATTTTCACTATGCGCTAATGCTAATTTGGTTTCTAAAGTCTTGCTTTGAAAGGTTGTGATTAATTCTGGTGAAGTTTGATTTAATATATGATTTGAAGAACTTTGAGGTAAATTTGAAATAGTCTCTAATTTCTGTTTTTCAGTATTGGATACACTACTATCATCATAAGATTTAACAAGAATATTATCACGTTCATTATTTGACTGTTCTGATTCGTCAAGAATTGAGGAATCATTGTTGAAAAATGGCTCGGCCCTTTCGATTCTACCAAATTTATCATTAAATTCAGAGATTTTGTTTAAACTAGAATCTTTACTAAGTATATTTTTGTTGTCTTCTGGTGATCCAAAATCTCTTAATGTATTTTGAGTGAGACTTTGAATTTCCATTAATGTTTTATATCGCTCAAGTTCTCTAGATAAATTATTTACTAGATTTTCCAGTTCTTTTATTCTTTGAGTTGTCGCAAAATTATCTATCAATTGCCTATTAATAGTAGAAACTGTCTGTTCACTGTTTTGTATCCTTAAATTGAGTAATTCATTATCAACTTTTGGACTTTCACATTGATCATCTAGTTTATTATCGGTGATAGGTAAACTTATTCTTTTTTTTCTCGAATTTGGTGTCAATAATTCTATTGATTTTTGACTGGAATTCGTATCTTGTGTCGGTGGCCAAGATACTGTTTGAATTCTACCTGGAGTTATTGGTTGAGCAGCAGGTGTTTCAGTATGTGCCCAGTAATACATTAAATCAGGCTGAAAGTAAAAAAAAAGAAATATTAGAACCAATTTTTTTCTTAAAACAAATTAATAAATTTTGTCTATTTACCATTAAAATTATAATTAATTATGTTTTCATATATTATTATTATACATTATATATTTTAAAATTATATAAAAAAATCAAAATGTTTGTTTACTATTGTACAATTAGCATTATATTATTATGATAATTATTTTTTATTATAAGCAAATAATATATCAGAAAATATATTTTGGAGTCATACTTCAATGTTATTATTGATTGGGTAGGAACAATAAATCTGTCATAAAATGTAATTTAAATATATTTTTTCAATAAAATTATACCCTAAATATAGATTCGTTAGGTGCGTCTTTGTCTGTGATCTGCCTCAATACTCCAGCAGCCAATAAATATGTGCAATATTGAGTTCCTATAACTCTGAGATCTTGTCCATTAAGTACAGTTCGAAGATAATGATTTTCAGCAAATGCGGATACGAACCAATTGACTAGCATTTGTCCTGAAAAAAAATGATCAAGTATAATATTGAAAAATTGTTATTGCCAATAAACAATACTATTAAATTGACACATTTCATTATATATCTTGAATGCTCACTATCCACTTGCATACCTATGAAAATATGTTCAATATGTGGAACAAATCTATTTCAATTTGTCAAGATTTTAGCGCAGTTAATTAACAACAGGAATTATCTAAATATGTTATATTTAGCATTGTACTAATAATTAAGATATGTGATCTTAGATGAACAATACAAAAACTATGATATGGAAGCAAAATTAACAAAATTTTAGTTTATAAATATACAATTTGAATTAACAAAAAGGATAGAGACTACACAGAAAACTTAATTAACCAAAACAATAAAAAAATAATCATTATCTCGCACAAAAACATAATGAAATCATATTTTTGTGCGAGATAATTACATTTTTCTACAAATATTTAATCACACATTTCGATATTCTATAAAAACTACCAAATCAAAATAAAAAGAAAAAAATCTACGTTAAAATTAATAACTCAAACTAAAAATTTGTAATCAAAATTAATTCTAATTTCAAAGCTTTTTTCATTTTCTTTTAGTTTCTGAATTTTTATAATTTATTAGGAGAAGTATTTTTGGAAAACCCATATTTTATAAAACTACTAAATTTACTAACAAATATAAGATTGCTGTTAAAAATTAATATTATATAATGTGTAATTTTAATTAATGTAATACAATTACACGCATGCGCGTGCGTTTGCATTCATTTTATAAAATAATAACTGACTAATATAAAAATAGATTAATGTTTAAAATTATGTTAATTATTCTATACACGTGTTAAAATGTTAAAAAAATATATTATTTCTACATTACAAATATGATATATCGTATATATTTATAATATAAAACCGCAAAGAAGATTTATTATATTGAAACTAATGATATGTATATGATATAATTAAAGTAGCATAAATATTATCTTTGAAAAAGTACAAACCCGATGAATACCTTAATAAAATGAAAAACAGAATATTGATACAACATTTTTTTTAGTATTTTTGAATTTCAATATACATATAATAATATCAGTTTATTTTTCAATATACTGAAACACATTTTTCTAAATAATCATAGCTTTTGTTGTATAAAACTCAAATAAGCAAGTTTCATAAATATTATTTACATAGAAATAACTTGTATTAAAAAAAATAAAAGATGAGATAAGACAAAAATTAAGATATTATGATACCGTCAAATATTTAACTTATTCAAGAATTGAAAACTATAAAAAAAAACATTTATACATTCATATTTACAAAAATTAAAGATTTATCATTTATTTAGTTCTAAGTAAGTATTGAAAATTAATAAACTAAATAAGAAGACATACTAAATCAAAATGCTAAAATATACGTAAATAAATTCTACTATGAAAAGTATTTTTTAAAAATTAAAGATTATTGAAATTTTCATAATTTTGTCTAGTTCCTAGTTTTAAACATAAAATGTAATGTTTTTTAAATTATTTATCATCTTTAGGTATAAAAAATAAATTTATCATTATTATTATTATATAAAAATTAACATTTAATATTAATGATTGATTTTAAACTATATATATATATATATATATATATATATATATATATATATATGTGTGTGTGTGTGTGTGTTTGTGTGTGTGTGTGTGTGTGTGTGTGTGTGTGTGTGTGTGTGTGTTTGTTAAATTGTATACCGATATACGTAAACGTCTAACCTTTACAAATCGGAAGATTTCTTAAAGTAGATGGCAGCATACATCTTTCAAAACTTATCACACTCTTCTCCCTTATACTAATAATCAAAACACTTTTAATCAAATCAAACTTAACACGGATGTCACAACCACTACCATAATAAATAAAAATAGTGATCACTTCCTTACACAGAACCTTCATTTTGATTTTGATACCATGATCTTTTAGGGTAGGAGGTGCAGTCAAACGTAAATGGTGTAATCTACTAGCAAAAAGGATCCTTAAAAAATCGCTCCTATTTTTGTCATTTTCTTCTTCTATATCTATCTCGTAAAGTCTCAGTATCATGCCTTTTTGAAAGCGGTTGGATCGTCTAAAAGCCATTCCTCGATACAAAGACGATTCTAACTGAAAGTCCATGGTTCGGTTCTTGTTGTTTGCCCACACATACGACAACAATTATTTATAAGTTTTGTCGTAGGTAGTAACCAGGGTCGTATTAAATATTAAATGCTGTTAGTAATCTATAGTCGTCAAATGTTATATGAATCTTATCTCATACATCTTAGCCTTATCAAAATAAAATACCAACAACGAAAAACAGCGATTGCCAAATTTTAATTCAAATTCACACAATTAAACCAATATCAATGAATATAATATTACATCATAAAATTATTTGTTTACTTTTATCTATTCGCCATTATATATAACGAATTATATTGTAATATGACGCCTTTATAATTCAATTAAAGAATGTTAATTACTTTATATATAAATATAAAATTATATATATATATATATATATATATAATGTGTGTGTGTGTGTGTGTGTCACTTTACATTAATAAAATTATGACTGACAGATCGGTTATTTATAATTAAGTTAGGTAGCTATAATCAATTTACAGAATTGAAATATAGTTAAATAAATACTAAAACTTTATATCCAAATAATTTATAAATAATGATTTCATAATATATTCCATTTATAATAGTAAAGTACTAATCTATATTGTATTAACGTTACTAATGAGAGATGAAAATATAAACATACAGATAAAAACGCGAATTTAATTTTACTTTCATTACATATCTTGTTAACAAAATATTATATGTAATTTATAACCATATATTTTAGTTTACATAAATGGCTAATAATAAAATAAAGTATTTAAAATTGAGAATATCCGATTAGATATCAAATGAAAAACAAAGTGGAACTAATTTTTAAATAATTTTTGATATTATGTATTATATTCGTGGTGACTTGCAAGATGTTTATTTAGATTGAAAAGCAATTAAAAAAAAATTTACTCATGGAAGACAATTATTTCACCTAAAATTTACTAAAATGAGTATTGTTTAATATTAAATTACAAATATTCTGTACATATACAAAAAAATAAATTTAATATCATATTAATCTTAAATAATGAATTTAGTATAATACAATATAAGGGCGATTTAATTCTTTTATTTATATATATTTTTAGTTCAATTAATTATTTTTAATCATAAATTTGATTCATATGAATTATTAAATTAAAAATATTTTTAAGCAAATTTTAGATTGAATAAAAAATTTTAATATTTCATTTTCAGATATATGCAACTCTATATATATGGTAAAAAAAAATTGGCAACTATATTCCTTTATATCGTATAATAACATTATATTTATGACTTATTTTATTTGTGACAATTTGAAAGCCAATTATCTTTTTCTTTTTACAAAAAAAAAATATTCAAACAATATAAATAATTAATGCAATAAATCCGTATTTTAATAATATTACTTCAAAAAAGAACTTTCTTTAACTTATATTAAAAAAATATATTATTTATGATTTTTGTAATCGGTATACCAATAATAGACTTATCATGTTCTAATAGAGCGTTAATATAAAAAAATAATAACACGTTAGATGAAATTATTAAATACGTTCAATCAATATTCATACGCTTTATAATGCACCACTGGACAGAAATATGAATCATTCACCAAATCACGAAACAAAAGTATGAATCAAATGGCACAACAACTTTAAAAATTTAGAAAGAACTGAAAATATACTTAAAATATAAGTAAAACGTCAATCAAAACTTCTATATATACTTAAATATATATTCAATATATATTAATAGTTAAAAAAAAATACTTTATAATTTTAGTCAAATAATGGATATTTTTACTGTAATACAAGTATCAATATAATAACAGCAAAAATGTATTAAAATATCATTCTATTAAGATGTAAAAGTGCATTATACAGTATTAATTATAATAATTACAACTGTTATTGTCGTTATTTTCTAATAATGATGCAATTTTATACAACACAGGATATACCACTCATTAAACCTTTTGACTGCAACGCATCGCTAACCAACTTAAATGCTAGTCAGGTTCACCCATAGTGAAAAAATACATAATACTGTCTCGAAAATTACACATTGTTCAAAATAATAATAAAAATCTATGAATTTATACAATTTTTTTTACCTTCGAATTTTTCGTATATTTCAAAATTCAACTTCTCCGGAATAAATTTCGGCTTAGATATTTTGGATTCCAATGTCGCTCTGTCCAAGGTTAGAGATGCTACTTTCCTGAGAACGTTAGATTCGCCAATACTAGTTGAATCGCTCATTGATGAATGTCGACGATGATCACGTACATCACCTATTTTCATGTAAAAAAAAAAACAATTTTGAATTAATTATAACACAACTAATTAGTTCAAAATTTCAAAATAATTATACTACATAAAAAATAATCATTTCATTGTCTACAAAGAAATCTAAAAACATTATAAAAATCAACTCAATAGCGTCATCAATTTATCAATATGATTATGTAAACTATAGTTAATTGTATAATCTGGTAGTTTTGAAGGTTTACTTAAATATTTACATAATAACAATATCGACTAACTATGTCTCCAAAACTTAAAAAATCTCCAATATAAGATCCATCCAAAACCAAAAACCATTATAGCACTTAATTTAATTTATTATTTTTCATTGAAAATATTTTGTTCTAACATTTTTATATGGCAAACAAAAGATATACATTTTACATATTTAAATATAAAACTTTAATTAAAGTCACATACTTTTATATAATTTCTTTTATTGAATAATAATAATATATTAATCAAATCAGAACTGAAATTAACTAAATCTAAATTCCAAAAAAAAAAGAAAGGACGACTATCAAATTTTAATTTCAGTTACTAACTAAACAAATGCACAAAAGTAACATCCTTAAATGTGTACGTTTTAAACGTGTTTATCTGGTTTTTGTTATTATTCAAGGTTTAAAATTGACCCCCCCCCCCTAAAATCTATATATTTTTCAATAAAGAACGAGTTGAAATGTCACGCTATAAAAAAAATCATTTGAAATGCCAAACAGGATTTATTGATCTAGTTTGAAGAATATGTGAATGAATTTCAAAAAAAAATCGATACTACAATTGAAAAAAAATACTATCGAATACTACTTGTTGACTATCTGTGAACAACATCAATGTGGTTAATGTGTTTCATTATTATACTAAGACCTTGGATTTGAACCCAAAGTGTCGCTGCTCTTGTTATTATTTTCTAATATTATAATTTATTATATAATTGTAGATAGAACTGAAATACTTGAAAAAAATTGAAGGTTGAACATAACATTAAGATTTCATTCAATTGTAATATTCAATCTGTTTTTTTTTTATTTTTTACATTTAAAAACTTTACAGAATGAATAATTAATTTTAAAAATAATCAGGAAATTGATATCTTATATTTTAACAACTTGTACTATTACGTTTAAATTATTTTTTTATATAATTAGTAATTAGGATTGTCATCATGTTTTGCTTTTTATATAACGAAGAATTATTATACTGAATTGCTTAAAACGGTAAAGAAATAAAGAAACAACCGTAAAACATAAGTATAATTTTTCTTTTGAAAATATTGAAAGAAAACTCGCTGTAATTATGGTTCATCATTGTAACAAATAAAAATGATTTGTCCAGAGCTAAAATTTTTAATAATAAAAATTGTTTCTTGTATATCATACAACACACTAATTGTGAATCAAATATTTATTAATATTGTATTCCAAGTTTAATTTTAAATAAAATAGTTTTAGATTCACTTGATATTTCTTAATTTAGTTATTAGATATCATATGTAATTAAATTTTAAGTTTTATCTCATGTTTATCTCTTATAAAGATAACTACTCTCATTCTTGTATAAAAAGTGATGGTTTACAACAGTCTGACTTAATAATGAAATAACTCTAAACAAAAAGAAATTTAAAATACAAAGATAAAATATGGTAGATTAAGATTTTTTCATGATCAAAATACTGCAATCTCACTGCATATTTCTTAAAAAAGTATATATAATGTATTATATAATTATACAAACACCGATAAAAATATATTATACTTCAATAATTAAAAAAATATAAGTTGTAGACCATATTTTTTTTTGTTTTTAAACGAATTTTTAAATTGAATTTATTTCATTTCTTTAATACTTTTACACATAACATTTTAAAAATACCAAATATTATATAAAGGAAGTCATAGCAATAGATGTCTAGCGATGCAACTAAAATGTCTGCAAGTAGTAAATAAACATTGATTAATAATTCTATTTAAAACTTCAATTCGTCAACAGAACCTATATAATTTTTTATTTATTATCACCACCAAAAAAATATTTTTAAATGGTTAAAACCAATTGTCAATTTATTAATAATATTCTCATAGAAATTTTCGTTATATATAAATAGATTAACTAACGAGTTAGAAAATATATTTCGCATTTAAAATATAATATAATCCATATTCATTATACGAAATATTAAGAAAATAATAAAAATAAAACGATATTATATATACTTAACACATCTAATAAAGAATCCAAAAAATATTACTCAAATTATCTGATTATTTTATTTAATATCTAATTTGTTTTAATCATTTTATAATTTTACAAGTTTCTTTTGCGCAAATCTAATATAATCGCTATAAAATAATGTTAACATTAAAAAAATATCAGTTTTATAAATTTTGTATATATTAACAAATTAATCGAAAACCTAATACATTATATATTTATATTTATAAGTCAAATGATATCGATTCATTTTATTTGAATATTATTCATATTATCAATCAGATAACAATTATAAGTAACAGATAAGGGAATATATTTAATTATTGCAATAAATATTAAGAGTATTGCATTCTACGTATATTTTTTGATATATATATATATATATATATATATATATATATATATATATATATATATATATATATATATATATATTAATTTTATGCAATTTATTAAAAATATAAATAAAAAAATATTACATTTTTTTCCACATATTCAAATTTATGTAAAAGCTATTGGTTAAATATACAAAAAAAAAACTTAATGAAAACTGTATATGAGTATTTTGCCCACATTAAAATTAAAAATAATTTATGAAAAACTATTTTTAGAACAATTATTAAAAAAAACAACTTGTACGTTATTCTAGAAAACACTTATTGGTCAACTGAATTCTGTAATTAAATTTTATAAAAAAGTATATAAAATAATACGAAAGTAACAATAATACCATTAGAAAAAAAAAGATAATTCTATTCGTAGCAACTTATGTGTGCTATGATATTATTTATTTTCAACGTTGAAATATTTATTTACATTTGAAGGATAGTCAAATAAACTATTGAATAATAAAAAAAATATAGACCTAATGTACTTCCAAATTTCAACAAAAAAAAGGTCAAAAATCATCATCGAAAACGTACATAAATATGTACATATAAAAAAAATATTTACCTGAAGATGAATCAGGCGGTATTGATGACGGAATTTCAACTTTTCTATGTCTGGATAAAGTGAACGAAGTTACCGGAGTCGAACTCTTAAATTTGAAATCACTATCGGTATCATCAACTCCACTATCCTCTTTTGGACTCCCAATAAAGAATTTCCCCGTTTCGAGAACGACTCCACTGTCGTCGCCTTCATTATTTTTGTTAAGAGATTGGTGTTGTTGATGTTGCTGATTCTGTTGTTTGTCGTCCCCGTTGAATATCTGCGTAGGCAGTCTGGAACCTAATCCTGAATCCATGGAGCGTGTGGAAGTGGCAGCACACGCGTCCGGCATCGTATCGGCGACTAAATAAACTGTTCTATCGTCGATATCTCGGTCGACCGCTTCGTCATTCAAACTAACTCTGCTGATCCTTGATACGCTTAATTTTTCCAAACGGGATTCGTTCCTGCGAAGTCCGACTTCCGTGCAGTTTCGTTCCTGACGTCCCGACACCGAATTTCGCACTTCGTCCGGAGTGGCGGTCACGCTTTCCTCCGAATAATATGCGGCGTTAAGTTCGGCCGCAAATCCGCCAGGAGTCAAAGGATCGGTGAATACGGATTCCGAGCTGGACTCTTTGCTCGGAGGCGAAATCTCCTTCTTTTTAGCGACCGATAGTAGACCATTCTCGGTGGTAAGCCGACTCGGTTTGAGCGGCCGCTTACCGACGGACTCTTCCGTTTTGTTTTGTTGTCCGAACGAGTTGTAGTTCGTCGACCTGAGCGATGCCCCTCCGCATTTTTCCGAAACGGCGTCCGGTTCTGTGGTCGCAGACCTCTTCGAGATGCGGTCGACGTCGATCGGATCTCTTTCGGCTCCCGGTATCTCTGTCAGCAGATCATCGGTAGACTCTTGCAAACTCTTGCTCTGGGTTTCGGATTTTTTTCGCGACTTTTGACTTTCTTTGCTCACCTTTTTATTACCCAAATTTTTTATCAAATTCTTTCCTCTGCCAGGACTCTTTCCGGTTTTCGGCTGTTTTCCTTCACTCCCCTGAAGATTACCCATGTTACGTTCAAATCTCAAACGGTAAACAAGAATATGCGCGCGTAATTATCACATATTTAAACTAAAAAGATGAGTGTTAGTGCGCTTTACATTTTTTTGAATTACAGGTTTTATAGAAACTTGAAAATTAAGAATTTCTGACGTTTTCTTCAGCGAATATTTCGTGACGCGATTCTTCGTCTCGTAAAACGAAGGAACTGCTCATGCGTAGCTCGTGTCCAATAATTCCGACCCTCGCAGTCGCACATTTAATCGATAAACGTTTGCTCACTTTGATAACCTCTTTCTCGTGTTGTACAGTTTTTTTTGGCGAACAATATTATTAATAACTAATGATTTTAATTATTTTATTAAATTATATATTGACCGACTATTTATATTCATAATGAACAAAACCTATGGACCCACCGAACCCACCACCTAATTCTAAAATGCAACTTCGAAACTGGTTAACAATTTAATTAATATATAATAAAGTCGTGTATTCTCGATATTAAAAATATAAATTTATTCTAATAAAATATTACATTTAATCGTCTTTTATTATTGTTGCAAATAAAAATTTGAATTTTTACATTTTTATCATTTAACAGTTGGAATTACTGATTATTTTAACAAATAACAAACAGATTAGCATTTATTAACACAAAATAAATCAATTATTATGAAATTAATAATGATTTTAAATAAAGTGACTAACCGTCGTTATTTTTTAAATTATATCCTCCTTTAAAAATTTTCTTCTAAATATTAGTTTTGAAATTTGTCCTCCTATTTATAAATTGTCGTATTTGATCGATAATAAGACTTTTCAAATTGATTAAAGGACATTATGATGGAATTGTTATTGTTTTGACAGCCTTTCCTTTACAATTTTAAAATTTATCTGGCCGATTCCATGGTGTCGTCCTTTTTATTGTAAAAAAGTTGGTCAAATTGTTTTAAAACGCAACACTAATTTTAAACTGTACATCTCATATATATGTTTTATACAATAAATTTATAAACAAAATAATAAAAGTATTTTAAAAACTTATTAATCAAACTTAGAAAATTAAAACGTAATTACTAATTAATAATATGTCTTACCTCTTGTTTTATAATAATTATTAATATTAAAAATATTAGAAGAATTCTAATTTTACATAATACTGGTAATTAAAAGAGAACGTTATTTATTTTTTAACAATTACAATGTAAAAGTATATATATATATATATATATATATATATATATATATATATATATATATATATATATATATATATATATATAATATTAATTTATTTGTTTCAAATAAATCTGATAAAACTATCCAAAAACAGAATTTTGTATATTATGGCCAAAAATGTAACTGACACATGGTATTGTATTTTATTTAGGTTATGTATTATATATTCATAAGTTGTCATTCGTGTTTGATGTCTTGTTTGAATATAAGTGTATATAGATAATTATGGAACTTTATTTATGGAATGATAGCAGTTTATCTTCACCACCAATAAATACTTATAAATGTTTAGAAACAGTACTAGGTATGTTTGTATAAAAATTATTTATGTGGAAATAATCTCACAATTCACGCTGTAAGAAATTATTTAACCCAAATTCATATTAATTAATTTAACATTTTAGATTTACAGAAAATTATATCAATAGTTGAAGAAGCTGTGAGCGTTTTGAATAATCAAAAAAATTTTCACAGAGAAGCTACAGTTTTATCAAGATTGGTGTATAAATTATCCAGAAAATTTAGACATGATATTGGTTTTTCATATCTAAGAAGAGCCAATGTTGCTCTTTTAAAATATTTAAATCTTGGCTTATTAAATGACTTGAACACTTTCTTGGATGTCTTAACAAATGCAATGAAAAATTATTTTCCCACTCGTCAAATGCTTGAATTTGTTCTAATACGCTTACAAACATTCTCTAAAATTATTTTTAGAATAATTTTGTGTACTAAAAAAGCTGCTTCTTTTTATTTGGACAGAGTACGTAGAGGCGATGCATGGTGGTTATCTTTTATGCCATATATAGTTTTAAGTAAAATTTGGTATTTATCAAGACATTTATTTAAAAATACGTGTAAATGGTATAATGTTTTATATCAATTTAGAAAAGATTTAAAAACTGTTGGATTACCTTTTACACCTGATAATTACATATTTCCTAACAATTTGGAACAATGGTTCGACACTGACGTATTAAATGATAATTTAGACTTTGGAGTAAAAATTTCTGCTTGGGAAAACTTTGATTCTGATAATTTAATGAAAAATTATACTAACGATTTTAATATATCTAATATTTCGATATCTGAAAACTCCATAAATGAAAATATTAACAATGCATTAGTATTATTACGAAACAAGTCGCCTGCACCAACTTATTCGAGTACACCAATTGTTTGTAATATAATGAAGAAGAAAAATATCTCCGAAGATTTTGGAGAATTAATTCCAAGAAAGCAAAATCTACAAAATGCGACAGGTAATTCAAATTATTGTATTGAGAAGAAATGTATTTCTAAAAATATTGAATCACCGATTTCTTCACAAATTGCAATATTTAATTTAAACTTGAATAATATGAATAAATCTCAAAATAAAGAAATTTTAATAGAATCAAACATTATCAAGAAAAAGGATTCAACTTGTAAGAACAGGGGTGAATTACATTCAATTGATTATATCTGTGATAAAAAGTCATGGAAATACTTTATTACTACAGAAGAGAAATACAGAGAAAAAAATCACGAAAAATCTTTGACAATTCACCTAGGATTTATACAATGGCAATCATTAAAAAATGTTATCGCAGCACTAATACATAAAACAACAAATATAGATAAAGGAAATATTAAAAAAAAAATTAAAAAAATATGGAAAGCAAAATGTGAAAATTTGAAATAAATTATTTTAATAATAGATCGTTTTTAATAATTACTTTTTGTGATATCATTTTCTACTTCCTCTTAATTATAATTACATGTGTAGTTAATTTTTAATTTCTTAAATCATTGTTCTACAGAACGCGAATTCTTCATAGATTAAAGAAAACCCACTAAATAATTTGCCAGAAGTTTCATAATGTATTTTATTTAAAGAAATACGAAGTCATTCAGAAATCAATATCATATTCTTTTTCATATAAAATAACTACTGTATCATACTGTAATTTTGTTTTATTTATTATTAATGTGTAAATGTTTTAAAAATATTTATTTTTTTATTATATTAAAAGTTAGATGTATATTTTAAATATATATGAGAAATATTTTCCCAGAATAAAAATTGTTTTGTTGAAATATGTATGTATACATATGCACACACACGCATATATATATATATATATATATGTGTGTGTGTTCCATGTTTATATTGCTGATTTTATATGGGATCAAAATCAATTTAAAAAATGAAAATTTAAACGGCTTGAAACAGTGACTGTAAACAACCTCAATATAAGTAGCAGCCACTATAGTTATGATTATTCCGTTCATGATGCTCAATTTAAAATAAAATGATTCCTTTTATTTTAAATTGAGCGTTAATATTAGAAAAACTAAAATTTTTGACAATATATACATATATTAAAAGATTTTTTTAATTCAATATTCTTTAAAATTCTAATAAATACTTTTGAAACATAATATACTAATGAAGCTATTTGAAGTTGAAAACCTGTAGTAACAAAGTGAAAACAAGGTTTTTGACTGGCAGTGAACAAAATAAAAATAATATTTAGTGAAACAAATGGTAAATATATTTTTTTACTCTGCCCGTGAATGGTCACAAATATACATTTTAGACCACAAAGCGGCATTTCGATTTGCCGTAACGGTTACGACGGATGACAGAAGGAAATATGTCTGAGGATTATTTTGAAGATGAACCTCTTGAAGTATCTCCAAGAGCTGTATTAATACTATTAAATCAAATGGGGATTAAAGGAGTTACTGCAATTCAACTTAAGCAATTTATCAATGGTATTATTAAACTTTTAGATTTTTATATGTTTACATTAAAAACTTTTATAATACTAGTTATTAAAATTACTTTAACTCGATTAAATTTAATTTTTATTAAAAAATAGTAATTATATATTTATCATAAATAACAAAATTATTTATTTATTGATGTCGTTGTCTTATGCTTTTTTTACAAAAATATTTTAAAATTCAATAAGTAAAGAAAACATTACCAAACAGGTATTGATTTATTACTTTTTTTTAGATTTAAAGAAATTAATAAAACTCGATACCCAATATATACAAAACAAAAAAAATAAGACACCCATAAAACGTAAAGATGGAGGTCCTGAAAGATTGCATTCTTGTTCCACGTTTAGTTCGAGATCAAAAATGGTTCAAACTAAAGAAACAATGGTACAGACTCGTAAAAAAACGAATTTTACACAATCTAAAGATATTTTTGACAAACCTGTTACCGTTCGACAGCAAAAAAAGGAAGAAGTTATAAAACCTGATATTGATGAGAAACCTATGTCGAAAGAACCGCTCAAAATAAGTACAAACCTGGGTGTTCCTAGGAAAATAAAGAGTTCTAAGAATTGTAAGTTGTTATAACTTTTTAATTAGGAAACCAAATAAGTATTTGTCAATTTTAAATATATGTTTGTATAGAAATCGGTAGACTCTGTTTTGGTTTCCCAAAACGTTACAAGTTTTTATTAATGTGCATATGTTCTATTTATTGTAGTTATTAGAGTGCCGATTAATGAGCAGCATAAAAAATCAGATCCTGTTTCATTATACCATTATTACGCATCATTATGGCTGAAATATAAATCTAACTTACCCGGCGAAAATAATTGGGCGGATATTAGATGGTCAGTTAGAGAAAAATTATTAGGCGAGAAACAGTTTCAAAATATTAAAAAGGTAACTTTTTCAATTACAAAATTTGAACTAAAGTTATACGTATTATTATAACAAGATATTTTAATATTTTCAGATAGAAACTTTATCACAAGAAACTTTAGCAAAAAGAAGAGAAGGCTGGATCGATTGACTTTGACAATAGTGAGGTTTTAGAATTTCTAGAGCAATTAAATCGTCTGAAATATATTATATTTATAAGACATACTAAAATTAAGTAATTTCTAATGGAAAATCAGCATAAAAAATTATTTAATTTAACCAGTTAAGTGTTAAATATTCTGTAACTCACTAATATTTCCAACGTAAAAATAATACTATCTTTATATGTTTATTAATCAGTATTTCAGTAAAATGTATGTATTTATAAAATGTTGTTTAAAAGCTAAACCTTTAAATATTTCGTTCTATCGCCCTTGATTTTATACTTGCATATATAAAACAAATGTGAGATGGGTAAAACTATCAACATTCTATTATTTTGAATGCAAAGTCGCGATTATCATTTTTGGTTTAAAAATCATTTCAATTAGTGTTTTTTTCTATCAATTAATATTTAAGAATACTGAGGAAAATTGATGTCAACTAATAGATTAATGTTAATTATAGACGATTGAACTATAAAACATAGGGCATATTTTAAATATTTTTCATATTTTAATTGTTAATCTCGTGTATACGTGTTGTAGGTTATTAATTTACTAGAATTAAAAATATCTCATTGACTTGAATAATTTGTAAGAAAATTATTTTTGATATTGTTATCTCTAAATAAAATGTTTTAAAAAATCAAAGATCTTTTTTTTTGTCTATTCAATATTTTTCGTTAAACGATAAATGTTCGTATATATACAACACCAATTGTCTTACTTTACCCGAGATATACTCGAAAACTAATCAATTCATAGACAAATGAAACACAATTTATATTTTTAATGTAAAAATTAATATTCTAGTGGTACATATTGAAATTAGAATAAAAGTTATATCTTTTGTTGCTACAAATTATTTATTTAGTTATTTCAACTATCTATCTAGATAAAAAATTACGAATTGTATTTAAACTTTGTTATAATTTTTCTTTGATTATTGAGATTAATATTTTCTAATATTTTTTCTTCTATTCTTTCTGCGGCCGCAACAGTAAGGATCAACGTTTCATGTTTTAACATAGAAAATACATTTAAACCATATACGGGCATAATATTAACATAAGGTATTTCTGCAGTGGCCAAAGCAATATTTTCCGGCACAATATCAGTACTAAAAAAATAAATGCAAGTAATGTAATGTTTGAATACTATATAAAAATATAATATTTTTTTAATCGAATACTTACTCGTCCACAAGTAAAACGGACGGACCCCAATTTCTTTCATTTATCAATTCTAAAATAAAATTCTTTTCGGAAGTGGGCACATCGAGATTATTGATAATGTGTAGATCGTCTTGAGCTAGTTTAATGGAGAGAGTCGATGTCAATCCGATAATTCTTTCAACGGCGGGCAACATGTAGAAATGAGTGTTGAATTTACGAGGGCCGTGAGCGACTCCGCCGCCTTTGAAAATGGGCGATCTAATGGAACCGTGACGAGCTCTGCCCATACCTTTTTGCGGCCAAGGTTTCCGTCCGCCTCCGCGAACTTCCGCCCTGGTCTTGGTGTGAGCGTAGGACACCCACCTATATTTCTGCTGCCACACCACGTTCCGATGAATAACATCTATATTAGGTCTATCGGCGTACACGCTCGGATGGAGTTCCATCAGTCCTAACTTCTCTTCTTCGATCGTATTTATGTTCTCTATCCATACCTGTCTCGGTTTCATGTACGACGGTTCGACGAGCCATTTCTTATGCGCGACCGTCACCTCTTCGTTTTCAACGGAAGACGGACCGACTCTAGTCGCCGCACTCGATATACATCTCGAAGGCGTTATTCGTAAATTCCTAAACAAATTAACCAACATCTTCGCCGGCGGTCGGCCGTATATAAACCTAACCTATAATATCGCAAGCATACGATCGATCGGAAATTGAAAGGTTTATTTATTATAAGAATGGAGAATCGTTAAGCCTTCCGCGAAATCACAGAACGCTCGTTATTTTTTCTGCAAATTCGATACTAAATAAAACATGACAAAAATCGCGACCGATATTCCAAGATAAATTAAAATTGCTAGATATAAAAAAAAAAATGAAAGTATTTTATCTCTTTTCTACGAAGATTTCGTGAAATTTAAAAAATAAATTAATATTAAGCGATGATCGAACAACGCAAAGAGTAAAGAATTAATATATTAATAAAATTATAAAGAAAACGATAAGAATTCGTGACCGTCTTACTTTTTAATTTTATTTATTTTTTAAGATGATTAAAAATAAATAAACCGTTAAATTTGTAAGATTACAAAGAAAATATATAAATTACTTTAAAATTTAAACTGCATACAATATGTAGAATATGATACGTTTTTCAAATTAAATTGACTCTTTCCCGGCCGAATTAATGTTACATTTTTACTGACAAGATTCTAAATAAAAACGGATCTCCAATTTATATATATATATATATATATATATATATATATATATCATAATCGAAACTTTTATACATAACGGTCGGGAAAGGGTCAATTTGAAAGGTGTTTAGAGATGCGGCTCGATTTGACAGTTGCGCGACGGCGGCTGTCGACGTGGGATTCGGACTCGGGTCGTGACGCGACTTGCGATGCGAATGTTGATGCGATGGGGCCGAGGAAGACTGCTGGCCGCCCTAGCGCTGGTCGCGCTCTTGATGCTGCTCTTTCAGCGAAGAGATGCAATTGCGCCCGCGGTCCGTTCCGATGCCGTCGCCCAACGATTGCGCGACGAAAAACCGAAACTTGTGTCCGGTGAGTTCGATCCGTTCTCGTATATTATTATATTTCGTGTGATGCCCGATTTATTTTTCTGTCACAAAATTTGCGTTTTTAATCGTTTCATAAATATTCTAATAAATATTTGAGCGTTTGTAGAAATATATTAAACGTCAAGCGGCGTCATATATATTAACGTTCAGTTGTGTTTTTTAAATATATTTTTAAAACGTGTTTAAAAAACGATTTTTTCGCAGCCCAATATTTGACCTTTTCGTATTTAATCTTTTTTTAAAACCAAATTTAAAATAATTTTAATATATTTTCGTATGATTTTAAATTTTAGGACTTGGAAATTTTGAACCGCAACACGTCGAAAAGAGGGAGGGCCCCGGCGAAGAAGGCAAACCGCATATTATGAGAGATAATCAAGCAAACGACGTCGCGGAAGCGGAATCTCAATACGGCATGAACATGGCGTGCTCGGATGAAATTTCTCTCGATCGATCCGTGCCGGATACCAGATTGGAAGAATGTAAACGTTGGGATTATCCGAAAGATCTTCCTTCCACCTCGGTAATTATCGTATTTCACAACGAAGGCTGGTCGGTTCTAATGAGAACCGTACATTCCGTTATCAATCGTTCTCCGCCCGAATTCCTCCTGGAAGTCCTTTTAGTGAGTATTTTTATGTTTCATATATTTGTTTTTATTATTGACACTCTTTTATCGTATTTTATATGAATTTAGGTTGACGATTTCTCCGATAAAGAAGATCTCGGTAGCAAATTGGAAAATTATATCGAAAAATGGGACGGAAAAGTAAGACTTATACGTAACACGGAGCGAGAAGGATTGATTCGTACGAGATCTCGAGGTGCAAAAGAAGCGCGCGGTGAAGTTATTGTATTTTTAGACGCCCATTGTGAAGTTAACACAAATTGGTTACCTCCATTATTAGCGCCTATTTATCGCGATTCAACCGTTATGACAGTTCCCGTGATAGACGGGATCGATCATAAAAATTTTGAATATAGGCCCGTGTATACCAATGGCCATCATTATAGAGGTATTTTTGAATGGGGCATGTTGTACAAAGAAAACGAACTTCCCGACAAAGAAGCTCGTCGAAGAACGCACAATTCGGAACCATATAAAAGTCCTACGCATGCGGGCGGATTATTTGCCATTAATCGTCAATATTTCCTTTCTCTTGGAGCTTATGATCCTGGACTTTTGGTGTGGGGTGGGGAAAACTTCGAATTAAGTTTCAAAATATGGCAATGCGGCGGTAGCATAGAATGGGTACCGTGCTCTCGTGTAGGTCACGTATATCGTGGTTTTATGCCTTATAGTTTTGGTAAATTGGCAAATAAGAAAAAAGGACCGCTGATTACTATTAATTATAAAAGAGTAATAGAAACGTGGTTTGATGAAGTTCATAAAGAGTACTTCTATACCAGAGAACCCACAGCTAGATTTTTAGATATGGGCGATATAACAGAACAACTTGAACTTAAAAAGAAATTAAACTGTAAAAGTTTTACTTGGTTTATGGAAGAAGTCGCTTATGATGTTTATGACAAATTTCCTAAACTCCCACCTAATGAATATTGGGGTACCGTCAAATCTGTTGGAGGAAATACTTGTTTAGACACTATGGGAAGAGCAGCTCCAGCTTATCTTGGCACAGGTTTGTGTCACGGTATGGGTAATAATCAATTATTCCGATTAAATAGTGCTGGACAATTAGGCGTTGGTGAACGTTGTGTTGAAGCAGATTCTCAAGGTATTAAAATAGCATTTTGTAGATTAGGAACTGTAGATGGACCTTGGGTATATTCTGCTGAAAGTAAAATGCTTTCACATAGAGTATATAATAAATGTTTAGCTCTTCATCCCAATACGAAACAATTATCTCTAACATCGTGTGATCCAATTAATACTTATCAGCAGTGGTCAATAACGCAGACGAAACCCAATTGGTGACAAAATTAATTTCTTATTTATACGATACTCGTTATTCCTTTTAAGTCATTTTTCAATATATTAAAATTTTCACTGAATTATATACAGGGTAACGGTATTGTAAATTGAATTATCAAGATATTTTATCCATTATCTTATATAACTTCAAAAATGTGATATACTTACTATAGATGCATTTTATATATTCATAATATATAAATTCCATTCGATAAAAATATATCTACTTTCCCAATAGATGTGTGCAATATTTTAAAATCACAACATACAGAATTCTAATAATTTAAGTCTTCGCTTAAATACTCTCATAAATAAATATATTGAGTTTAATAAAAAAAACACAAATTATGAATAATACAAACTGTTGTATTATGGTAGTAATACCATTATATTAAAAAAAATGTAGCATATTATTTTACCAATATCTTAATATTAATATTTTTAAATCAATTTTGAAATAATTACCTTTTTGCATTGCATTTTTACTTTCAAAATGTGATTTTTTTATAATCAATCGATTATTAATATAATTTGAATATCTTAATAATTTTTTTGCTACTATTTATGGCTCATTTTATACTTAAAATTAAAAGACTTATGTTTCGTTTAATTTTATTAAATTTATTTATTCGTATAATTATTAAAATTTCTCGTAATTTTTCTTTCAATTATATAGAATTTTTGTATAATCATATAAAAAATGAATTATTTTATAAAATATGAAACAAGAGCAATACGGTTGTAACATATCCATATCGAAATTCCATTTAAGATCATTGTGTATATTTGAATATTATATTTAATTAGAATGGTTGTAAGCGCGTAAATTATGTGTTGTATTATTTATTTAGTCGAAAATTGTTTAAGTATTTTTGTCCTTAAATTTAGGTAGCGCTTCTAGAATACATCGCTTTTATTCAAATAAAAATAAAATAATTTCTCCATTATTTTAAAGAGTTACATTTTACAAAAAAAAAAATAATAATAATTGTCATTTTTATATTTATACGTGTTTATGATTGTTCATTTATTTGTCCTATTTTAGTTATTTGTAATTTTAATGTCTGAATTATGTAAAGAAAATTTATATTTTTTTAATGATCTATTGTTTTTTTTTAATATATGTATATTACTTATGCTTAATATATAAAAAAAACTATTGAACTTTGGTTAATGTATGTTTCTATTATTTTCGTAAGAATTTGATAGTATTATTTATATAAAATATATTCTAAATATAATAAAAAATTGCTAGAAAAAGTTTGCGTTTATGAATTTTAAAAATATTTTTTGTTATATGTTTTTGATAAAAGTATTAAGTAGCTCAAAATACTGATTTTTTGATATATAAAATATTTTTCTAATAAAAAAAACGACAAATAAATGAACTTTAAAATATAAATAATCTTCCATGTTTACAATTTGACTAAAGGTGAATTTTTTTTTACTATTTTGATTAATATTTAAAAGTAATCTAATGTGTTCTGAATAAAGCATTATTAAATAATTTAATTATTTTTATCCTTTGTTAAATGTTTAATAATCTTTTTTCATAATATATAGTAGTGTTTTATATGAATCTTTCCATTAATTATTTAATTTAAAAAGCATTTTGAAATAAAATTTGTGAAAAAAATATGAAAGTGTTATTTTTGATAGTTAAAATTAGTATATTTATAGGAGAGCTCAAATTCTAGCGTTTTTTTTAATTACATTAATTAAATTCAAATTGAGACGTGTATGTAGTCATTTTACTTTCATTGTAGTTATTTTGTCATAATTTTAATATATATAATTTCAACTATAATATTATAAATATATTGTATATCTTTATTTTTTTCCTAACACTGATTAATATGTATATACACGCTATTTATTTTTATTCATTATGGAACAAATTGAATATTTCTAGAAAAAAGACGATTGTAAAAACCGAGATCTTTATTATTATATTTTTTAAACATATTTGTTGATTCTCCATGTATTTTATATTTTTTTGTTGGTAATAATAGGAACTTCATATTTTAAGATTATCTGCATTTTTAGATGTAAATTATTGTATATATATATATATTCTAAGGATCCTAATAATTTATGTTTGGTATAAGGGAGAACAAATAATAATATATTTAATATTATTGTAAGTATTATTTTGTCAAAATTTTGTATTTTATTCAATAAATTAATAAATTAAAAAAAATATATTTATAGATTTTTTATATTTATAGCATATATTATTTAAACATTTATTAGTAACAAATGCAAAATGAAATGTTTAAAAAAAAATAGAAGTTACAATAATCTATTAGAAGAATATTGTTTCACAAAAATCTTGCATGAATAAAGATGTTTTAAAAAAAAACAAAACCAACGAAAGCTTTGACATTTAAACCACAAAAGCGAGTTAAAAAAATCAGTGTACACAATTTATGATTTCAATAATTTTATATAATATATTATATAAAAGACATTTTAAACGTCACTTATACTGTTCGAAGGTAAATACCAACCATGCAAACATTTTGGCACTGGCGAGGAAGTTATAAACGTTGTTCGAGATATTTCTTGAAAAGATTTGGCATTGAGTATTATTAGGCCAACTTTGTTATCTTGTCCATTTCCCCAAACCATTGCTGCTAATATTACACCGTCATCTTCATCCTACAAAAATATTTAATAAATTTCTAATTTAATAGATTTATAAATTTATTAAGTAGCATTAATTACCACAGCATCAGGTCTTGGTACAAATATTGGTTCGCTTGGATAACAATTTTTCTCCGACCAAGTAAGTTTACTTTTATTTACTGTGTCAACTTTTATTAACTAAAAAATATTTGAAGTTATTTTATTTTAAATATTATTTTTAAATTAAATATTTTAATTATTCTATTACAGTTCCAGGATTTTCAGCATCAACGTCTGAACTTATAGCGTAGAAATATTGGTATGGTCGTCCTACAATTTTTTTTTATTTAATAAAATTAAGCGAGTTGATACTACCAAAATTAATAATAATCACCTAAATATTTGTCATAGTTGATTCTAGGTGTTTCACATCCAATATTTGTTAGTAATTCTGGATATACTATAACTTTTCCATTTAACATTGTATGAGCTCTGGCATCAGTCCCTTGTAATGTCACAGAATCTCCTTGTAAAGGTAAGATGAATCTCATTGGTCTTCCACGAAACATTGCTGCATATTGTGGATTACTTTGCATTGTCTAAAATATATTGAACTATTGATTTAGTATTATATATATATATATATATATATATATATATATATATATATATATATATATATATATATATACATTTTTAATTCTTACCTTCATACTTTCTACATACATACATTCCAACATAGCTGGATCCTTATAGCAACAAATATCTATGACAATATGTTTGTTTTTTTCATACTGATTAATTATATGCAAGTAAAAAAATGCCTCTGAATAAAAACTTTGAAGTAGTTTTCCATCTGAGCGTTTGACAACATGAAAAATTGTCTAAAATTATACGAAAGCCGTAAATATATAAGTAAATTTTGAAATCTTAAGATAAAAATGCAAGTTACCTGTTCACTATTAAACCATTTAAAACAACCTACCATGGGTTGATTTTTTAATTGTGTCACAATCATTTTACTTACAGATACTGATAGAGGTTGTTCAACAATTACATAGTAATTTTCTGTTATACCTATTAAGTAATAACATTATATTATACTTTTACCACTTAGATCAGCGATTCCCAACCTTTTTTCATTAGTGTACCCTTTTAGCTGATTATCTTCTCACTGTGTACTCATAACACACACACACACACACACACACACACACACACACACTCATATATATATATATATATATATATATATATATATTTATTTATTTATAGGGTGGGCTGCCAAATTTTGAACAACTGGTTTCTATTATTTTGAAAATATTGTCTTTGTTTATTTTTATAGAATATAAAATATAAAATTACAGTGACTTACAGGACGACGAGCAATAAAAAGAAATTTTTTGCATTTTACGAACGTTTCTCGTTTTTTTTTTGCTCATCCCGTGAAAGTAATTGTTATTATATATTTTATACCGTATATATATATATATATATATATATATATATATATATATAATTTTTATATTTTCTGCGAATACAACTTTTTTGCGTATCCCTAGAGGTACGCATACCACAGGTTGGGAACCGCTGATTTAGATATTAGATGTATTAAAAATATTTGTGTAAACTTTTAAAATATGAGATATAAAAAATGGATTTTTTATAAATACGAACAGTTTTATTATATATATCTACCCAAAATTCTAAAAGTTTTGACATGAATTGATCTTTTATTTTATTAACTCACCAAAAGTATGCATATATCCAGGATTTAAAGGCCATCTTACTGGTATACTTGCAACGCGATGAGCGTTTTCAAACATATTTCCTATAAAATTTACTTTATAATAAACATATTTTAATTACTAACTTTAAACAAAAGTTAAGCAAAGTCGTATATTATTATACCATCGATTTTCCCATTCTTTGAAAATTGTATTACGTTATATTTTGGACCTTTTTTCGTAATAGCTAATCCAAGATTGTAAACGTCACCATTGTTCATCACGTGTGGATGTGAAGTGTGATTTACTATTGAAACATAATTTGAAACATTAACTCTTTTTTGGGTTTCCAATGTCACAGGATCTATTCTATCAAATTAAAAAAATAAGAATTAGCGATTATTAAATTATAATTGGTTTCATTGCTTATTCATTAATTAAAATAATAAAACATGATGATAATTTTGTTCCTGTTTATCATTAATATCTTCCTTTATTATTATTTTAAATAATTCTCAAAACTAATCTATAAATATAATAAAATTATGCACGGTAATACAATTGAAATAATGATAATAAATATACTGTAATGAAACCTTCCGAATAAAAATATAATGAAAATGAAAAATTTATATATAATGTTTTTTTGATAATTAACCATTTAACCGAGGAGGACGTATATACACGTCATACGAAAACAACTTTGGTACTTATTTGAATATTTTAAAATTTGTTGATTTTTGCAATCTTTATAATTGTTTGTAAAATTTATATTTTTTTTATTTTACAATTTGAATTTAATTTTTATAATTTCAATAATGTTATTATTTAATATGTTATAATTATTTCTTATGAATAACAATAATACAATTTAAAAAAAAAACATTTTTTTTTAAAATGAACGTACTTGAAAATTATTGGACTTTCTGTAAAAGTATAAATTTCATCTCCAAAAGGATAAACAGATATCATGGCATTATCTGAATAACTTTCTCCGGGTTTAAATAACGCTGAAAATCTAAAAAAATAAAGTTCAAATTAATTTTTGATACATCTTATTTTTATGTATATAACTATAAATTTTTATTTTGATACTCGTTATATATTTTATATTAAATACAATACATTAATATAATAGATTAGTTCACTTTAAATTTTTATTTAGCTTCATAAATATCATTGAGTTCATTACATAGCATATCCCTCGAAATTGATTATATACAAAACCCATTATATTAACTAAAATATTCTGAAAATATTTATTATAATATACTCTTAAATTATCAAACATACAAAATTCTTCAAAATACAATACAAAAAGCATAAATTTATTTAATTCTTTACATACTTGTACATTTATATAATAATAACGATAATTTAAAATGTGCAACATTTTTTCGTTCATCATTTTAACGTATGTTTGACTTTGATCCGTGTTTGAAATTTGTAATCGTTTATTGTTTTTTAAATACTTATTATTAATGACTGTAATTATTTTATCAAAAAAATCACATATTATTTTTGTAAAAATGAAACAATTTTAACATCAGAAATTGCATTAGAAAAATCATATTTATGTAATTTTTAATTTACTATTTTATTTATAAAATTTAAGAAATTAGAGTAAATTAAAAAAATAATATCATAGAACAAATATCAAAAGAAAAACAAGGCATAACACATTCTAGTTAGAAAGTTACAAACTTAATATGCGCATAAATGTTTTGATGAAATTTAGAACTGTTATTTTAATTTAAAATAAGACGATGCTGTGGCTATATTTTAACTATTAATATTAAGAGCAAACAAAACGAATTACCTGTCAAATATGGAATGACATGGATCTGGAACCGATTTCGTTCCAAATTCTGTGACTACAATTCTTTGTGCTGCATGATTTTTTTTGTAAGTGTTCGACTGAAGAAATCTACACTGATACGTTACATTTCCGTTAGCTATTTCGAATCTAATTATATATTTTTTTTAATATATTATTCATGATTATAATTGCGTAATATTTAATTGCAAAATAAATAAACCTGTGTAGAAGTGCAGAACTATCAAAAAGATGTTTAAATTCCATATTGCCCACTTTTAGAGATCCTGGACCGTTTCTCAATAATGTTCCATTTAACCATTTTGGTATTTCACCTGTAAAAAGACATTCTTAATAATATTTATTATTTCTTTAATACATTTATCATATATGAAAATCGTTCAAAGTATACATATAACCCATATGAAGGTGTAATTGATTTATTAAGTACTGAAAATGAACATTAACATGATTTTGAACTAAATTACCATCTTTATATCTTATGTTTTTTATATATTATAGATCACATATGGACATATTATTACACTATTAATTTTTAAAAGTATTTATTATTTTTTAATTAATGTAAAATCTCCTCCCTTTTTGCAAAATGAATACTCAATATATTGTGAATTATATGAAAAAAATGAGCTTTTAAGTTTTTACATATACAAATTGAAGTCTTGCACGTCTCATTGAAATTTTAACAGAATTTCTATTTTTTAACAAATAATTAAAAAACCCAAGTAACCCAAATAAGGAAAAAGATAACGTAGCTAAAATATATATATAGAAATATTGGTCATCTTCATAAGACGTAAAAATGTATTATTAATAAATAATGAATAATACATTTTTGATATATTATAAAAAAAACCCTTTAGAATATTTCACTCTCTTAATGAAAATAATTATTAATACAATTAAATACTATACCTTTTTGGGTTCCTTGTTTAGGCAAAATTGTTTCTTCTTCACACGATCTAAGCCAAACATTCGAATCGCAATTTGGATACAGATGTATTTTTTTATCTATTTCTTTATCAATCTAAATTATAATGAAAAATTAGATTTTTCCACTTTTATCTGAAAATTATAATATAAAAATATAGATTTTTGGATATACCACTTTCTCCATGTTCGACACTTTTTAAATACATTTATTTCAATTAAATGAAAAAATTTTGATTTATTTCAAAATAATAATATATTAGCGATGTGAGGTGAACAAAATTTGCAAAACGTCTGACAGCTTTGTTGAAAAATTTACGCTTTTATACGTATCAGAGATTGTCAACATGTATTTTAAACTTCATACGTTAATATAAACTGATTATAATTATGTACTTTTTTAATAAAAATAGCTCAAGGAACAATTGTTTGACACGTATTTAAAATTTTCTTTTAATAAATTAAATAAGAAAAAAGTGTTTAACTATGACAAAAATTAAAGTATAAAAGGAAATTTAAATAAAATACATTAGTTGATATAATATAAAAATAAACTAAAATTTTTCAGCATATAGTAACAGCTAAAAATATAAATTAATTTAATTATTAATTGAACATATAAGTTAGCTGAAAAAAATAATGTACTATTGATGACTTTATAATAAAGTAATACATGTTATTAATATCGCTTTACAGTATAGAGTTTTGTAGATAGATTGTGGTTAGAGTAATAGATATTTTTGCAATATTTTTTGATTTTTTTCGCATCTAAGTTCTCATATTTCATTTTTTTAACGATAACAAGATATTATTAGTTATAAATGTATTATTATTTTTAATGTGGAATTGAAAATTAAATATGGAAATTTTTTTAATTAAATTGAAAATTTTTATATCTTACTTTAGATTAATTTTATATAAAAATATTCTTTTCACTTACATATCATGTTAATTTTATCATTTCTTTACAAAACATATAAAACACTATTGAATATATAAAGCATTATTTAATTTTTATTCAAAAATTCGATTTTAAAATGTTTCATATCAACTATAAACAAAATTTATTATATTTCTTTTTATAAATTATCAATTATAAAAATTTTTCTACTTCTGCACCAAAATAAATCCTTGTTATTGGCATTGATTACAAATACTGTATAGTATTGTAATATAATTATAAGTACATCACATTGCGAAAGATAAAATAATCTGTTAATCTTATTAAAAGAAATGGTCAGGTTTTTGGCATAATTATTTGTCACGTGTGCGAAAACGAGTTTGTTACTCCATATTTTTAGTCCTTGATAATATACTTTGACCTTGACAATGTAAGAGTATGAGCAGGGAACTCTACTGCAGGAGGATGAGTAAGCAACCCCGTAAAACACCCCTTAGAGAATTCTATAGCACAGATACTACACGTTGTTTAAAATACAAATAAACAAACATTTCATTTTTATTATATCATAGAAAATATCAATATAAAAATAATGAAACTAAATACAACTTTTAGTACAATTGAAAATATAATAAAAAAATCAATTGGAAGATCAATATTAAATTATATTAATGGGATCATTATAAAAATTATAAGTCTCTTAATAAGGATAATATATACGTTATATTAAGCAATTTCAATAATTAAAATTTATTATCTTTTAATTTCAGTTTATATCAGTTTTTGGTTTTAAATTTTTAATTGAAATACATACATTTAACTGCCTAATTAAAAAAATAATATTCAGCGAATAAAATAAAACTTTAAATCTTTACAATAATTTGTAATATTTATTTATTTTTCTAATATTAGATTCAAATCAAAATTGAAATATAAGAAATATTAAAGAAAACATTAGTAAATGCTGTAATTTTAGACTAAAATTTAAATCATTATTAGAAAATGTATTATAAAATTATTTGTAATCTCTCTGTATTCATAGGTATAAATTCAAGGGTACAGAAAAAACTTTCCACGTGTAGGTTAAAATATTGATCGTCTACAAACGAAGGTCACAACAACCTGTTACAATGATAAATATATTAAAACGTTTTGATTACTTTTAAACTCCAACAAAGTATTTTTAATTTTAACAAATTGTTTTAATATCAATATGTATAATCACATAAAGTTAATACTGATTTTATAGAGAAAATGTTAATAATCAAGTATAAGAAATAATTTTTGGGATTATAATTTGAATGAAACTACAATTACTTAAAATGCTTTTTATTTATGGTTATTGCGAGAACCACAATTTTATTAATAATTTCAATCATCAAAACGTATATGACGACCTGGTTGAGTAATAGGAGTTGTTTTATTAGTAGCATTGTTTGTTGCATATTGTTGAGCTTTTTGAATAAGACGGTCTCTTCCTCTCATAGTACGTTTACTAGATGACCTGCCAGACTGTTGTTTCTTTAATTCGTCCCAATATAATTTTTCCTCTTCACCTTCTAATACGCGAGCTTCAGAAAAAATACCAGATGATGCAAACTAGAATATTAATAAATATATTTTTTAGTTAATTGCGACTTGATTTTTTTTATGTGTAAAAAAATGATCTATTATATATCTTTATCTTTGATAATATTTTAATATTTATATTTTCTTTCTTTCACAATTATAAAAGAAATTTGTCGCCATCATGGTTCAAAAGATTATAGTAAAATATTTATCAGGAAATAATTTAAATCTATATAATAATATAAAAACGTCGATTTTACTACTTTATGATTTTTATATAATTTAAAGAACAATATTTAGTATACGTAATCTAAAAATAAAGATTTTTGCAATACCTGTTTAGCAGCGGCACTATCATCCATTCTTATGTAAATATCTAAAGAGCCCTCTTTGACATCGACATATTTTACATGAATATTTGATTTAGTAGACTTTTTCAATTCTTTGACATTAGTACACGGTTCTGGTAATCGGGCTGTAATAATAACGCCTTCCTTAAACGGAATTTCATTTTTTGACTTTGATTCAGGTTTTAAATCTTGATCTTCCATTCCTTGTGAAGAATCCGCTATAACAATTAGCGATAATAAATTATAAGCATACATATATTATTTAATACACTCGTTGTTTAAAATCAATTCTTACTAGTAAAGGCTGTAGTAGTGCCTCTATTTTCAGGTAAAGTATGTTGAGTTCTTAAAACTTGTTTCAACACTTTCATATGTTTTCGTTGCATATTTAAATATTTATTACGTAATATCTTCCATTCTTTCTTTGAAAGAACTTGTAAACCTTTAGCAGCACCTTCCAAACCCCTCTAAAATTATAATAATGTTGCATATTAATCAATTTAAAATTTTCAATTAATAAAGCGTCGTCTCAAAATAATTATTCCAATAAATTAATAAATGGAAAAAATATAAATAAAGTATAAAGAGATACACGGTTAATTTATAAAGATATATTTATAAATTAATAAGTTGTATATAGAATATGAAGCTGATATTCGAAAACGTAAATAATACATTTACAACTTCCTTAATTTAAAACAAGTGTTGCGTTTTTCATTAATACTAAATAATTAAAGCATCAGAAATGAAACTATGATAATATAAACTATACCTATTATGAATGCTCTTACTATAATTTTTAAACTACACAAGATTTTTTCTGCTTAACAATAAGCTAAACAACATGCTAACTTGTACAAGAGCGACTTGTTGGATAGAATAAACAGCTTATTTCCAGTATTGAGACGTCATCGCTTTAAGAGCTATTATCGTTCTTTAATGAAATTCAATTCTTTTGAAACTAATACATTTTGAATAGAAAACATTGCAATTTCATTATTGTACATAAAAATATAAATCAACATTTTATCAGTTTTATCACATTTTACGCGATATAAAAAATATGTAACACTATGTTCATGTATTGTATGTGATACACTCGTACTATGATTTTAAAGTTAATGACGCTTAAAAAAAAAATCTAAATTTAAAGAAAAAGTAAATTTAAAATACTTTTTCTGATTCTTTACGAGATTTCTTTCTATCTTTCTTCTTTCGTTTACGAACTGGTTTAGATTTCTTTATCATTTCATCTTGTGATACAGGATTTTCCAATACATTTACCGCTTCAGTGTATTTTACTTCATCATTTTGGACAACATTCTATAAAAGTAAAAAATAAAATAAATATAAACTGAAAAATTATATTAAAAATACAAAATAAGTAAATAAAACAACTTGATTATCTATTTCAATTGTTTCATTAACTATTTCTATTTTGGGTTCTTCATTCCTCATTTCACTATTCTCATCTTGAATTTTTATTCTTTTTGCTGGAGGCTCTATATCTGTATCGTTATCGACAGAACTATTATCTTCAGTTTTATTTTCGTCAATATTTTGTTCATTGGAATAATTTTTATCAAACCCTTGACAACTTTGTAACGTTTCAGGTTTTATAGTCGTAGGCAATTTACAACCCATAGACGTGAACGCTTTTAGACATTTTTCAGCATCCGTTGATTTCTCAAATTCGACAAATGCAAAACCCTGAATCAATATTATTTATAAACTTACAATTATATTCCATATAAAATAATGAATATTAGGAAAAGAATATTACTTTAAATTATTAATTACCTTAATTTTACCCGTAGTATAATATTTGGGAAGCGAAATATACGCAACCGGACCGTAAGCTCGAAAAACATGCGATATCCATGCTAAATCTGCTGAAGCTGGAATACTTTCGACATATACGGTCCTAGAATCCGAATCGTAAGGTACAAATGGCACGCTTCTTTTAACCTGAATTTAAAGAATAAGATTATTATAGACAATCGATGTCGCAGTAAAAATATAAATTAAACATAATATAAATATCTATAAATAAGCGCGAATATCGCATATATAATATTCGCAACACGATCGCTGGAAAAATATTGCATTGAGATACCTTGGTTCCGTCCTCGGACAGTTCGAGCAGTGTGGAATCGCGTAACGCTCTCGCAATATCGGCGACCTTTTCCGTCAAAGCTTTTATTTTGTTAAACGTAAGAAAGACATCGAGAGATATATACGGATCTTTGGAGGCGAGCTGACAAAGAAATCTATCTTTAGATAAAGCGGCATCACTAAAATAGAACTCCATTTGCTTTTGAATAGACGCGTATAATTGCTTTTTCTTTTGACGATTTCTGCTTTTTTGAATAGATTTAGCGTCGTGATCCGTTTCCATATTTTCCAATAATCGCATACGTCGAAGAAGCGAACCTTCGAAACGCGTTCGCTTTATACGTTTACCCGACTTTAGAAGCCGATAAATAGTAACTTGTCAAACGTACACTTTAGATAACCTCTAAATCGGTTTTTGTACATTTTCAGTTGATTCGGTCCTAACGCTCTTTTCTTACAAAATACGTTTCGTATTATTTTGTATAATATTTTTTAAGATTAATCAATCGTAAAGAAAAAAAAATTGAGATTCGCTAGTTCGAATTAAACATTACGTTAATATGAGAAATATTATATATTAGTTTTTTCAGGCTATAAATTCCTGTAATGTAATTTTTAAAAGATCAATCTAACCCTTTCCTCGCCGAATTAAAGTTTACAGACAAAAATAAAAAAGGTTTTTTTAGGTATATACAAACTTATATAATAAAATATATAACTTCCAAAAGGTCTCTACGTATGTTTTTTTTTTGCTTTACATGAAAATATATAGGTAACGTCGTACGGAACCGTAAACCTCGTACGACGGAAAATATTAGTACGAATGGAGTATAATTTTTGAAATGCGATAAAATTTAAATTTCAAAACGGATCTCCGATTTACTACGTTAAACTAGGCGTCGATAGTCGGGAAAGGGTTAAATTTAAATATGTAGACGTCGAATTTAACATGTAATATCGTTTGAACGTTTTCAGAGGTGTCGGGTCGGGTCGACCGGTTATGGTCGCGTTTGTCACGAGTCGCGAGCCGGTCGAAATATTGATAAGGAGTGTCAGTGTTTGACAGGCGGCGCGTCGCGGCCGGGTCTTCGCCGGAGGACGACGCCGACGCCGACGACGACGGCGACAACGCGGAGCCGAGGAGGCCGCGAGACATGGACGACGAATCGTCCGCGTCGGCCGCCGCACTTGCTCCCGCCGCGCCTCTCGCGCCCCTCGCCTCGCCCGCTTCGCCCGCCTCCTCCGCCTCGGTCTTCGCGGACAGACTTCGGCCGCCCAACGTCTCCGAAGCCTTCGTCGCCGGCGAGAAGTTCATCAAATGGGACGAGGTCTGACCCCACCACCGTTCAGAATATGCACGCTTTCTTATTGTTTCGTTGTCCGGTTGGCCCGATTTAAAAAACTATTTATTTTCAATTAACCGTCCGTTAAATTTTCGGAAGCAAATTTGAGAGCCGTCGGTCAAAAAACGACTTAATATAAAATGGTGTGTTATCCTTTTAGAAGAGATGCCCGCCGCGAGTTTACGACGTTTAGAAGTTTTTATAGAACGAACTGCGATATTAGAAATATCGAAACGATTTTCCGGAACGTTCGTTAATTTATTTTTATTATTTAAATCTCTTCTAATTTATCGAACATAATACTATTCGTCCGTTTATATTTTTTGTACGTTTACTAGATTATAAGAATTTTCGATAAAATGAATCGTTCTTTAGGTTTTTTTTTGGTGAAGTTAATTTTAAAAATAAGTTATATTCTTTTATGATAATTTATAATCAATCAATCAACCGAAACTTTTTTTATATCTCGCTCTTTCTCTCTCTCTCGCGCACACGCGCGCACATTGTTAAAACTTATCTCAGTTTTTAATTCATTTTAATTAACAATATTATTTTCATTGTAATTACTATACTAGCAAAAGGAATTTATAATTTCGAAAAAGTTAGGCGGTTCTTTTAAAAAAATATTCGTTTCGTTTTGACCTGTTATTTGATATTTTTAAACCCGCTTTGAAAATAATTGATATTCGATAACGGTTATACCTTAGAATTTATAAAAAAATAATACGCGTTTATTTTTATCTCGATTTAATAGTGTTTTAAGACATTAAATTATATATGTTCTAGGTATTTCTGTTTCGCAAAAAATGATAACGGTAACGTAAATAAGTTATAATTTGTGTATCATTTAATTTTTATTCTTTTAAACCCTTTTAGCTAAAACTATTAATACGCATATCTAAATATGTGTATAAAAATAATGGCTCAAATCTCGTTGATTTTAAAATAATTTACTGTTTTAAGTATTTTCTTAAAAAAAATTGCACAAATGAATATTCGATAGCTTCCATATGTAATGAGATAACTTTGTCAGCTTGCGTATATAAAAATGTTATACAGGATAGTGGAACGGGAACTCCTGTGACGCTGAAAATTGATCCGAGAGGATTCTTCCTGTATTGGACCGATCAGAATCATGAAATCGAACTTCTGGATATTTGCACAATCAGAGATGCGAGGACTGGAACCTATGCGAAAATTCCAAAGGTTTGTCGTTTTTTATAATTTAACATAAACGAAAAGAAACGAAATATGTTAGAAAATAAAACCCCTATGTGTGACAATTTAATTAAGTATTAATTTGTTATTATAGCTTATTTTAATTTGTATTATACTTTTATGTATTGGTAGTGTCGGCAATTATTAGATACGTTTATCTTATTTATATTCGTTTATTTTATGATATGTTTAGATATGAATAATTTTTAATTATAATCTATGCATTCGAAAGTTATCTTAACTTTTTTTTACATATACATTACACTTCCATAAAAATATCTATTTTTAAAGCCATATTTATTAATTCATATACAAGTTTTAAATTTTATATGATTAGTAGTGAAACAAATTATTTGAACTTTATTCATTTAAAATAGAATGTTATAATTAGAATATCATTAAAAGTCATCAAAGGCTTCGTGTATTCGTTGTAGCGAAATAATGTCAATGATGCAAGCCTGTCATGTTTTATTGCAGTTCTTAGACTATTTTTAGTTACTTTTATTTTCGAGAAAGATGTCACTGTTCTTTTAATAGTTTTTTTATGTATTTTTCTTATTTGTAAAATTTATAAGGGATTTTCAAAACATTTCGATTGTAAAGAAAAGATTTTAACAAATAACAAATTTCATCGATATAAAGAAAATAAATTCATCGATGTATTTTAACATAGTTTTCATTTATATAGATATTTTGTTTTTCAATTGCGCCAAGTTTTTATTTCACTTATTACCATTTCAATTGATAAAATTTTGTTATATAACTTAAAAATTACTTAAATGAAGCAAGATTAAGGTCATTTTCCATTAAAATTCTCTCAAAAGTTTTTCTTGCTGAATATGAAGTATGAAGAAAAATATTATAATTTCCAACCAAACGTTTAATTTTTTTTCATAATATTTTTTTTAGAATACTTTTTATGATCTGAGAAAATTAATTGAAATTATTCCAATAAAGATCCAAAATATCGTTACCATCACTGACTGATATTTTTGCTATATATATATATATATATATATATATATATAGATATATATATATATATATATATATATATATATATATATATATATATATATAGATATATATAGATATATATATATAGATATATATATATATATAGATATATATATATATATATATATATATATATATATATAGATATATATAGATATATATATATAGATATATATATATATATATATATATATATATATATATATATATATATAGATATATATAGATATATATATATAGATATATATATATATATATATATATATATATATATATATATATATATATATATATAAATTCCAAAATCGCTGTTTTGATTGATTTTTATTTTCTAAGCCAAATTTCATAATTTAAACTTTGAAACCATATCTTATAATATATACCAAAATATTTTCATAAAACTCTCTATCACTACAAAGACTTAAAGAAAAATCGGCTATTTATGGAAGTTGATTATCCAATAATACTTTTAGTATCTAAGCTTGTCAAGACCATATTGCTGTTTAAAAAATGATAAGTTTTAAAATTTATTGTTCTATGTTTTAAAATATTTTTTTTTAAACAGTTTCTTCTTAACTTTGCAAATAGTATAAACCTAATATATTTTCAAACATGTTTTGACATGAAAATTTCCAATAATTTTTGATATAAAAAACTTACGTAAAAGCTGAAAACCCTTTATAATAAGAGAAATTAGTTATTTTTATTTTTATGGAAACAATAAGTAAATACTATGGCAAAGAAAATTAATAATATATAAATTCGATAATATTTTTTTTTTATCGTATAAATTATATTTTATATATTTAATCATATTTCATTGAATCTATTTCGTGGTAGGCGTTATTAAGCTAATGCTTTATAGGAAAAATAATTATAATCATGCTGGATAAGATAACACATCCCATGCTTTCCTTCCATTATTAATTTTATTATATTTTGACGACTATTAAATGATTACAACTATCATTTATTATTTTTTTATATTGCGGTTTATTTTATTAACTATTTATTATTCATCAGGATCAAAAACTTCGACAAATTGTCACAATGGGACCTCAAGATACTTTGGAAGAAAAGACTGTCACTATATGTTATGGACTCGATTTTGTTAATCTTACATTCGTGAATTTTTGTTGTACAAAAAAGGAGATTGCCCAAGTATGATAATTATGATTAATTTTGATTTGTATGTTTTTCAAAGTATTTAGTTTTTAATCTTATGAAATTATAGCAATGGACCGAAGCAATTTTTAATTTGGCATATAATTTGGCTCTTATAAATAGTCCGACTATAATATTTTTACAAAAAGCTCACGCGAGATTATCATTGGATATTGATAAATCCGGCAAAATTCCAATTAAAAAGTACATTTCTTTTTTTGTGTATTTTAAAAATATACTAATATAATATTAATAATAAAAATATATTTTTGTATAGCATTGTTCGTCTATTCGCCCAAAATAAAGATGATCGTAAAAAAGTAGAAAAAGCTTTGGATGCATCGGGACTTCCATCGGGCAAAAACGATACTATTAGTCCATCAAAATTTCAATTTGAAGATTTCTTCACATTTTATAAAAATCTCACACAACGTTCAGAAGTTGAAAAAGTTTTTGATGAATTGTAACATTTTTCAAAATATTTTTCATTTTATTATTTATCTGTTAGTAATTTACTAGCATATAATTTTATTTTAAGGGTCGGTACGTCGAAACGGCGTCTCATGTCTACTTCTCAACTAGTAGACTTTCTTAATCGAACTCAACGCGATCCTCGTCTTAATGAAATTCTCCACCCGTATGCTAACACTGCAAGGGCAAAAGATCTTATTCATCAACATGAACCTAACAAATTTAATGCGCAAAAAGGTCAACTTAGTTTTGATGGATTTTTGCGGTATATGTTTTAATAGATTATTTTAAATTCTATATTTAATATATAAATATATTTCATTTAATAATTTACATTTATCACTTTTAGATATCTTATGTCAGAAGACAATCCAATTGTAGCAAATAGTAAATTAGAACTTTGTGATGATATGGAACAACCATTAGCACATTATTTTATAAACTCATCTCACAATACGTATTTAACAGGACATCAACTTACTGGAAAATCAAGCGTTGAAATATATAGACAATGTTTATTAGCCGGTTGCAGGTAATTTTTAAACAATATAAATGTTTGAAGTTAAAATTAAGTTTTTATATTCATTGACTAATTATTATGCTTACGTTAGATGTGTTGAGTTAGATTTTTGGAATGGTCGTACTGAGGAGCCTGTTATTGTACATGGATATACATTTGTACAGGATATTAACGCTAAAGATGTTTTGGAAGCTATTGCAGAAAGTGCATTTAAGACATCTGACTTTCCTGTAATTTTAAGTTTTGAAAATCATTGCAATCCACGTCAACAAGCTAAAATTGCAAACTATTGTAGAGATATATTTGGCGATATGTTGCTTGATAAACCACTCGAATCACATCCTCTTGAACCAGGTATTATTATTATTATTATTTTATTTTTTATTATATCATATTTTTAATGTGTTTTTTTTTTAATTTTTAGGTGGTAGCTTACCCCCTCCATCATTATTAAAACGTAAAATAATAATTAAGAATAAAAAGAAACATCATCATCATCATCATAATAAAAAAACACTTACTCCAGGAGTCACAGAAGATGTTAATATTGCAACTACTCTTCAAGGAAATGGAGACATTGGAGCACCACAACACACACATCAAGTATATGAATTTTATAAAATTTATTTTAAGTGAAATTGTTATAAATGCACTTTTATACTTAATTAATCAATTTAGCTTCAGCGTCAGGGTTCCAAAGATAGTACTGCATCATCAGAAACAGACAGTTCTTCAGAAGATGAGGGCGTTAACACGACTGCTGGAGGAAATGTAACCAATCCTGAGCGAACAGAAACTGTTGTTGTTGGAGCTGGTCCTATAAATGCATCTGGCGATAAAGCACAACAAGCACGTGAAACAGAGGCAGGAGCAGAGATATCTGCACTTGTCAATTACGTGCAACCTGTACACTTTAACAGTTTTGAAAATTCTAAAAGTATGGATTAACAATTTTCTCATATATATATATATATATATATATATATATATATATATATATATATATATATATATATATAGATATTTTATAAAATAATTGTGTTGTTGCAGAAAAAAAACGTTTTTATGAAATGTCATCATTTGATGAAAAACAAGCTACTACACTTTTGAAAGAAAGACCTATAGAATTTGTAAATTACAACAAACATCAATTATCACGAGTTTATCCAGCTGGTACTCGTTTTGATAGTTCTAATTTCATGCCTCAGGTATATTTAAAATAAAAAAGTATATTATTATGAATATTATTATGAATATTTATCAATAATTAATATAAATTTAGGTATTCTGGAATGCAGGATGCCAATTGGTAGCATTAAATTACCAAACTTTAGATTTGGCAATGCAACTTAATCTTGGTATATTTGAGTATAATTTACGCAGTGGTTATTTACTCAAACCAGAATTTATGAGACGTAGAGATAGGTAAACGTGGCATGTATTTAATTGTTTAAATTATTTATTTTATTAATATTACTTATCTTTCATTAACAGGTGTTTAGATCCATTTGCCGAATCTACAGTAGATGGAATTATTGCTGGTACGGTATCTATTACTGTTATATCTGGACAGTTTTTATCAGATCGACGTGTAGGAACTTATGTTGAAGTTGACATGTATGGATTACCTGCTGACACTGTACGTAAAAAATTCAGAACCAGAATAGTACCAAATAATGGTATGAATCCTGTTTATGGAGAGGATCCATTTGTATTTAAAAAGGTTTTTGTTTTTTAAAGATATAATATTTTTTATAAATGTTTGAAATATTAAAATTATTCGTAATTTTAAGGTTGTTTTGCCAGAATTAGCTTCTATTAGATTAGCAGCATACGAAGAAGGTGGTAAATTAATAGGACATCGTGTTTTACCTGTAGTTGGTTTATGTCCTGGTTTTCGACATGTTAATTTGAGAAATGAATTGAGTCAACCTATTTTAATGCCTAGTTTGTTTCTTCTTGTTGCTGTTAAGGTGAATATTATGTTTTGTATTTTTTTTTTGAAGAAAATATTAATTTTATTACATTTTCTTTCAAAATGTAGGATTATGTTCCTGATGGCTTGTCTGATCTTGCTGAAGCTCTTGCAAATCCTATTAAATATCAGAGTGAAAGAGAAAAACGCGAGCAGCAACTTTCAGTTTTAACTGACGATATGGAAGCAGAAGTTAACGAGGATCAATTAGGTGTTTAATATATATATATATATATATATATATATATATATATATATATATATATATATATATATTGTTACGTCCCCGGGGTCGGGGGTTTCTAGGATAGAAAATGATACGCTCCTATTTGTGTATATCGGTCTTACCAACGGGGTTTTATTACTGACAGGTTTACAATAATCGGCAACAAAGTACAAGAACAAAGCAAGAATTATAAATAATGAAGACAATAGAATAAATACATCAATTAATAAGAATAATCAAAGATACAAACATAAATCATTAATCAGAGATACAAACACAAATCATTAAATGCCAATAGTTAGAGATACAAACATAAATCCTTGAATGCCAATAATCAGATATACAAATATAAATCAATTACAAGAGCAGTTAATAACAATAATGGACATACGTCAATTAATAAAAGACATACATAAATGAGTTACACTAAACAAGAGCGACAAGGGATTAATTACTGGTTACCAAAACCTTAATCTCTAAACCCATATTCCATATTTGATCCACCGGATTGGAGTATAACCGCTACTCCTTCTGGAACCAGATCGTAGATATCCAACGTGTGACTTCTCGAACAACGTCTTCCAGACACTCTTCTGGATTCGTAGAGCTCCCAGATGCCGACCAGGCCGCTCCTACATCCGATCGTCCTTCACCGTAGTCTGACGTCCTTCCTTGATCTATCCATCCGGTCCGAACTTCACAGAGCCAAGGCTCTCACATGTGAAGTCGGGCAGAACTTCGCCTATCCAAGGCTACTCGCAGACGAAGCTTTTTGTATACTGGTCGTACACCCGTTTTATAGGCGGCCGACTTGCAGTCCTTATCGGTTTCAGCTAATAGCGAAATAGTAACGCCCATTGAATATGGGAAATCCCGTCTACATTATTACTTTGTGATTATCTTCGTCCCTTGGGTTTTTAGAATCCATTAGTATTGTTATCGTAATCCATCTTGTCTATCTTCTTTTACATTTATAAAGAACAGGGTTTTTCCATATCTTATCTCTAACTTAACTAAATGCCGGTTACCTGCAGTAATTATATTTAATTCTTATATTAAACCCCCCAAGGTCGTAACAATATATATATATATATATATATATATATATATATATATATATATATCCCTTTAACTATTAGTTTGAAAAATATATATTATTTTTCTTTCTAATTTTAGCATCTTTGAAGAAAGATTCCACTGTTGCCATAAAACAAGTGAAGGGTCCAAACTGGTCACCCAGACACCGAGCAAGTGTAGCTGGAATTACACATCAAGCTTCTGTACCTCAAAAAACTTCAGTTCCATTAGCAGCAGCGTCTTCAACCCCTAATATTGCAGCTGAACCTGTTCCTGTTAATTCGCCAGCAGCAATTACTGCACCTTCTGCTAGTATAGATGGTGATGGCGAATCTAATACAACTCAAGAAGCACAAGCAAAAACAATTGTAAGAAATTCTTTGAAATTTTAAATTTTCTAATGTAAATTATTTTATATTTTTATTCATTTTTTAGTCATCTTTCGATCAGTCTTTAAACGTCGTTGTTTCTGGAGAAGGCCTTTCTTCGGAGGAATTAGAAGCAGAGTCATTAGAGCGTATACTTAGTAGTAAAGCTGTAAAAGAGAAAAGAGCGGAATTGGAGAAAAAAGTGGAAACATTGAAAAGAAAGCATGAAAAAGAAAGAGCACGCGCATTACATGGTCATCAACGATCTTGCGATCTAACTTCATCAGATTCAGCTGCTCGACGGACCAAATTTTACATGACAAATAGATTAGTTAAACGTCTTTCAAGTAAAAATATGTATGTAAAGCTTTTGTGTGTTACAAATAAAAACTTATACAATTATAATAAATAAAGTAGCTTTTTATGTTTTTATAGAGATAATTCTAACTCAGAAACATCTGCATCAACCACTGCTATAGAAGGAGAAGGTGGTTCTGGCAGTTCTGGAGAATCCAATATTCTTTGGAAGGAACATGCTAATCAAATGCAAGAATTACGTGAACGTTATCATGAATCAATATATGCTCAAGCAGATAAATATCTTAAACAATCACAACAATCTCAATTGAAATTACTTCGAGTAAATATTTTACTAATATTTATTTTGTTTGTTTACTTTTTTTTTTATCAAAAATCAACTATTGTGTATTCGACAGTTTTCAAGTGATTTATTATCTGTTTTAGAATATTTTTAAATGTTGACATAGTGTATTTAGATTTAATCATTTATCACTGATTAAGTATTTCTTTCATTCTTTTATCAAATTTCGTTCTTATTTATCTCAAAATTGTATATTATTCGTGATATATCTATTAACAATTTCAAAATATTTCATATAAAAATTATCATTTATTTAAATAAATAATACCATTCTTGTTAAGGTAAATAAATACTATGATAAAAGCGTCTCACAATAAAAAATTAATGGGTTATTTTATTTATGATGTCATTTATTTCAACTTATATCAAATTTTGTTTGAAACGTGTTCAATTTTTATAAATTTGGTATTGTTTTTTAAACTGATTAGGTCCTTTTGGAAAGAGAAACAGAGGACGTAATGAGACGTTTGCAAGCTGCTCGACGAGGAGAAGTTAAGGCTTTAGCTAAAGTGCATAAGGATCGTGATGAACTTATACGTATTAAAAGAGAAGTAGCCTCACAGGTATAATATTATATATATGGTATATATATATATATATATATATATATATATATATATATATATATATATATATATATATATATATATATATATATGATCGTGTATTGATATGTACTAAAATTTATTATTTTTTGTGTACTTTTCTTTATGTTAGGTTGTTGAAAAGGGTGTAGCTGAAAGACTCAGATTAACACAGTTGTATGATAAAAGGCGAGATGCATTGACTAGACAACATGAAAAAGTTCGACAGCAACTTCTTGCTCATAAAGAAAAGGTTTATTATGTACTTTAAATTTGTTTTTATCTAATTTATAGGAAAATATTTAAATTTTTATTTTTATTCTATTGAATATTAATTTTAAATGTACTATTTTTCAAATTAATTTATATATTTTTATTTTGAAGAAGAATTATAATTATTTAAATGAAATATTGTTTAACAAATTTTTATGTTTTTTCTATGCAATCTATTTTCCAAAAAAATTAAAATACTGTTTTTTATTAATTATAAATATTCTTAAATTTAAATATTATAGGAGAAAGCTGCACTTCAACAAGAATATGAAAGTCCCTTAAACGCAGTAGATGGTGATAAAAATATAGGCGATGGCGCTGTGCCTCTTTAATCATCATCCAATTATCCTTTGGAATGATCAACGTTATTCGCACAACTTCTTGGCAACAATTTGTCATAATTAATTGCTTGACAGGATATAAATTATCAGAAGTCTCCAAAGTTCGCCAAGATGTCGTTATTTTCTATAAAAATTATATTTATAGATGGTCATAAAAGTTTACTTCGATAATGAATGATGACAATTTTCCTTTCTGGAATTGAACTCTTTCATTAATGATAATATTCAGTCCAAAAATATTCAAAGGATTTCTTTGCTATTGTTTTTTTAGCTCATAAGCGGTGTAATTGTGTATACCTGTCTATTTTTAATTACTAAAAGAATAATCTAAGAAAGCATTTCTATATAAATAACTTATTTATTTAATACATTGAATTTAAGTAAGTCTAACTTTTTAAAGTTGTTATTATGCAAATGGTTCACGACTACATAAATTACGCCCAATGACGTCTTCCTATAATGATTTTACTACAATTTTATTGTAAAAGATGGTTTTATCGAAAGCCAAAGCACAAAATGAATAAATATAGGGTTTATTTAATTTTCAGTAAGATTATAAATTATCTATTACATTTTTATGAATCTCATGCCAAATATAGTATTTCTCTAATTTTTATAATTATATTTATTTAAAAGAAGAGGCTATTTTTATATCTCTTGTATACATATATAAAATTAGAATTTAATTTATGAATCTCATTTTTTTATGTAGCGTTGCAAATGTATCAATTTTTTTTCATACACGAATTAATAGTTATTAGTGAGTATTTAAAGATTTAAAGTGCAAATTTACAATATAAATGTATTTATTTTCGCTTTTTAATATTTGACTAAAAATTAACTTTGTTAAAAGTATGGATAAAACCATCTAAATATTTTTTTTATTATTGCGTATATTTTTTTACCATTTTTATGTCGTGAACCATTTATCCCCTCCTTCCTAAACGCATAAATTAAAAGCTATAATTTTTTGGATATATTTCGCATAATTTATATATCGACAACTTTTTATGTTACATTTATCTATAACTATGTGAAAATAATACTCAAATTATTTTTACGTTTATTCTATAGGCTTTTCTCTCATATGCCGTTTCTTTATTAATGGCTGAGAAGAGGGGTGATTTTCTTTTTTATATAATTCTATCGTTATTTATTGGTACTTGATATTAAAAATATACGTAGGTTAAAGTATTTCAATTTAAATAAACAAAGTGACATTACAATCATTTTTTTAAGGATTTTGGATCTGATTATTCAGATTCATCCTAACCTAACCTTGTTTGGTATGTGTATATTGATTGTCGTTTTAGGTAATGGTGCTAAGTTTAAAGGAGTTAAAAATAAAAGTAAATAAAATAATACAAAAAAATCTCTTTGGACAAATTTGTCACAAGTAATTTATCTTTTAAATAACATTTTACAATGAGAGCTTGAAGTAATTTTATTTAATAATATGAACAATTAATTTCTTTGAGTATAATAAATCACATATATGTATGTATAGTAATCTGAAAAAAAAAAAAATATATATATATATGTGTATATATATATATATATATATATATATATATATATATGTGTATATATATATATATATATATATATATATATATATATATATATTTAATAAAAATATCCATTCATATATTGTGTGTGGAATTTTAAAACACGTGATTTATGTGCAATAAATAAGTGAACTGCACCACTTTTTAATTATTAGAAATAAATTTTAATACCCCCCTACGTCATATATATATATATATATATATATATATAATTTTCGTTGTTAGTAATATTACTAGCAGTGCCTCGCTTTGACAGCGTGCCACTTTTACATCTAGTCATATTACAGTTGTATTCGTGTTGTTTTATATTATGAATAGGTGATACTTAAAAACTATTATGAATATGTCAAATCCAATATATATATATATATATATATATATATATATATATATATATATATATATATATATATATACATATATAGTTGGAAAGTATAATGTTAGTGCCATTATTTTTTATAAAATTCTTGCCATTATTATGTTGAATTTTAACAGCCATATAGTTATTTCATTTTCAAGTATATTTTGTTAATTAACATTTTAATTTTTCGTGCAATGTTTTAAAACAAATACTCGTTCCACAAATTTCTCTATGATGTTAAATTATTATGTGTTAAATGTGGAATATGTTCCATTATATTTATTTATTTGTATTTGGAAAGATCATATTAGCTAGTGATTAAGAATGTGGTCTGCGTAATGTTCTTTATTGAGATACAATTATTTGCATCAGCGTGAAAGATATTTTTCTGTTATCGAAGATATAAATTCTATTTTGCAATGATTGTTTTAAATTGTTAAACAATTTTACTGACGAATCATTAAAAATACGTCCTTTATAATTGCAAATAAATTTAGGCCACTTTCATAATTGTTAGCTTTTACATATATATATATATATATATATATATATATATATATATATATTTAAAATTGTTGAATTTGTTTAATAATGTCAGTCATTCCTGAAGTTCTCATAAATATATATTATACTATATTTACATATGTATTTATTTCTTTAGTGTTTATATTATAAATTTTATGAAAACAAATGTGTCTGCACAAACTACTTAAGATGTCTGAAACTTCTCAGGCTACAATGTGATTATTTTATACATTTATATTTTGTTCTTTATTAAAGAAAAAACAATATTTTGTGTGTATATTGGTTGTGCTAATTTAATGTTGTTAAATTATGTATTTTTTGGTCATTCTGTTATATATATATATATATATATATATATATATATATATATATATATATATATATATATATATATATATATATATATATATATAAGTGTGTAAATTATTGCAGAAGCGTTTGAAAGACATCGTTGAGAAAATATTGGTTTATTGTATTTTCAGAAAACGTAAATGGAATTTAAATACAACTAATGTATTTTAAACGTTGATTTTCTGTAAAAATTCATTTGTTTTGTTTTTAAATTCGAGTTATATTTCAATATTTATTAATCACATGCTGTAAAATGTGCGAATGATAAAATATTTTTATAAAATTATTGTCGCAATTAGAAATATTTAAATTAACTACATCAGTGAGAAAGGATATCTTTAAAATTTGATTTTAAGATAATAATTCCTTTTTTATGCTTTTAAAAGAGAATGTATCCTAGTCTAAAATGAAAATCGTATTTTTTTATTTAATTAACATTCATATTATTAAATTAAAGGCAGTCTCAATGTGATAATAAATCACAAATTTTTAAATATTGTTTATTATTATTTTATTGCACAAAGTTTTATGTATTTTATATGTATATTTTTATTATCTTTTTAGAAATTAATTCTTACCTTTCCTTTTTTTTCTTTTATCATATTAAAAGCTTTAAAAATTTAACATCTGCCCAGTTCGATATTTGATATTTATTATTTTTCGTAAAATAGCAAAATGAATAATTAATTGCATTTATGTTTACAGTTTACAAAATAAAATAGTGTAAGTGTTGTTAAATATTCCATATTCATTATTTTCAGTTTTTTGTTATTACATTAATATATGGTATCTTGTATTGTTAAATTGCCCTTAAAATGTTATTCCTGTAATTGTGTTATAAATGGAATGAATTTATTATTTTTTAATATGCACATATATGTTGGCAGTTGTATTCCATTAGGAATATATCTGGTTTTCCATTAAGATGTTAATTAAAAAATATCAGGAAAAAATCTTTTGATATAATTTTTGAAACTGTTTTATTACGGTAGCTACTAACCATTACTAGAATTTATACAAAAATATGTAAGGAACAAGTAATAATTGTAACACTATGTAGATAGAATTCTTTTAGTTTCATGAATGTTAATAAACAGTGAATTTTCTGTTTCATATATATATATATATATATATATATATATATATATATATATATATATATATATATATATATATATATATATATATATATATATATATATATATATATATATATATATATAACAATTGTGATTTTAAATTTGTTGATGAAGTATAATAATAATCGTCAGTATTTATGAGTCTTTACGTTAATATATAATAGAAGAGAATAAGTAATAAATTTGAAGTTTAACTATTATATACATAAATTTTTGTGATTTAAAAAAATTATTTCTATACATTAAGGTGTCGTCGAAAAGGCTTTGTACACTGTTTGCAAATGACCTGTATAAAAATGTTAATATGTTCTCTTCATAAAAACAATGTATAAAATGCTTCATTATATTATATCGTTAGTAATTGTGCGAATAAAATGTTTGGATTGCAATTGTGGATTTTGGTTGCATCAGCTGCCTCAAACTTTTATATTGTTAATTTAAAATTAAATGTTTAGTTTACTATTTGCGGTCGTTAATTTAAAAAAGTACTCTTTTAAGTTTTAATTTTATATTTTAAGTTGATTTTTAATGAAGCAATGCTCAAACTACCTCTTATGGACCAACTTTGATTTGCGTATAAGTCCAATCTAGTGCATTTCAGATTAAAAGAAGTACTTTAAAAATGTTTGGCTTTCCAAAATCTCCATGGAAATTTGAAAAGTTTTATAATGAAAAAAATGAGAGTATAAGCATATTTAAATTGTCTAACATTCATCTAATACTGAAGTAGTCAAACTTTTTTATTGTCTACCATTTATTTTGAAAAAAAGTAATAAAATTTCTTTACTATATAACAGTTTATATGGTTTTCTTTCACGGTAAAGAATTTTACGTAAAATTATAATTTCATGTAATATATCTAAATTGAGAAACTAGAAAGCATTTTTTTATTTTTGTTTAGTGGTAATATAGAAATATTCTATGATTTAATGTTGGTTTTGATCTTATTTTTATACTTCAGTATTGGATAAAAATCCCTATTGTCTTACCCTAAAAATTCGATTTGTCTATTAGTAGATGGTAAATACCAGGTTGAATATCACTTATCTAACATATAACACGTATTAATCTATTCGTATACCTTGTTATATGTATTATTACGTGACTAATATTGATAAAATTAATTTCATAATACATTTGAGCAAAATTTTTATATAGTAGTGTTTTTCATATTTAGACTTTATTTATTTAAAACAGTTTAGAAAAAGGATTGCGAGAATGTTAATTATGTTTAATTGGTATGAAATAAGAATTAAATTTTTATATATTAAAAATAATTCTAAATTGGTGTCATAATGACTAATATAGTTTTTAAAGTAAAATATCAATATAGACAAATGATGAAAACTATATATATATATATATATATATATATATATATATATATATATATATATATATATATATATATATATATATATATATATATATATATATATATATATATATATATATAATGATATTTTATGAAAAATCATATATTTAATTTATGTTATTATTTATTATGTTTTAACTATTTTAATTTTTATTCAGTTTGAATTATGAAGTGTATTTTTTTATTAAATTATATATCTACAATCAAAATGTGAAAAATATGACCGCAAACAGCTAAATAATGATTTAAATATAAACAGTTGTACATATTTTGCAACCAGATCGCTGACTGACAAATTTATAAAGTATATGATTCTTGGTTAGTGATTAATGAATTTTATTGTCTTATTTTGTTCATTTAAAAGACGTTTTATTAAGAATAAGTTTATTCTGGAAGCGTTTTATAAATTGTTTTTATAAACTTTTAAAATACGAGTTATTATAAAATAGTGAAAGACTATAAAATTGACATGTATACTTATGTATATTTTTTTCATATACATGAACACACACACACATACACATACATACAAAAAACGCGTTACAAAAACTACATTCAGTACTAATATGATTTTGTGACAATGATATAACTTTCATAACTGTATAAATTAAACGAAATACCAAAAGATTGACAGCATATTTTTTTCTGCATTTATTTTTAGTACTATAGTATATTTATAGTATCGAATGCAGTTTTTGAAACATGTTCATAAATACATAAATATATATATATGCATGTATGTCAGTACTTGTTCGAATTTAAACTTCAGGGTAATTATTATTCAAGTATATTTTTTATAATTAAACTCAATATGCATAGTTTCAGTAATAAATTACACTTATTAACGTTATCACAATTTAATATAACCCTGTGTATGTTATACACTTACAGACATACGCATATATATACACACATGTAGACACATTTATATGACATATTTTATTTCAATTATTTAATATTGAAAGATATTTAGACTTTGAAAAATATATAATTGGACCCCCATGAATAGTAAAAATGTGGTAAAATATAAAATAATTACATAATAAGAAAAATGTTACGGAATATAGATAATGTTATTAATGATATATATATATATATATATATATATATATATATATATATATATATATATATATATATTCAGAATGGAACTTGTAGGTTTCAAAGACTTGGATCCTATTGTTTCATGTGCTTAATGGTATATTTAATTAAAATTTTATTAATATTAATTTCTTGCATGGATTTTATATTATGATCAAAATGTGTGTATAAGATTTTTATTATTTATTGTATTATATATATAAATTAAATATACTATTTTATCCCCAATACTGCATGATTGTTTAAACTTTTTAAACTATTATTTTTCCAAGTAATTCAATGATATTTTTAAAACTTCTTGCCGATTCTAAATTGCCAGCCTTTAATTTTCTGTATGTTTTTAAAACAAGCTTTTAAAGTCTTTTCATGTAATTTTATCGTTATCGTTATTTTTTATAATAGTATTTTCTTTTTTGTTTGAACAAATATATATTTTTTAAATTTATGTTTTTATTAAGTTGCGATTAATCATTTAATTACTAATTTATTTATATAGTATATTAATCTTCTAATTCTCACGATTTTAATTATGTATTCTCTAATTTTTAAATGTATTTTTTTCGATCATTACTACACATAATATTGTTTTAAAATAACTATTATGTTATTTATTATGATTAATTATGTATTTATTTATTATCGTTTCATACGTTTACCATCTATAATATATACATACATTCATATATATATGTGTATATATATATATATATATATATATATATATATATATATATATTTATATATATATATATATATATATATATATATATATATATATATATATATATATATATATATATATATATATATATATAGTACAAATAGTATTATTATGTTTCATAATAATGCATTTGTTGTTGCTAAGTACAAAAAAACTATAGCCAATATATATTTTTCCTTGCTCTTATTTTTATTTTATTTTCCTGTACACTTCCAGATAGCAAAAACACCAAAAAAACCTCCTTATGCTTTGTATTTACTCCTTATTCTTTAATTAAATTTTAAATTGGTGACGCAACTGTTATAATGCTTATCTTTGATTAATTGCTAATTTCTTGATTTCAAATCAAATATAGTATTTATTTAAAGAAAAAACATAAATATTCAAATATTTATGTTTTTTAATATTTATGTTTTGTAATATTCAAATAAATAGTCAAATTTGAAAATTAATTAATATTATTTTATGAATAAATATTTTTTTTAATTTCAAACATTATATTATAAATGTAATGAAAATAAGTTCTAAAAGTAGTTTAGCTTTTATTTGAATTATTAATACGTTACGTCACTAATCAACTATAAAGATTGGTTTTAATATATTTTTTTTATTTTTTATAAATATTGTCAAATTCCATAATTTAACCAACGCTTTATGAAATGAAGTGTTTAAGCTTTCATACACAAAGTATAACTGTTTATTTTTGCATACATTATTTTTTTATTTCATAATATGTATGTATTACAAAATTCTACTGAAAACTGCCTTATAAAATCTATCATAACCTCTATTTTATATTTCTAATTAAAATATTTTCATTTGCAAATAAATAAGGTAGCTGAACAAATGTAATATTTGTAAATATTTATTGTATCGCTCCATTCTATTTGTATGAAATATGATTGCATTAAGAGAAAAAAGTAATGCACGCATTAGTTTGTTGTTATTGGTAGTTTATTATCGTTTTAATTGCTCTTATAATAGTGGACAAAAATCGCACTTGACATATCTCATTCAGTTATTTTGTCTCGTTAAATATGGGTTTATCCCAAAATTCCTACAATCGAAATTCTAATATATCGATATTAAAACATTCAAAATAATGATAATACATCGGTAATGAAAAATTAGCATAAAATACAGTACTAATGAATTATTTCATATTTTCTCATAAAATGGATGAATACAATATTTTGTAATTTTGTGTACTCACATCCTAAAAGAAATGAAAATTGTTATTTTCATCAAAATCTTTATGTTGTTTACGATAAAAAAAAACATTTCAGATGTTAAATTTCAGTTGTTTTCATTTTGATATATCAGAATTCTGATCTGTATTCATCTAACATATCCACATATGGGAAAAATATATACTCGTACCTAGTACACAATAATGATTATTGTAATCATTTATTTTCCCCAGTGTAACATTTAATATTAGAAAATTAAATATTCCCTTAAAAAAGTGAAGTCCTTCCTCACTCTATATACAGTTTTTATACGGCGTATTTCGAAAGGTGTGTTTAGCAGTAAATATCAGAAAGAAATTTCTTATATATTGAAAATAGTACATCTAAACGATCGATATTTCGGAACGCTCCTATAGTAATAATCAAGCCAAAATTTCAAAAAATAAAATAAAAAAATAAAAAAGGGTATTATAACAAGGCAGCTGATGTTCAAATTTGTTACCATTTACTAAATCTACATTATATAATATGTGTATGAATGAATCATTAAATACCTGCTCGTGTGATTGTAAACTATCTATTTTGATGAATTTTGTGTAAATGTTAAATCATCCTTTTGTTAAAAAAAAACTTTTTATCATCATATATCCATAATGTTTATTTTTTCGATATTTAATTTAATGTTTTTTGTATGTATAATATATTGACCCGTTGTATTAAAACTAAAGGCCTTACCCTGGTATATTCCTAGTAACAGTTGTAGTAAACTGCCCTCAATATTATATACATGTTCACTTCTTGACTCTGTGATTATTAAAAATGAGTATTTACTTGCGTGTAACGCATTTGGCAAAAAAAAGTAAAAAAATAAATAAATAAATAAAATGATATGTAATGTAGTCAAAATATTATGTTTAGGATTTAGTAAAGACAAACTGTTTGTGAATGTACGTAAAATTAATAGAAATTCAGTTTAATCGAGTTAAATAAATTTTCTGAAAGTTGTTTGTTTTGTTATTATTTTTTTACCTAAAATATTTATTGTCATAAATTTTGAAAATATATTACATGTATACACAACTGTGTGTGTGAAAGAGAAAGAGAGACATAAATAACTAACATTCATCGATATTTCAAAAATAAATAATAAACACATTAAGATTAATTATTTGTTGTAAATAAATCAAAAGTGGTTCTTATATTGTATTTTAATCATTGATTATATTAATTGTAGTTTCATTTTATTTTCACATAATTAATATATGATATATGCCCCTTCTAGTACGGTTTTGTATGACTGATTTAAAATGTACCAAAAGCGTTATTGGCAATGATATTTCTAAAATTGAAACCTTATTTTTATATATTTTTTTTGTCTATCTTTCTACATTATTTTGCAAGTTTTCTTCACATGTAATATAACAATTATGACTAATAACTCTTTATCTGACACTATGGCAAGATATCAGAAATATCAGAATCGATAATAATAATTTTGTGCTTCATTTGTAAACGCTCCTCCGACTTTTTCACAATGGTAAGATGTTTAATATTAATTCTATTTTATATACATTTCGTTATTTAATTTGCGCTTATAAATTACAAATAAAAATAATATATATATATATATATATATATATATATATATATATATATATATATTATATATATATATATATATATATATATATATATATATATATATATATATATATATATATATATTAATAAAACATAAACGAAAGTATAATAATTGTTACGTTAAAGTAACACTAATTCTATAATTTTGAATTGATTTCGTATTTTTTTATATGATGTAAAGTGATTTTATCATCCGCATTATTTATATACTTGCGATCTATATTTTACAGCTAAATATTGATTTATCTATTATTTATATGTTTTTTTTTTGCTCTACTCATTTGAAGTTTTTTGCAAATAAAAAAACATATTTTTTTCAAGTGTGAATAAATAAATATAAACTTTTACATTGAACATGTTTATTTATAAAATTATTTTTTTCTTCTAAACATGTGGATTATATAACTTAGGATTTATATATCATTTGTTGATTAATCATTGATAAAAATTACTATCAATTTCTAATCTGAATAGAAACATACGATTCTTTTTATAAAAAAAAATATATGAAAATATGGACGACGTTATGCAACATATTATCTAAATTCAATCATTGTTTTTAATGTGATAATATTTAAATTTTAATGTAGTATTTAAAAAAAACAATTCAAATGATAAAGTTTTGCTAAACTATTCTTTATATATGTTATTTTTTAATTTTAATAAGTTTATAAGTAATAACGTCACCGATATTTGATAATGTTATTGATTATATTTGATAGTTTTAGATTTACACTTGATATTATTTTACGCATTATATAGATTTTTTTTAAATAATATCTGATATTACTATCGTTTCTTTTAATTTAGACCTTATCTCTGATAATTTAGTAGATGTATAAATGTAGTTTTTACTTCAATATTTATTTATTTATTGACGTTTATTTGAAGTGTTCAATATAACAAATATATATTAATTATAATTAAAATTTACACTATTAGCTTTAAAAACAAACATAATATTTCAAAACAAACCTAACATGTAATGAATCAATTTGAACAACATTTTTATCAGAAACACTTTACGAGCTTATTGTTAGTAAAATATTACATAATTTTTTATCAAATTGCTTCATAATGACTTTCAATATTTATTTTAATTTTAGGGTAATCGAGTATCAAACATCGATGAAACGCGCACTGTTATAGCTGGAGTTTTAGGAAAAGCTGATAAAGCGAAAACCAATCAGATTATTACTGCCAAATATAATATTATCACGTTTTTTCCGAAAAATATTTTAGAACAGTTTAGGAGATTGGCTAATTTTTATTTTCTTATAATGAGTTTGATTGCTGTCATCATTGGTACGTACATGATAATGTTATTTTTAAGAAATGATAACAAGATTAGCAGAAAACGATTATCGGATAATCAATTGCCAGGAAATGTGAAATAATGTCAGCATTTAAGTTATATAGTAATCGTTATCTTGGATTTTTAAGTACTATTTTGACTCATTTAAAAGTCATGATAAATCAATAAACTTTTCAAGTTTTTTCTACAACTTATATATATATATATATATATATATATATATATATATATATATATATATATATATAAATTAATATTCTAATAATATATATAATAACATTTTTTATGTTACATTAATTTTTTTATCTCTAGGCATTAATTAGAATTTTACAAAAATATCAGTTTCCTGGAATAATTTTATTTGAAAATATATTAGAGAGTTAGTGATTTAATTATTAAAAGACAAAAAAAATAAATGTTTTCATTGTATTAGATAATAATGATTTTTTATAAATTTTAATATGTAATCTTCTACAAAACAGAAAATACTTAAAATATTTATAACTTGTTATTTGAAAGAGTTTAAATAATCATAGTACTACAACTAGTAATATGATTATTTAGTACTAGTGATCAAAAAGTAAGGTGAAATTATCATTTAAAATTCCCGGGCATTAGGAAAGCCAGTAGTTTTTTTCCTAGGTTGGTAGGACTGTCTATAACATTTGTCAAGCGTTGGCGTGAAGCGATTCATCTGAAACGGCTGGAATTATGGGTGAACAACTCTTGGTTCTTTCATCGTGTAAATTTACCATGTCATACTGCATTGGTTCTTCGTACTTGTTTGCCAAAAACCGGACTCATATCATTCCACAACCACCGTATTCGCCTGATTTGGCTCCGTTCGACTTCTGGCTATTTAGCAAACTCAAAAGGTCAATGTGGGGACGTTGTTTTGACACTATTGAAGAGATAAAAACCTAATTAAAGAAGGTCTTGAAGGCAATACCAGAAAAAGACTTCTGACTATTTCGAGAACTGGAAAAAGCATGTTTTATTGGACGGGGATTACTTTGAGGGAGATGAAATTAATTTGGTAGAATAAATAATTTAAATTTTATAAACAAATTCACCTTACTTTTGATCAGTGTTAGTTTCATTAAATGTATTTTAAATATAAAATCAACATTCAATTTCAAATATATAAATTTTTATAAATATATGATATAAACATTGTTATAAAATTAAAGAATTATTCTTCATGTTATTTAATAAATACAGTATATAAATAATATTTTATATATTTTTATAAACTGTTTCAGACAGTCCAGTTTCTCCATTAACCACAATAGCTCCATTACTTTTTGTCATCGTTGTTACAATGGCTAAACAAGGATATGAAGATTGGCTTAGACATAGAAGAGACAATGCAGTTAATAACGAACTAGGTGATCGTTTTATTCGTAATATATTTTTACATTCAAAAACAGATTATAATTTACGATTATTATTATTTTATAGTTACAGTAATAAGAAATTCGAGACTACAAAATGTAAAATGTAGAGATATACGACCTGGAGAATACGTGATGATAAAAAGAGATTGTGACGTACCCTGTGACACTGTATTATTATGGTCATCTGATTCTCGGGGTAAATGTTTTGTTACAACTGCAAATCTTGACGGAGAAACTAGTTTAAAACCGTTGAAAGTGCCAACTTCATTAATCGGCACAACATTAGGTGAGAAATTTATATAATTTAAGTATTATAATCTTTTTACCATGATTAATCAATTTTTTTTCCTCTACAAAATCAGTGGTAATGAATGAGATTAAAAGCTATTTATTATATTTATTTTGAAACTTTTCTTATCTGTTCCTTATTTCATATTGTTAAAATATTTACTTAAAAGTATTAATATTTTACAATACAATAGTGTTTCGACTTTTTCAGACAAAATAAAAAGCATCTTTTTATTATCAGTCATATAACATTTATTACTAGAAGATAAATATTATTTAATTTATAAACCATTAAGGTATTTGAACATTGACGTATGATTAAATGTTTTTTAACATCATTAAATTAAATAATATCACTATTTTCTTATTTATTATCATTTGTCTGAAAAAAGAAATATATTAAAAACATTATATTATAAAATAATGAATAAGTATATTAACTGTATTTAGACATAATATTTAAAGTTGATCATCTAACTTTCTTGAATTTATTTATGGAAAATGATTGTTATTAAAAGGTTCCAACCTTTTAATAACTGTTTCTCTTATTACTTTTAACATGTGTATTTTTATATCTATTGTAGAAATTATTGTTCTAAAATTATTCTATATTTTAGATGGTAAAATACGTTCGACTATTAAAATTGAATTTATAGCACCTGAGCCCAATATTTATAAATTCTTGGGTAAATTGTACATCGACGACGGTCCAGCTGTATTGCTCAATACTGAAAATTTTCTTTTACGAGGGTCTCGACTGAAAAATACTGAATGGGTAATCGGTTGCGCAGTTTATACAGGTACTTTTCATATGATAAATATAAAATTATTTTTTCCTAATATTTACATTATATAACATGCAATATTTCAGGGAAAGAAACAAAATTGGCCCTAAATTCTCGTTTCACATCGAATAAATTCACATCGTGCGAGAGTTATATTAATAATTATTTATTATTTTATCTCGGTTTGATGTTTCTCGAAATTGTCGCATCATATTTATTAAAAAGACATATGGAAAACATTAAAAGTGCACATAATGTTTATATAGGCGTAACAACGTCCCGTAACGATGCTAAAGAAATCGTCCAAGACATATTTTCATTTTTACTAATTTATAATTATTGTATACCAATATCAATGTATGTCACGATTGAATTACAGAAATTTCTCGGTAAGAATTTATCACATCTGATTAGAAAATATTAATTTCTTTTATACAATTAAATTACTATAATTTTTAATAACTATTTTCATGCAATGATGACATATCGTTTAATTCCAAGGAGTCGTATGTATTCTCATTAATTATTTGTTATATAAAAAATATATAATAATAGAATAATGAAATTTTTGATATCTTGTATTTGCTAAGTTTTAAAAATTAATTGCTACCATTTAAACTGTAAACCAAAGTTTTAAAAGCATATTTCTGTCGATTTCGACACCACTGGATATAAAATAATATAACTAAATTTAGTATCAGGATTCATTATATCATTTTTTACATCTTTATTTTAAGGATCACTGTTTTTTGAATGGGATAAAGATTTATATAGTGTCGAGGACAATCAGCCACCATTAGTCAATACATCCGATTTGAATGAAGAACTTGGACAAATTGAAATAATATTCTCTGATAAGACTGGAACGTTAACTAAAAACGATATGCACTTTCAAATGTGTTCTGTGAATGGAAAACGTTTTATCGAAAAAGACAAATGTCTCTATAAATTCGATCAAGAGTGGATAAGTGGCGAAATGGTTGAAGCAATTAAAATACTTGATGTTAGTCTTTTTTTATATTTTAATTTTGTAAATCGTCATTTACAATTAAAATATATAATTATTATAAATGTGTAATCGCTTCAGGCAGAAATTGAATTTTTCTTCACTATTCTCGCTTTATGTCACACTGTACAAGTGGAGGAAGATTCATTAAATAATAAATTTAATGGACCTGTTCAAAATAAAGGAAAAAATATTCACGAGAAAAAAATTCCTGCATATCAAGCTACTAGCTCAGATGAAATTGCTTTTGTGAAGGCTGCCGCGAATCGAAATATTATATTTTATGGAGACGAAGCAAATAAGTTGTTAATAGAACGAAATGGTGTCATTGAATCATATGAAAAATTACATACATTAGAATTCACATCAGAAAGAAGAAGAATGTCTGTTATTATTAAAGATTCAAACGGCAAAGTATGAAAATCTTACATAATATATGGAAAATATCACAAAACATTGAAAAATAGAGTTATGAAATTGTATATTTACAGATATATCTCTTCTGTAAGGGTGCTGAAAGTGCTATAATTCCTTTATCATTAGATAGCCCAAATATAGCTGCAATTAATGATGATGTTAACTTCTTTAGTGAAAAAGGTCTAAGAACATTGGCAGTTGGTTATAAAGAAATTACAGAAGATGAATATATTCTAATCAATGATGGTATTTTTATAATATATTGATCATAATTCTGAAATATTAATTTAAATTTAGATTAATAAAAAATAATAATATTATAGAATTAACAAGAATAGGTCTAGATATTGAAGGTAGATCTAGTAAAGAAGTAAATAGTGATAAATGGAGATCCATAGAACAGGGTTTAACTCTGTTAGGGGCAACGGCCGTTGAAGATCGTCTTCAAGATGACGTTATGGAAACAATGCAATCTCTTCGGGGAGCTGGTATAAAAATATGGGTACTGACTGGTGACAAAGTAGGCATTGTATAATATATACATTTTGAATAAATTTTTAAATAAAGAAATACATATTTTTTAATGATCATTTTAGGTGGAAACAGCGATGAATGTTGCTCAATCATGTGGTCACATAATGATAAAATCAGAAAAAATATTTTTAGTTGAAATAACAACGCAGGAACGTATTGAAGAATGTCTAACACAATACGAGGATATAGTTAATAATAAAGATAAATCAAATTTTACATTAGTTTTAGACGGACAAAGTTTAGCATTAATTTTAAATACAACAAATGAAAAGAGATTTGCACAAATATCTTTGAAATGTGAAGCTGTTATCTGTTGCAGACTATCGCCGCTTCAAAAAGCTTTAGTATGGTGAATTATTATTTACGTATACAATACATATAATTTCAATATTATTCATTTTTATAGGTGGTTCGACTTATTAAAAAAAGTTCTGAAAAACCTATTACGGCAGCAATTGGTGATGGAGCAAATGATATATCAATGATACAAGAAGCACATGTTGGTTTTGGTATATTTGGAAAAGAAGGCAGACAAGCAGCAAGGTAAAAGATATAGTAGTTCTGTACGAAATTTATAAATACAACGAACTTTTAATAATTTATATATACTTGAAAATGTTTTTTTACATATATCATGAAAAAAAATGTTTCAGATCTTCTGATTTTGCTTTTTCTGAATTTAAAATGTTAAAAAAAATTATACTAGTTCATGGTCATTGGTTTTACCAAAGATTGGCAACATTGATCCAATATTCCTTTTATAAAAACCTAATATTGGTTAATTTAGTGGTAAGTATGACACATTTTCATGATTTTGTAAAATTATAGAAACTAAATTAACATTTTATTTTCCAGATATTTTTTCAAATAAATTCGAATTTCTCAACACAATCTTTATTCGATTCCATATTCCTATCACTATACAATTTATTTTTTGTATCAGCACCAATTTTAATAATTACACTCACAGAACAATGTCATTCCCCTGGTCAACTAATGAGGTTGTTATTTATTTAATATAAATAATTGAAAAACAACTATAATGTAATATTATTAGTAATATTAAAGAACTATATAAATTATTAAAAATTTGCAATGGATTTTTAAAGCAATTAATGACTAACTGATTAAATTTTGATAACTAAAATATTAATAGTTATGTAGAACAATGATTAAAAACTATTAAAAAAGTACTATTCATTTAATAAATTATTTTAGTGACCCAAAATTATATACAAGGCAAAGAAAAAATAAATTATTATCATGGAAATATTTCCTCACCTGGTTTTCTCTGGGTATATATCATTCAGTGATAATATACTGGTTCTCCTACGCTATTTGGCAAATAAATCCAGTTATTTCAGGAGATGCAATGCCAGCGGAATTTTGGTATAACGTCTAAACAATATTAATCAATATTAATTATGATGTAAATATTATAATGTAATTTATAATTTATAGGAGTTTTGGAGGTTTCTTATTTCATATGTTAGTAGTTGTAGTTAATATAAGACTATTAATCAATTCCCGTTACCAAATAGCTTTCTTTATCGTTATCACAATTCTATCGATATTATTATTAATGGGATTTTATGCAGTCTATTCTTCAATATATTTGTAAGAATTTAAAAACATATGAATGTTATTTTTTCTAATTAAACTTGTATGTTAATCGTTGCTTTTTTGTCCTAGAATGTACGACGGTGATGTCACAGGAACTTATACGAGATTATTAGGTTCTCCCACATTTTGGCTGTTGAATCTTTTAATTATAGCGGCATGTTTCTTTGTGGATTTCGCATTTATAGCATTTAAAAATACAATGAAATCATTTCAAATAGGACAAGATGGAAACGGATTTATCGAAATGACGAAATTATAAAATTCATTGAGTTTGTAAATATAAAAACTCATTATAATTTATAAAACAAGATATTATGTAATTTTTATATTTATAACAAACATAAAGATCTGATTATTTATAAATAATTATTATAAAATTTTAGTTTTAAAAAACAAATGTGATATAATTTTTACATCAAATTGAATTTCTTAAATTACATATCTTAAAATTTATACAATATGTTTACAAATAACGAATACGTTTACTTTATTTTATTGAGAATGCAAATCATCAGCAACTAAATCGCTTATTTGAATGAAACTGCGATTGGCACATCCGACAACTGTGAGAAAAAAACAATACAATTAAAACATATTTACTATTCTTATGCAATTTATATATTATTTATATTTATATGAATTACCTGGACACCTTGTTCTTGAATTTTTTTTAATCATTGCTTTAATAGATGATTTTTCATATAAGTGACCACAATGCTTATTTCGAACTGGACATGTAATAGGTTTCTTCGTGATAGGATCGATCTGAAATTTTTTTATATGAAATTTCATTACATATATCAAATATCGTATAATATATGTATTTGAGTAAATAAAAATAATACAATAACCAGAGCAAATAAAATAATTTTATATTTATAATTATAATTACAGTATATAAACAATTAAAAAAAATCGAAGGAAATAAAAAAATAATGATAATCGATTTTTATATACAATATAAGCAATGGTAAGAATAAATATAAAAATAACTTACATATTGTTCAGTAAATTCGGTTTCTTGAATGTCAGCATTTGATAAATTATCTGAAAATTTGAAAAAAATATGTAGTGATATATTAGAAGAAAAATATATGACATTAACTTACTTTGAGGCAATGAAAATAAAGTTTGCGTGTTCAATTCTCTTTTGCCTTTTTGTTTTGCAAATTCACTATCAATAATATCTTTAAACTGTTTTATATCGTTTTCTAGATCGTCTTCCATTACGTTAACATTCTTCTGTTGAATATTAAAATTTTAATGTAAACGTATCAAATATTATATAAATTTATCTCACTATAGTAAAAATTATTATTATTATAACATATCATGTTTAAAATGGATTTACAAGGTAAATGAAAAAAAATCAAACCTCAAGATGAGCGATAGCTTTGGGATGAAGTTTCGCTCGAACAATTTCCACATTATATTCATTGGCTAGTTGACAGAGACACTGAAGAGCTTGAGCAATAGTAGAGTTATAAGCCTCTTCGTTATTGTCTCTCGAACGAAATTCCTCGTAATCGCATGCCGATTTGATGACGCTTGCGCATTTTTTCACATGTTCGACACATTGACGGATGGTATCTTCCAATTCCTGGGAATCTTTGTTTGCCATTTAGCCTGTAAAATCATAATTTAATTTAATTAATAGTCAAAAAAGAAAGGCGAAAGCCAAGAAAAGAATAAATAAACATATAATTAAAAGTATTTAAATTAACACCGAAACAAATATTGATTTATTTTTTTATTAAAACAATAACATCGGTTGTAAACAATTTTAAGTGCAAACGTCAAACGAGACGTTTCTTTTAACGAAACATTTTATTTTCAAATTTTACAACATAATATATAAGATGAACGTTGATTTTGAAACATATTTACCGATACGAAATAGGCGACAGAGTTATAAGAAAATTTAATAACGAATCCGCAAGACGAAACGAACTCCGTTGTTTGCCGCCATTGTTAAAAATATCGATCTCGGAGTGCGTCGATGCGACCATAACTTGTTTCTGTAAAAGAAACGTCTTTAGCTTGAATAATTTTTATATAGAACGCTAAATATTTTATACTTTTCAAGATTTATTAAACACAAAAAATAACGATGAATTAAATATTTTAACAAATTATTTGTATTAAAATCTGTGGATAAAAATTATTAGTATTTATTTGACAAGAATAGTTTTATATGCGACAAGGAAGTAATTATATTTGAAAGAAATCGATGTAATATTAAAACGTAATAATTAATTAGTAAAATTATCTAATTAAATATATTTATAAATAGATTATTTACAAATTTCTAAATCGTTAACGAACTATGGCGGCTACCGACAGCATTTTGGCTAAAACGACTGTTAGTCGTAAAGAAGAATTTATAATTTTCTTTCTCGTTCCGTGTCTATTCTTTACGTTTTAATGGACGTTTCGTATGGCTGGCCGCGGCATCGCATCGAAAAAACCGTTTTAATCGATGCGCATTATAAATCTTATAAAATAAATATTAAATAAAAAAGTGTCCGTAATATTAAAAAAAACAAATTTTATACGAGCGCCAAAGCGTATCAATTATCGATTCGGTTATGAAAATAAACGTTCCGTAAATGTTTCAAATTTTTAGTGCGGTAACACTGACGCGTGTTTTCGCAGATGTCAAATAGAAGACGAGCCCGCCGCAAATATGAAGATGGAGACGGGCACGGGAAGTCGAGGCGACGTGACCGCTGAGAACGCGCACGTTGCCGGCAAACGCCGTCGATCCGAGACGGAAACGGAAACGGAAGCGGAAACGGAAACGGATGCGATCATTCCCAAGGACTTGGTGCGGATGTCAATGGTATGCCGCACCTGTCTGAGGAGCGCTCCGTTTCTCCGTTCGCTTTACTCGACCGATTCTTCCTCCTCTCCTCTTCAAATGTTAACCTCTATCGCCGCAGTTCAGGTACGGCCCGTCCCAATATATCCACTATATGGATATGGATGAACGTGCAATATATTATATATTTGTTTTTCGTTGTAGCCGACTTACGGCGACGGACTGCCCGAAAATGTATGCAAGGAATGTGTCGAATTAATCGGAAAGTGCTTTTCGTTCAAACAGCTCTGCGAAAGATCCGAGTCCATTCTTCAATATTTCGTCGCGCAGGGACGCATCGAAGGATTGAAATTGGAAACCGCGATTAATATTTTGCCCGGGTAATTAAGTTTTCGTTCGCTATTTCCGTTTATTATTATGATTTTTGGCGAATAATTTTGAGTTCGATCGACTTTTTTTAGAGATTTAGCGAATTACGCCAACGACGACGTCGACGACTCCGTAAACGACAAGACTAAATTGGAAGCGATAGAATGCGACGCGTTTTTCGAAAACGATTACCATCAATCTTCGTCTCCCGATATAAAATTAGATTCTATCGATTTACAGCCGGATAATAAAAATTGCGCTTCATCGCAGACGACGTTTTGCGATTCCGCCGACGTCGACGGCGTAAATATCGATATATCGTCTTCCGGTATTCCGCATTTGAAACGGAACGAAAAAACCACAAAGAAAAAGAGCTATAAAAGTTTGTTTTTTTATTGTTATTTTAAAACTATGACAAAAAACGTTTTATTTTATTAATGAATATTCTTTTCCAGAAAACGACCAAAACGGTTTAGAGGAAGAGAAATGTGAAAATACCTCTAATTTGTCTAACGCATGCGACGACGCGATTTTAGATGAAGAATTCGGTTTTAAAAAAAGGTGTTTAAAAATTCTTTCGAATAATAAGAGTGCCGACACAATTTTATTAACGAACCGGCAAAAAAATAAATAAAATAAAAACTGATACCCGATGTAACAATAATTCACAGATATGAGAAATAAAATCTCACGAGTTTAACGAGATGGCAAGCGACATTTATGAATAATTATTTTTTTCATTGTCATATTACTCGTCAGTTATCGATCTGTTACGTTTATTTCTTTATACTCATTATTATTGCCTTGCAAATATATTTGTAATATTTGCTTTTTTATTATAAAACTTAATTTTTTTCTTTATATTATTTTAAATTAAAAAAAAATATTGTTGACATATCTATTTAAATATGTATTCGATTATATAAAATTGTGTATATTTTTATAGTACGCCAAGAAAAGGGTCGGTTAAAAGAAAAACGAGTTCCAATATTCTTATTTGTGGTTGGTGTGGTAAACAATTTCCTAGTAAGACATTTCGCTTCGTCTGATTTCATAAAAAAAATATATTATATGTAGAAGTATTTTTTTACTATTTCAGATCAACATAGGTTAACTAGACACGAGAGGATTCACCAAGAAGAAAAAATTTTTAATTGTCCTACTTGTAAGAAGGTTCATTTTTTTAATGGTTTTTATATTATATTTTAATTTAATATAATTTTAGTATAAACTTTGTTTCAACTTTTATTGTTCTAGGGATTCAACGAATTTAGAGATTATCATCGTCATATTGTTAAACATAAGAAGGAAGAAGAAAATGTTCTTTTGGATAAAGCAAATCTTGGATTTCCATGTCAACAATGTCACATGAAATTTAGTTCTGAAGCTGATCTTAGAATTCATTCTTCAATTCATATAGTAACTGGTGATAAACGAATTTGTCAACATTGTAAAAAGGAATTTAGCAGTAAGTTTTTAATTTTATGGTGACGAAACGGTTCGATTGATTTTAAATATAAAATTTGTATTTTAGCCACATTACAATTAAAACGTCATGTAAGAACTCATTTGTTAGATAAACCTCACAAATGTAGCGTCTGCCAAAAAGGTTTCCCCGAGATGGGTTCCCTTACGCGTCATTTTCGAAAACATACTGGTGAAACAAGAGAACGAAAACATGTTTGCACCCTTTGTAATAAAGCGTAAGAATAAAAACATTAAATTTGGTATTCAATAATTAACTTATATATTATTGCTTTATATTTTATGTGTTTTTTTTTTAGTTATTTCGATCGTCATTCGTTAAGCATTCACAAACGAACACACACTGGAGAAAAACCTTGGGAATGTTCACAATGTGATAAACGATTTATAGATTCTAGACTTCTTAATTCTCATATGAAAACACATAGTGATGTGAAACCGTATACATGTAACATGTGTGAAAAAACGTATGTATTTTTATTGTAATGCTTCATATTTAATAATTTATTCATATTCATTTATTGCATAATATGTCATTTGGAAATTGATTTTAGTTGTTTAAATTTGTAATTATTTTAAGAATATAATACAAAATGATTGTTAAATGTTTCTTAAGATATTTATTATTGCTGAATTATTTATGATATAATGTAGTTTCAGACATGAATCTACTTTAATAACACACAAAAGGATTCATACCGGTGAAAAACCATATATATGTTCAGTTTGTGGCAACGCTTTTGTGCAATCATCTAATCTAGTCTTACATATGCGTACTCATACTCGTAAGTTTTATTTTGAGGAATAATTACTTATATATTCTCTTTTAATTTTTATATTTTTTGCTTCTATAGGGGAAAAGCCATATGGATGCAAATATTGTTCAAAAATGTTTTCAAGTTCCTCAGCACTTACTACACATATTAGAACGCATACTGGAGAAAAACCATATGTTTGTGAAATATGTTCTAAAAGGTGTTTTATTTTAAATTTGAAATAATTATATATTTTAATGAGAACCATGTATTCGAGTTTATAAAACATATAGTTACATAATTGCTTAAAAAAAGTTTTTACGCAAATGAAGGAGGACCTTTTTACTGGAAATAGGATTCTAGGAAGTACTTATATATGGCATAAGTGGGGGATGTCACTAATAAGAAAAATAAATTACAAAAACAGTGCTAAAATAAAGTTCTTGGAGGATAATGGGAGAATTGATTCATTCTTCTCGTCTGTTACCCTTTATTATACCATATATAGGCACTTCGTAGAACCCTGCTGCCAGGGAACAATGCTTTCTTTATTTGCGTATAAACTTCGTGGTACATATCTCTTATGGTGTTTGTACTTTTATAGCCTGTACATGATTTTACTAATTTATAGCAATAGTTGTGATTTTTTTTATTATCAATATTATGTTTCACACAAATAAGGCTTTACTTTTGTATATTTATTTATGAATTTCGTATATATTTTTTTAACAATTTGTCTGATTGACAATATTTAGATATGTAGAAAATTAATCATTGTTTGGCTTAATTCGTCTCTGAATTTTGTGGTATACATTTTTTATCCTCAAAGAATATTGATAACAGTTGATTATGCCTGATTCATTGTTTTCTTAAATTATTTTTTTTATATGAAATTTGCAGTTTTGCTAGATATGATATGAGAACTCATATGAGGACACATACAGGTGAAAAACCATTCGTTTGTTCTATTTGTGATCGTCGATTTGTAACGCCTGGACAACTCCAGCAACATATACGAATTCATACAGGTGCGAAAAAAATATTTCACTAAATTTATTTCTTTAATTTTCTATTTACATTTCGTATACATTAAAAATCTGCAAAAGAAACAAGATTTTTATTATATATATATATACCATATATATACATATATATATATATATATATATATATATTCGTTTTTTCTTAAGCAATGCCCTTAATAAGGGGTTGTCAACCTTTTGTTTCCAATGCACCATTTTTAAAGATAAATTAAATTTCTTAGTATTCTCAGAAAACACTTAAAATTCTTAGAAATTAATATTTTTGTCTGTCTAGATAGTTATATTTCGTCTTCCTTTCTATTCATTAATATTGCATTGAAACAATTATTTTTATGGGTTTTTAAATTTGTTAAAATTAAAAAAAAATAAAACTAAAAATATTATTTTTCCTGTAAAAATCTATATTTTCTTTTTTATGTCTTGTTAATATTGAAAATATGTCATATTTTCATTATTTTAGATTATTCTAATATAATATACGTGTAGAAATGTGATGTAATTTCTTAATTTATAAATTGTAAGTTTATAATTTATTGCAGGTGAGAGACCATTTACATGCACCATATGTGGTAAAGGATGTACCACATCATGTTACCTTAAGAAACATATGGCAAAAACTCACAATATGTTAACGATGACAAACATTTCAAACGTGATGGATAGCAAAAATACGATTATGAAGAATTCCTCAGATTGTATATTAACGCCAAAGTTGGAAATGAAATCTGATGCTTCTGATATTATGATTTCGAGTAATCAAGTATTAAGTATTACATCAAATGCACTTACCCTATCTGAAAACAATTTAAACGTTGTGACAGTTGCTAATACAGATGCAGAATTAAACGAACTAGGATTAACCACGTGTATATCAGCGGATGATCAAATAGTTTCAACTGAAGTTGGAACCATTGTCACTGACGCTCTTATTGCAGATGACAAATTATATCAAATTGATCCTAGTTTACTTAGAATTCATCATGTTTCTGCTACGAATTTAGTCTCTTCTAGACAAATAACTTTAAATGGTTTGACAAATGTCACTCATTAGAAGAAAAATAAAAATTGAATTTAAAAATAATATTATTTCAACAACAAAGAATACTTATTATGTATTAAATTAAAAAACACATTAAAATCGTAAATACCAAAATATTAATTTTAGTTATATTAGAAAACATAATTATAAATTATATTCTTTTGAATATTCAAAATAAAATTAAGATATTATTGCAGATGTGGAAGTAGTACTATTATATTAATTTATTATTATTATTATTTGAATTCATAATAATAAGTGCTATATAGGTTTAAATTTGCTGAACAAGGATTTAAATTTCAGTAAAAGATTTTTTTAGTTTAATTAAGTTTCGTTTTTTGTGAATTAGTAATTTTGTAAATAACATATTTTTATTATAAATTTGGTTAAAAATAAACACTGACTTATTTATATTTAAATTATAAAAATATATAAAACTGGACTGATAATTATGAGCGATGGACTGATCGTAATTTCGAATAATTTTTAGTTTTTATTAACTTTATGCAAAAAAAATATATTATTGGCAAAGATCTTTTTCATTAGTTAATTTCATGAATAGTGTGAAAGGAAGCATAATTAGAAATATCTATTTTAAAAGTTCTAAGTAATCGAAAATAATCACTGGGACAAAATAGATTTGTTAATGGTTTTGATATGTATTCACATCTTTATTAGTACAATAAAACATTTTTTATTTATTAATTTATGGGTCTATTCATATCTTTCTAACTTTAATAGAACATGGCGTAAAGATGCTCCAGCACTATTTTTAAGGACGCAATAGAAAGCGCGTTTCACATTAAGAAAAATAATTGAGTTATTATTCGAAAAGCATAATTTCTTTACGATTAGAGGTAAATTAAAAATTAAGAATAAAAGTCCCCAGTTTGTCATAACATTTAAATTGAGAAATTAGTAGATGTGTATATTTGCGTTAGATCAAGTTTTTTTTCAATTTACGCATATTAAACTCTTCGATACAATCACGTATTCTTTCCGTAAGTTATATAAGAGGTAACGGCTTTTAAAAACGTGAGGAAAATAATTAAATTGATAAGATAAATAAAAAAGTTAAGAACGATAAGTTTATGTTGTTCCAATAAAAATATTAATATTATTTTAAAAATAACATAATATATTTTGTTTTTATTAACATTATATTTAGAAAATTATTTTTTTTTTTGTATTTCTATTTAATGATGACAAATATTTAATGCTCATTTTTATACAATAAATTGTAAAATAAATAAATGCACAATTACCAAATGCGTGTCTTATTTAATTATTTATAATCATAACGAGAACCATCCGCTTTTATTAAGATGATCATATTTGGCTACGTTCACTGATATCGATAAAACTATATCATCTGCAGTTTTCGTTTGTCCAAAATAATCTACAAATTCGCCTTTAGGATTCACTAGGTACATAATAATGGTGTGATCCACCTGTTAAATTAAAAAAAATATGTTATTTAATAAATTATTTATAAATATATGCGAGGTACTACATATTTACTATATAATCGTTATCTTCATCTTTTTGTCCGGCACTGAAGTATACTCGATAGGCTTTACACACTCTTTGAATCTGTTCTACTGAACCAGTTAAACCTAATAATTTGGAGGAAAACTCCTTTACATATCTGTAAAAACGATAAAAAAAATTAAATCTAGCTTGAAATGAGTTTTATTCAAATGGACGATACGTTACTTTCCTACGATGTCTGGAGTATCTCTGGTGGGGTCAACGGAAATAAATATCGGTTGTAAAGGTGGTGAATTTGGAAGTTTTTCTGTAAAAATATAGGAAAAAAGCAATTTTTGAAAATGTCGAATTATAAAATATAATTAATTAGTATAATAAAATTACCCATTTGGTTTATTACGTTACTCATTTTTTCTAATTCGTCAGGACAAATGTCGGGACAATGCGTAAAACCGAAATATATCAATAGCCATTTTCCTAAGAATTCTTCACTGGTTCTAGTTTTGCCCTAAAAAAGAAAAATCGCGTAAGACATTTTAGAATTAAGATTTCGTACATATTTCATCATTCAAAAACGTAATCTAATATGAAAATGATGCAACATTCCAATAATTAATACATATAAACGATAAAAAAAGAATTATTTTATTTTGTAGTCTTGAGAAAACGAATAATATATGGTTCGCTTCTTTTGTGGAATTTTTAGTTGTTAATTTAATATTTCAATTTATATGGATAAATATAATGTAATACGATGTGGAAATGTAAAACGATAAATACTTCGCTGTCGACCAGCTCGAACTGTCCCCCGATAGAAGCTTTGCCCAGCGTTCTGTGCCGCTCTTTTTCCAGGTGATCGTCTTTTTTTTTCTTTAAATGAAGCATGTAGGCGGTGAACAGACCGCCTCCCAGTAAAGTGAAGCCCAAAGAACGCCATGTGATGGCACCGCGACGACCTCGAGGAGGTTCCATCGGCCTCGGAGTCACCGAACTATTTCTGACGATGCTTGCGTTCAACGCGCGTCCACCGCCGCATATCGCCCGTTGCTTTTGGACTCCGAACGACGATAAACGAATCAAACATTGTCGTATTGAAGAACCTGACAACATTCTAGGTAAAATAACCAAAATTCACAGACACCGGTTTTTACGTACGATTTGACGTTTCTCTTAAAGCTTCGTTCTATAACCCTGTCCGATTCTATTCTTAATTCTTAAGATTTTAGAACATTATTTTGCTTCTTTTATATTTGATTTTTTTAATTATAGATAACAATTTATAATAAAAAATATAATTATAATTTATGTTGCATATTTTTGAATAATAATGAACAATGTTATTTAATAAATTTCATTACGGAAACTAAAATTAAGTTTAAAATAGAGTATTGATGCTATTTTCTAAGAAGTTTTTTAAATATTGAAAGTTAATTTCAGCGAACAAATTGTGAAATTAATTACTATATTGATCTTGACTTTTATTTTTAGTTAAAAACATATGAATATGTATGATTTATTAAAATTTTTTTTTTCACTTTTTAGTTCATTTATAGAAAGAAGCGTTTTTTTAAAAAATATATTAGTATTTCAAAAATTCAAATTGTAATGAAAAAATGTTTTATAATTTAATTTCCGTTGAAATATAAAATATAAATTTTATTTAAACTATATTTATTATTATTATAAGTATGAAATTTCTTTCTGAAGAAATATTTGTTAATTGTTGTGTCAAAATTAAATAAGTACTCAATTTCTGAAGAATTTAATACTTTATTCATAAAAAAGCTATTTTTTCTTAAATAATCATTTGTTTCATATACTTTGCAAAATATTTTGATAACGGTTGACATTATATTCAGTAAATGAAATTATATGTCCGTTTTAATATCCGCAGCTTTAATCGTCGAAAAAATAGCGCGTTTCTCGAGTTTTGACATAATTTTTTTATCATGGAAAGGATGATTATGCATATTGGTTCTAAAACAAAACATATAGAAGTTTTTTTTTTATTTACGACTATTTATATTAATAAGAGAAAAATATTTCACCTTTTGATAACGATATTTCCATTTGTAATGGCGCACGCAGGGCATTTACGATCTCTATAATCTACACATCTCCATCTTCTAATTTGATCGGCATTGCTTCTACTGAATATATTGTAAATATATCTATTTAAAATTAACTGCAACGATCCACGATTGGATACAGTATATTGTAATTCTGTGAACGATCATTATATGTTAGATTCTACAAAAATATTAACATACAACACTTAAGCATTTTACCTTGATTAATGTAATTTGTTTCAGGTAATTTGGAAACAGGTGTAAATTCTAAATTGGGTATAAGCTGTGAAAGAGTATCAATCGATTTATTAATATTACAGGCTTCTGCAACTTCTTCTGTTATATCCAATACATCATCAGATTGTTTAGAATGTTTACCACTTTGTAATCTAGGTATATAAAAATTAATTAAAAATATACAGTATTATAAATTTACTAAAAAGACGTCAATAGTTAAAATATTAATATGATCTTCATTCATAATCTTTATATATCAGTTGGAGTACAGACATATGTACATTAAATATTTTGATTTAAATAAAAGTACTATTAAACAATACACAAAATTTTTCTAGTTTTGTTTACATATTTAACAAAAATGTCTACAATTATATTAAAATATATAAATAATTAGAAGTTATATAATGGAAACACTAATAAAAAATTATTTGTGTATTAATAATAACTCAAATAGAATAAACCTTGACGCATCTATGGAAGTACTTTCATTATATTTTCTTTTCAACCCATGCCAGTTTTCATTTGAAGTAGACGGTAAAGGTTCAGAAATTAGAGAGTCTTTGTAAATAGTTTTATTTTGTATTATATCAGAAGATTCGTCTATTTCCAAATTGTCATTCTGCAATTAAAAATTACTTATGAAATTGTAATAATCGAGTAAAAAAATCATAAATAATTATGTAAAATACTATCGCATATTTTATGCATTTTCATTATAAAGAAGAATGGCATAAAATACTTAAAAATATAATTCATAAAAAATTATATTACTCAATTAATTACTATATTATCTAAGCCTTGTATTTGTAAAGATTTTGCAGCAGTTAAAAACGATTCCAGTTTTTCTTCACTAATAATAACTTCACCGGCATAAATATATTCAAGAAGACTGCACAAAGTTTCATATGATATGTTCTGAAATCGCATGAAGAATATAAGATTGAAATACTTTTATCAACGAATTTTAAATTTCATAAAAATATTCGGTACGTTTAGAAATATAATAGGATGCTTGCAAGTTGCCGATTGAATTAAATTTTTAATATAAGGACTTGCAATTCCAAGAATCAATTGGTGAACTTTTACTAAATGTCCATCAGCAGCTAATGTTAAATCAACAAAATCGCCATTCTGTAAAAGAAAAAAAAATAGATATACAAAAGTAAATTTTAATATATTTGTAATTCATAATTTATGTGGTTTACATTTATTTAGATTTTAAAGTTTATTACCTGTTGCGCATTTGTAAATCCAGATTTTAAATTGCCATTATGATGATGCCAGATCAATGATAAGTGTGTTGAAGTCATATTCTATAAATAATTAAACCAATTTGAATAAATAGTATAGCTTCATCTAAAATTGTTTATACTTTGTAATACCACAAGCATAGTGAAGTAAACTTTCTTTTATGAATCAGAAATAATAATATTTTTACGTAATTTTAATATTTCAACAAGTATTGCTAAATATATGATTAATTATACTAACGATTCTAGGATATTTATAAAAAAATATTTTAGTCAATATATGTAAAAGGTTAATATTTAAACGAAATATTTAACATTTAGGAAATACAATGTTTACACGATTATAAAATTTGAAATCATTAACAACAAATTATCAAAGATACTGTAACAATTTGGATAATTAATTTTTAACAATATTATTGAAAAGAACGTTCAGTTGTGACATTTCTAACATCAGCGTAACATGACGACCTAATGAAAAAAAAAGGACAAACGACAATTGCCGTCGAACAGTTTAAATGTTTACATCGACGAGTAAGTTTCGTGACGAAACAAGGCGATATCGGACAATAATCGCTCCGATTCCTCAATTGTCAAATTCGGATACGGGAACTTTTTTCAAACGTTGACCACACTGATTGTTGGAGAGTGCATCGCATATGCTTATAAAATATTTATATTATTCAGTAGCAAACGAACGATGTATTAATATTATATGTTTTTAATATATATGTATAATATATTATTAAATATAATCCCGTGTGCAGATTCGCACGTGTTTATACAAAGTTATACAGGCGAAAAGTATGGTATTATTGCGTTTATGGCCGCACCTTTAAGAGGCAGCTGTCAAAATTGAAGGAAATTGAATCAAAATAGAATTGTAAATGCTGAAATATTTTATATTAAATCGTATAATAATAAGTTGGACTTTAGCATAACAAGGATCTATATTTTGAGTTATAAAGACTACTTTAAATTAAATTGTAAAAACAAAATAGCATAGACGAATAAAAAAATTATACCACTATTATTCTGAGTTATATATAAATATATATGATTTTTATATAAAAATATTTCTACAATCAAAATGTAAATATTTAATTTAAAAGTGTGAAAATATTTATTAATATATTAATTAGAATATTTAAATGTATAAATTATATATTTGTGTGATTTATAAATGTGAGTTTGTCGAACTTGTCCTATATATTTAATTATAATTTTTTATATGATCAATAATTAAAATAGCGATAATCATTTTATTATATTTCATTCAATTAAATACTTCGATTTTATTTATATATAAATATTTTTTGCGTTCTCTATTTTTTATTCATATAGAGTTATGGTAATGAATTTATGTTTTTAGAACAATGGAAAACATGTGTTATGTCTCGTATATAAAGCGGAACATCAACAATGGCGACGTATTTCGTTTGCGGTGATGGTAGCACTGTTTGTTATCGGGCCGTCTGTCACGCGTGTTTTCTGTTTTGAACGGTGAGGTTATATCTCTAATAATTTTCTTTTTATTATTTAAACTTTATATCTTTGCTAAATTCTTATACTAAATTGTTTTATTCATACTTTGACCTTATCATTTGCATTTTATCTTATTAAAATATCTGCATAAATATACCTTATATTTCGTCTATTTAAATAATTTGTTGTGATATATTTTTATATTGTTGAAAATTCAACATGCGCGTTTAGTTGAATTTTGATATAAATATTTAAATTTCATATCGCGTATCGTTAAAGTAATTTTGTAATAAATTTTATTTTATATGTAGCAGTTTAAATATTCTAAAATCTGAAACCAGAAGTCAAGAAAAACTTTTGTATAATTATTGTTTACTTTTGAAGCTTAATAAATTACGTGGTCTGTGAAATTTATAAATTTATCGTCCTTAAATATGTCATTGTGTTGAAATTTATGACTAATCCCTTATCATATTTCTATTTAGTGTGTGTCACTTTTAAAACTTTCTATTTATAATGAAAGCCATGCTCACTTATATTAATTCACTTGTTAAACATTTCTGACTCATCACACAATATTATTTTATTCGAAAGAGTATTTTATTGCAAACTAGTGTGATCAATTAAAAGAAAATATTTCTTATTTGATATTTTTGTAATTCTATCCTCGAGTTTATTGTTATATTTTTTATTCAGAAAAGGTTTTTATAGTATGCAACATGTTCCCGATAGCTGAAATTCGTCCATTCCTTAATGTCAATTGCAATAGTCCAGCAAAATACTCCATTTTGGAAAGCATTTTGGGTAAATATTTCTTTGATTTCATTTATTTTATCTCAATATTTGGAATTATGTTTTATATATTTTTGTAGAGTTGACTGGAAGCGAAGAAGGTATTGACTCAATTTTATGTCAGCAAGAAGCTGTGGAAAAAATTACTTTTTTAATTGATGATATCAATCAAGTTAAAGAAACTGCTCTTTTATGTATGATTAATTTGGCAACTGCAACTCGCGGCTTAAATTTTTTTATGAATTGGGATGCCAAAAAAATACATTTTCCTAAATCTGGTGATATATCTTTAATATCAAAGTTGGTTCAAATTGTGTTGGATCCTAATGATAAGGTTTATTTAAGATATTTATATTGAATATTCATGATAAACAATCTCTAGAATACATTTTTTACAGAGTGCCGATTCTGCTTGTAAACTTCTTTGTAATTTGTCAAGATCAGAAATACATTTAAATCAATGTGTACAGACTTTATTGGGTTATTTGCCTCAAATAATGGACGCATTTAACAATTTAAATTATAATAAAGCTGGAGCAGATCTTCATTATACAGGTGTTTTACTGATAAATATATTTCAATTTTTGATTTCTTTAACCTTCTATAGTCGATAATTATAAAAAAAATACATTGCTTTAAGATAATAATCTGACGTATGATTTTTTTTTTATCAAAGTATTCATGGAAGTTATACAATTTTATATATATTTTCTTTTTTTATTAAATGATAATTTTCTATTTATTTCATTTGTAGGACAATTATTAAGTAATTTAACTGCAAATTTAGAAGTACGAACTTGGATACGTAATCATGAATTGAGTAAAGATGCTATTGTAAAAATTGCATGCTTTACTCGCTATGAAGGATCATCTATACGGCGAAGTGGCGCAGCTGGAGCTATTAGAAATCTATGTTTTGATATAGATTCACATCCTTGGCTTTTGGGACCAGATGCATGTTCTTTTTTATATCTTATCATTAAGTATATTTAGAATCCTAAGTTTATTATTTTTATTTATTCAGATTGATTTATTGTCATATTTACTTTACCCATTGGCTGGCGGTGAGGAATTTAATGACGATGAAATGTTAACTTTGCCTAGTGAATTACAACTTCTTTCAAGCGATAAACAAAGAGATTCTGATCCAGAAGTCAGGTTAATTGGAGTTTATTAGTATTATTAATGAATATGTGAAAAATTGATCATTTTTAATTTTAATCGATTTTTAGAATTAAGTTGCTGGAAGCTATGATTAAGTTATGTGCTAGGAGAACTGGAAGAGAATATTTAAGAAGTCATGGTGCATATTATATTCTTAGAGAATATCATAAATGGGAAAGAAATCTTCATGTCTTATTAGCTTGTCAAAATGTTATTGATTTATTAATAAGGTATTATATTTTTCTTTATTTAATGATTTATTGTTTTTTATAGTATATTGAATCAAGATGTATTTTCTTTTTAGGACAGAAGATGAAGTAGGAGTAGAAGATTTATCCACTTTAGAAGTACCTGAAGCATATCATGAAAGATTCGAAAAAATGGATGCTGATTTTGTTTATACAGATACAACAGAAAGACGTTAGTGTTATGGTTTTTCAGCAGTGAATCGAAATATTAATTTAAAAGTTTAATATATGAATACATACACACACACACACACACACTTATTTTTAGGAATTTTATCATAATTTTAAATAAATTAAGTTAAATTTGAAGTAAAATATTAAACTAATTAAAAAATATGTTTAGGAATTTATCAGTAATTTTGAAGTCTAGCAAAAATTTGACTTAACAGCTCGACAGCAGTATAATTAAAAAAACACATTTTTAAACATTAATTTAAATAATATCTTTAATATATGTTATATATATTTGGTTGTCCATAGCGCATAGTCTTATTTAATGTGTTTTATGATATTTAAATTTAAAGTGATTATCTTATGTTAAAATAGGTAAACCTGTACGACCTAAGAAAAAAATATATGTTCTTGCTAATGTTTTGAGGGAAAAACTAAAAGAGGCCGATATTTGGTGAAGTATGTGATTGAAAGTGTTGTCATTATTTATTTTCTATTATTATTTTTTCAATATATATATAACGTATATGTAAGGTGACCAACTGTCCTTTTATAAGTTATGTCCTCCTTTTCGTTCTTTTTTTTTTTTTAGGGTCGTAAAAATGTTGATGGCATTTCATCTTTTTTAGTAATAACCCGCTTTGTCATTGTCAAAATCTGGTCATTCTCTAATTAATAAAATTATTTTTGATGATATTTCATCATGTCTTCCTTTTCATTTTAAATAAGTTTGTTGCCTTAGTATATGTATATATAATATTTATGTTAAGATAGTTCTTTAACCTTGCGTTAGTGTTTCGAATTTTTAGCAATTGAGAGTAGTGAGTAGTGTATCATTTTGTGAAATGAATATACAGTTATAACTTTACATATAACCATAATATTATTATAATTTTTTCTCCTTCTTTTTTTTTTTGCTTTTAGACGTATCGTTAATCGATAGTGAATAGGACCAATCGTGGGGTGTCATCATATATTATCATTGTTAATTTAAACAGTGATATTTATATATTATACCATCAGCTAAAGTTCTCTGAGATATTGTGTGATTTTCATCACACCGTTAATCCCCTATTTTTCCCTTCATTGTAAGTTGAAAAATAAGTATTTATTATATCTTTATCTAGTCTTTTTTTAAAGGGATTAATATATATTACTTTTCTTATTTTCACTTTGTTTTTGAAAATTTGAATTTTTTTGTACTTTATCCTTTGAAATATAATAAATTGATATGGACTTCTTAAACGTTTTATATATTTTCTTTTATATATTTATTGTTTTTAATACATCGGCATTCATTATATCCAAGGATATATAAGAATTGTTATCTAAAATACTTTATTTTATGAATGCATTTATAATAGGTCAATATTGAATAATTGAATATAAAATTATATTTTATAAAATTTTATTCAATAATAGGTATTTTATATATTGATGAATATATATATATATATATATATATATATGTATGGTGCGTGTGTGTGTAGTTGTATATATTTACAAATGTTAAGTAATTGGACGAGCCAAATAAATCTGTATATGGTTGATTTATATTAAAATATTTATAAAATTTTCAGTGTTTTTATTACCTTTTCATCTGTTATGCATATTTTTAAATATTAAAAAAAAAATGCAATGAAAGAGTCTGCGAAGTAAATAAATTCTAAATTCCATTTTTATCATTTAATATCCGTTTGGCTGCGGTATGAGAAGTAATTACTTGACTGCCAAGAACATACATTATTAGTTAACGTCTGACTCGGCTTTAGTTTATGTTCATTTGAGCGTAAACGAACTACCAGGCGATCTATTCCTATCAATAAATCATACAGTCTATGTTGGTAGAAGTTTGGCATTGTTTTCCACAGTGTTTGATGCAAATATTCTACCAATAGTAAGTATTAACATATTAATGTACTTACAAGCGAGGTTTAACATCGTTGTTGAACTTTGCTGATTGGATAAATCGGATTTTTACTATTTTTTTTTATTATTATAACTTGAATTCGCCATATTGTAGTGCCGCAACGTTTTTCTTTCTTATATTGAGAAAATTCGAAGAGGGAAAAGCGTCGGTGCAACGTATTCTTTGTTCGGGCTGCTGTGATTTTTCATTCAGTTCACGTCCTTTGAGAACTGTGAATGTTAAAATGCCGAACTTAAAGCGCAGACTTGTATTAACTCTACTTTTAATATAATAATGTTTGGTGTTTTAACTCGATAACGTTCAATTCAACAATGTAGAATTTTTAGATCACGTGTTTTGTAAAATTGATTAATATATTCAATTCCTTTATATATAAATTTTATATTATATATTTTTTTTTATCGTAATAAATGTCTCTATTTGTGAATAAATGTGAAATATATTTATTTTTAGATACATTTACCTTCTATGCCAAATTTTACTATCGATTAATTATAATGTTACTGCTGGTTAAAATTATATTATTAAATTAATAGTTTGAAAATTTTTACTCCTAATATATTTAAAATAAGTAATAAATATCTTTTTCATTCTATTTCATAAAAGTTTGCATGATAAATATTTATAGCGTTCAATCTAACATATAAGATATACAATTTCAAAGGAAAAAGAATAATTCATTTAATTTGATTTATTGATACTTTTGTTCCAGTTAAGCAGAGTTTTAGTATACTAATTAAAAATTTTAACCTGATGAATAACTATATATGTATATTTTTCTGAATATTTGATAACGAATTAGTATATAAATGAATCTAAAGTTGTACAATTAATTATACGAAGTGATCATAAATTCATATTTTTAGTATTATTTTTTTAAAAAGGTCTAAGAGTGTTTTCTATGTAAGTTATAGTAATAATTCAAATTTTTATATTAATGCAAATTATACAAATTTTTATATAAATGCAAATAATGAAAATTTTTATATTAATGCAAATAATGAAAATTTTTATATTAATGCAAATAACGAAAATTTTTATATTAATGCAAATAATGCATTTTTTATATTATTGCAAATAATAAAAAAAGAAAAAATAATAAAAACGTAGAGATCAACTTTTTTCTTTATATATTATTTTGAGTAATTCTAATTTTCTATAAAGAAAATACGGAAAAGCTGTGATAAATCTGAGGGGAAAAACTTCAAAATACTAAAATTTGATTTTAATAAGTTCCAAAAATTGAAATATAAACAATATGACGCTGATATTTAATTAAAATTTTTGACACGTTCCCGTTTTATCGTTTTTAACGCGCGAGGTGAATTTTCACTTTTCGCAATGTTTTTCTTTTATTTTGCAATGTATATATTTCATTTCGGATTACGTTGAGCCTTTAAAGTGTTCACCACAGATTTAAAAGAATAAAAAAAAGAGACAAAATCCACATCATGTCAAAAGATTTATATTTATTCAATGTGTGATGTAATCTTGGATTTTTTTCGGACATTAGAAGTTTTTGCATTTTTTGTGGTCAAAACGTTACAATATATTTCCATATATATATATATATTTCCACACACACACACACACACACACACACACACACACACACACACACACACACATATATATATATATATATATATATATATATATATATATATACTAACAGGTTTATCTTGAATTAACAATATAACTAATGAATCTAAACATAATTTAGAATTTGATCATATTAATGACATCAATATTAAACAAAATATCGATATTTTTATAATTAATTATATAAACATATAATATTAGTGAGAATTTGAGTTTATAATTTGGATTGTGTAATATTTAATTTTGTATTAATATATGTTTTAAAATGCAATATTAGTTTAGTAAAAAATAAGTTAAGTATTTTTGTTGGCATAATTTAAAAATAAATGAATTTTACAATATAATAAATATAATATTATTAAAAAAGAGATGTTTGTTCATTGCTCCCTTCCACTCTTATCTCTTTGTATATACACGAATTTTAAGGATTAAATTTACATTTTTAAGTGTTGCCTCGCGCTTCGCAGAATTTGAATGGGGGTGAATTTTTTTTTATTTTATTTTTTTATATTTTTTGGGGAACATGCAAAGGGGGGAGGAAAAGCGAGAGAAAGAGAGAGAGAGAGAGACGAAGGGTGTGCGGAGAGGGGCGCAGACAATCTACAATTGAATCGAATCGTTTTCCGATAAACATTTTAAACGATTCGAGCTCTCGAGTTGGCCGAACAAAGGAAAATTAACAGCCGGAAAATATGAGCTTTTTCCCCGAATTTAATACATTTTTTCGCCGAGCGAAATCGCCTGTCGTTCAATCGAGCGTTTAATCGATAAAAATAAAATCAATTAAACCCCCCTGATAATGTGCTATTTTTTTTTTGTAACATATTCCCACGTTTTTCGTCAACGGTATTGTTTCACCGTATATGCCATAGATATTATACTATATATGGTAATTAGAAAAAGGTTTTATTTTCTTATTACACAAACACACACACACACACACACACACACGAATTTTGATATATTTAAAATGAACATTCTTCGACTTTATCAGTCTCCGTTATTAATTTTATATTCTTCAATTAATCTGTAGATTACGCAAATAAAAAGCGGAACAGATCATTTTTTATAATTACTGGTCCATTATGATTATCCTTATATTACCTAAATAACCAGTCGACTTTGAAACTATAGTTGTATATACATACACACATATTATACAATATATGGCATGATTTCGATAATTATATTGATATAGCATATATATATATATATATATATATATATATATATATATATATATATATATATATATATATATATAGTAATAATAATAATAAATATTATGTATTAAAGCACTTTTAGTGTTTCCTAAAATGTAAATAAAACAAATATTAATATTATAACACTTATTGAATCTTTTAATATTGTTCAGTTGTATTGCACTATAAATTTTAATTAATATATTTTTATAAAAAGTTTGTAAACGAATTTTAATATTTTTTTTTGTTAAATTAACATTTAAAAAATATTTTCAGTTTTAAAATTTAAAGTTAAAAAGTTATTTTCACTGTATTATTTAACTAAAAATAAAAAAAAAATATTTTCTATGAAATGAGCTTTGGTTAATATACATTAGAAAATACATCATTCCATAAATTATTAGATTTGAGAAGTATTGATTTTCAAAATGAAAATTCAAAAATAGAAATTATTATTAAATACTTTGAACTTTATCGAATGATTGATTAACAACTTTGATCTTTGAACTTTATAGTAGACTAAAATTTACGGATATTCTAATCAATATAAAACAGAATGTTACAAAAAAATTATATATATATATATATATATATATATATATATATATATATATATATATATATATATATATGAATCGATTAGTTTTATTTGTGTCACATTTGTAAATTGATTTTAAGCTTCTATAGATCAAGGCTATCTATTCATTCAATATATTTTATTTACCTTTCATTTTACGGAATCAAAACGTCAACAAGTTAACATCTTAAAATGATTTCTATTTTCTAATTCTACATATATTACCTAATAAATAGATGATTGAAAACTATACAATTCAAGTTATCATAAATAGTAAAATAGTATTAAAAAAAAAACAAAAGACTATTTTTTAATTATTTTTTTTGTTATTATTAAAATTTGTAAAAAAAAAACTGTTTTTCAAATATGTTGTGAATTTAAAATTCAATATATATTTTTGTCCTTTATTAATTTAAATATAGTTTAACGGATACTGTTCGATATATTTATTTTTAGAGTACTCTGTATTTTCGGGTGTACATAAAAAATTATGATAAAAAACGATCGTTTAACGCAATAACGATGAGGAGGGAGGCGTTTAGAGAATATTTTCTTTGATATATTATATATTGTCTCTTCGAAGAGGAATTTCATTTTTTTTCCTTGCCGAGTTTGTTTTTCCTTTTCTTATATTTGTTTATTAAACAAACATTCTTTTTTTTCCGTTGGAAGTTCAAAGGAGAACGAAATCTTTGAAGACTAAAATGGAAATTCGTCGAGTCTCATGAGCGACGGGGAAAGGAAAATAAAATATATTCAGGAAATATATCTAAGTACATAAATAAGTTTTTATTATATATATATATATATATATATATATATATATATATATATATATATATATATATATATATATATATATAATACGACATTAAATTTTTATTCTTTTATATAGTTCTTTATGAATGCATTTTAACTGATAAATTAAGTATAGTTGTATTACAAAGGATTGTTTAATTCATTTCTAATCTTTGCTTTTATTAATTATTTTAAATTTCATGTTATATTTTGATTTTAATAAAATGGAATAATTTATTTATTTAACTAAATGAAAATTATCAATTTGATATTTCCGATGCAATTATATAATTGATTTTTAAAGTTATCGTTCATTTAGAATAATTCAATTCTTTAAAACACCGAGAAGATATAAATTGATCGTTTATTTTTATTATAAGAATCTTCTGCAGATTTTCACCTTACAAAAATATATAAAAAAGTGCAAATCATTCCAATGGATAATATCCAAATATTTTCTTTCAAAATAAAAATAACGTTTTAAATGTTTTATTTTATTTATCTGAAAAGACAGAATAAAAATTCTAAACGATAACGTAAATATATTTTAGTATAAATTTAATTGATGTATATTATAATTATCAGAGTGCAATTGAAACAGATAATTTAATATGTTTTTGGTTGAATTCTAATTAAAATATTACATTCATTTACTTAATTGTCAGTCAATTATGATGAAAATCCCTCTTCACTAAGATTATTAGCAGTAGCATAAATGATTAAACTATTAACTGTCTATCTTAATTTATCGGTATTGAACGATTGAACCAGATGTTTGTAAAAAAATATTTATGGTAATAAAAGTAATATATTTCACATTAAAGTTATATTTACATATTTATTAGTAATAATTTATTCGAACTATATCGATATATTTATATAAATAATTTATAGACTAATGAGAATTAAATTTATGTATACATTCAATTAATTTTAAAAATATAGCATAATGTTTATAATTGAGTAATATTTTGATAATTTGTATTGGATTAAGTAGATATAAAATGAAATTTGAATTACAAATTCTTTGAATAGTATTCAAATACGTTAACTATAACATCACTGCGCGTATTTATATATACATATATAAAAATATTTTCATATATTATTTGTTTGCGTTGCTTTAGTCTTGGACTGACTCAAATATTGACGAAAAAAATAGAAATAAAAGTGTATATAAACTGCAGACGACTTTGAAACCTCTATATTTAGCGCTCGTGTTTTTCATTAATTCGCATTACAATAAAATTTAAAAACTAGTTTTTGTTCACGCTGTGGTTTGATAACAGTATTTCGCTAATAAAAAAAAAATTAATTTACTAGAAATATACAATGAGAACGTATACAACAGTTCAATTATAATTGCAATTTATGTGATCATGATCAAGTTGTACGATAGACCGCTCTGATCAATTGAATAATTCATACATCCTTTTTAAAATCTTAGGATTGTAGTGTTTATATATAATTCAGTGTAATAGAATGACGTTGTCGAGCATCGGTCGTTTCTAAAGATTGAAAATATGGCCAATATCAGAATAGATGTAAGTGATTGTGCAGTTTTTTTTAAATATAAATTTTTAAATTATATATTAATATAAATTATAATTACACATTTAGAATAATACACCTGTAATTGAAAGGGGAAAATGGAAGAAGAAGACAGAATTTTTATTGTCAAGTCTTGGTTATTGTATAGGTATAGGAAATGTTTGGAGATTCCCATATTTGTGCTATAGAAATGGAGGAGGTATGTTCTATTATAAATATTTGCATATAATTAAATTTTTGGACTGATAACTATTATAAAAAAAAAATTATATATAGGAGCATTTTTGGTGCCATACCTGTTTATGTTGTTTGTATGTGGTCTTCCACTCTATTTTATGGAGACGAGCATAGGTCAATTTTCCAGTACTGGTTGTATAACTATGTTCAGAATGTCACCATTATTCAAAGGCGTAGGATATGCAATCATGATAGTGAATATTGTATGTACAACATATTATAGTTTAATACTGACGTATCCGTTGATTTTCATTGTTAAATCGTTTGGAAGTTTTTTACCATGGGAGACTTGTGACAATCCATGGAATACAGAAAAATGTGTTGATCTGGTATGTGATTTAATTAATTTTGATTTAAATTGTCAAATTAGAACGTCTTAAAATTTATATTCATATTTTAGTTTCAGACTGGTGAAGAGGTTAATACTAGTTTCAATACTAGTGTTACTACACCGGCAGACGAATTCTTCCAGTTTGTTGATTTCTGTATTTCTTAAATTGATATTATATATTACAAATATTATATAATAAACAATTTTTAAATATTTCAGTAAATATGTGTTACAAATATCAAGTGGAATCGATGAAATAGGATCAATTGTATGGCCCCTTTTTTGGGGAAATGCTTTTTCGTGGGTGTTTATGTTTTGTTGCATAGTAAAAGGTGTGAAATCTGTAGGAAAAGCTGTATATTTCACAGCTACATTTCCCTTCGTCATTCTTTTCGTGCTATTTTTTAGAGGCATTACATTACCTGGTGCTATAAATGGCATTAAATTCTACATATATCCTCAATGGCATCAGCTTACTAATCTGAAGGTGACATAATATTGACAGAATGATTTATATAATGTTATTAGTATTCAATTTATTTATGAAATATAAGAAATAGTGAGGTTCAATTTGGATTCATCTAAATATATATGTCTGTTCTGAAATTTGAAAGATGGTTGAATTTATAAGATTTGTTTTTAAATTTGTATTGCAAGAACAATGTTTTTAAAGGTGTGGGCTGATGCTGCTATACAAATATTTTATTCCCTCGGACCTGGATGGGGAGGTATCGTCAACATGGCCAGTTATAATAAATTCAAAAACAATAATTTATTGTAAATTTCAATTTTAATTACGCTATAATGTTAATTTTCAAAATAATATATAATTTTTCTTTAATTATTAAAAAGTAAACCTCTTTCAGAGATTCTATGATAGTACCGATTGCCAATTGCAGCACTAGCATATTTGCAGGATTCGTTGTGTTTTCTGTTATTGGTTTTATGGCTGAAAAGACTGGATTACCTGTTGCTACTGTTGCTGCTGGAGGACCATCGTTAGCATTCATTACATATCCAGCAGCAATAACAATGTTACCATGGTCAAATTTATGGTCTATTCTATTTTTTTCCATGCTGTTCTTTCTTGGTATCGATAGTTGTGTGAGTAATATTTTATATTTTAATTACGAAAATTTATTTTTTCCTCAAAAATGTAATATTTCAGTTTGTACAATTAGAAGTTGTTATATCAGGAATTGCAGACGAATATCCATCATTATTGAATAAAAAATCGATGATTGCATTTATATCTTGTGTTTTATTCTTTTTAGCATCAATGATATGTACAACAAATGTGAGTTATTTATAGGATAATTAATATATTTTATATTTATTTCAATGGAAATTTTAAAAATTTGAACAATTTAGGCAGGTATATATATAGTTACATTGATGGATTGGTACGCAGCTTCAATTCCAGTCATTTTAATATGTTTACTAGAAGTTATAATAGTCGGTTGGACTTATGGATGTGCGAAATTTGTGAGAGATATTGAGTTTATGAATGATAAAAAGATTCATTGGGTGTGGCCCTTCTGTTGGAAATATGTAAATCCAATCACTTTGACGGTAATAATACAATAAAATATAAACTATTTTATAATATTCAGTCATTTTTGAATGATTTAAATATTTTTAGTTCATATTTATTACAACTATTGTGTGGAATAATACGATAACGTATAGAGATTTGGAATATCCATATTGGAGTATAATAGTTGGATGGGGAATATGTTCATTGTCAATAATTTGTATACCAGCTTATATGATTTACATATTGATGAAAAAGAAAGGATCTATTGTGAAGGTAAATATATTGTTTGAAATTTTACGATAATTTCATTTTGACTTATATAAAAAAATTATAATCTTTTAGAACATTACTGAGCTGATAAAACCATCTCGTGAATGGTGTCCAATTAATAGAGAGGACAACACACGATGGAGAAACTTCATTAGCACGACAATACCAATCAATTCTAAATCTGATGTTAGTTAACGAATCTAGTATAAAATATATTATAATTGAAATTAAATATTGTTTAAAGAGATTTTCCATTATATTAATATACTAATATGGTGTAATTTTATTTTTCATAAGAATTAGTTAAAAACGCCATTGATTTTTACTCTCAATTCCAACATATTATAAAATATACATTAATTAATATGTCATTAGAAAAATATTGTTCTTTAGAATATTTTTTATTAGTCGAAATTAATTTTATGTTATATTGTTTTTTTAATACATATATTTTTAAGCACATTTTTATTTAGAAAATATGGTTTAAAAAATCATTATTAATTAAAATTCTTAAATTTAAAGCATAATATTAATTTAAAAATATTTATTTATATAATCAATGTAAACGGTCTAAAGATCATGTTATATTTAATTTTAACTGTGTATAATTAAAATATAATGTTTTATATAAAATTTAAATTATAAAAATAAAGAATTAATACTTTGAATTTAATTATATTTACATATATAAAATTAAAAAAAAATGTCACCATCAGTGCGCAGATGGGAAACCACATATCTTTCAATATTGTCGCAAAGAGACATAGGACTGGGTGACAAAAGGGAAATGTGTAGGATGTTGAAGGGATGAGTTCGGGTGGTTGGAGTACGATGACAGGGAAAAATGTTTCGGTGCGGATTATCGATGTATTCAGTGCAGGTCACAATGGACAACCATCAGTCGGTGTCAGCTCTTGCCCAGACGTGTTGCCAACTACAAAGAGCTGGTCGACTATTACACACCTGCCCTATCTACCATTACTATCAACTTTAACACCATAGCTGCCACGTATCTATCCATATAAACTAATAGTATCACGAGTACCATCGATAGATGGTGGATATGTTCATCACCATGGGGTCGAACGTATGGTGTCATAAAATTTTAATCTAGTTCCCATTTTTTATTCATTTTTACTACATAATATCTATAGAATGTATAGTATTTAACAATTTAAGTTTTTTGGTTTGCTATTTTTTTAATTTAAGACTTCTATAAGAAAATATAGAAAATTAGTTTGAATATAATCAATACAATTTAGTAGTCAAAAATATGAAATTTAAGGTACTTTATTAAACATTATGAATGATTTAGTTAAAACCACCGATTTTATAGTTAAAAAGTTATTTTTTTTAATATATTATCAATACACATCATTCTATTATATAAAATTTATAATAAGAATGAATTGAACGAAATTTTAATTATACAAACATGTGGTTGAAAACGGTAGGTAATAAAGGGGAGATTAGACACGGGTCAGGATCAAATTTCCTCCAGACGAAATTATCTCTCGAATTGGATGACGTTATCGTATTGGATTCTACGAGCTGTCTGTTCTTCGTCGAAACTGGTAGAATGCAATTACTCGGCCTATTACAACGGTGTCCGTTTATATGGTCATCATAGTTGGTGCATTGTCTTTGTGCTCATTGTTACCCTTAATGGTAGATGATCCCTCATTCAAAATGTTCTATTCTATACAGATATGTGAATGAAATAATAGGTTTAATTAACTTTGGGGTTATTAAAGATGTTTCAATAGATTATATATAGGATTTTTATAATTAATTTTCAATTACAATAATAAGGATTAATTATATTTATTTTAAAATAGAATAAATTTATTTAGTACAAAGTGAGATATAAACCATTGAGGAGCACTGCATCGTTGCATACGAAGGGTGGAATACACGAATCCGCTGATTTATATCAACCATGGGAAATCGACGAAAAATGCAGATAGCACTTCGTCACGTAAACGCGAAAAGGAAAATTGTTTTCCACCCTCTCAATATGCGAATCGACGTACGGCAAGAATATTGAGCGTAGTTTTTTTTTCTAAACAATTGTGTGACGAATATTTGCTTTTCAGATACAATGTGTTGAAGGGAGGCACTATTGTCACTGTCGATATAGTAGTATAGGGAGGTGTATGACAAAGGGTCGAAATGCAATATGGTCTCCATGTAAAAGGGTTTTTACGCGTAGGCTCTCTATAGTTGAGGTGGTTTGATGTGGTTTTAATTCTGAAGGTAATATACATACATCCATACTCCCTTTATGTGTGTGTTCGTATGTGCAGAACTCTGTCCAAAATTTGACGTTTCTCATTTTTAAATATGTATACCTTTGAGTTCAGAGTAAATTTACTTAGTTTAAGCAGCTTTACGGAGTTACCGTGGAAATTATGTCGTTTGATCGGATCAAAGTAATAATCAGTCAAATATGGCTTCTTTAAGTTCATCGTTTTATGTATACGTTCATATATAAACATACAAGTAATCGATTATAAATGGATATACATATATATTAATTCAAAAGCATAAAATATGTAATTCTTATTGTTGATAAATATTTTATTTTGTATAGATTATTATAATACATCATAAAAATTGACACACTTTATTCATACTCTAATAAAACGTTGAAAAGGTTTAAATTAACTGAAAAATTATATTGGATAATAATACAATAAAAAATACCATTATTTTTTGTATATTTTTTTTTTGCAAAATTAATATTTACAATATAATATTTTTATATAGATTAACGAACAGAATTTTAATAATATTACTGATATATAAAAAGGTATTCAAGGTTTTTTGTTTATAAATTATATAAAAAAATAAATAATGTATTCTATAATACTTTAATTTTCTAGTAAATATTCTATTAGCGACATCTATGTAAAATAATTAAAATTATGACAAAAAATAAGTTATAATAAAATTAATATATCATCTTGTATGAATACAATAAAAATATTTTTAATATAAAGATGTAATTTCTAGATACCTTTATATATATATATATATATATATATATATATATATATATATATATATATATATATATATATATATATATATATATATATATATATATATATTCGACTGTGGCAGATAAACGGTATCCGACTAATTGAGCGGGTGGAGTTTTGTTTAGTTTAACCCGCGTCTGTAAATAGCGTGTTCTCTAGCATTCGCCTCACCGGTGCCATTGTTGTGCGCCCCCCCTAGATTGTCGTGTATATTCGGTGCCAGTGGCGCAACTATGCACTCAGATTAGCATTAGATTGTCACCGGAAGACATGCGAATTCGGTGAACGATCGTCGGCGTTGAGCACGTGTAAAACGAACGATTCGTTTTAAAATCAAGAATTTTTAACTTATTATTTAATTTATATTCAAAAATTGATTCTAATGATAATGTGAATAAATTGCGTTTTATTTAAGAAATATTTTGTTTAATAAAATATTCGATACGAATAGATTGACGAAAATTATTTAAAAAATGAAGGGAAATTTTTAAAAATAAATGTATGTATTAAATCCCAAACATTCAACAAATAAACAGTAAATTAAAATAAATATATGATTAATCAATATTTCATTAATCAAATAGACTCAGTTAAAATTGTTTTTATTGACCCAGTAAAATAACACAATCTGATATATAGCAATAAATAAGGCTATTCATTATATAATAATCGATTAATATTAACAAAAGTTTCATTTTAATTTCATCTTTAGATAGAAATTTCGCTATATTGTTATTTCAGCCAGTATTAAGGAAAACGTTATTTTTTAAAAACTTTTAAATAGAACGTAATAAAAATTCGAGTTAAATGTATTTGTTGAAAACGACATGTAAAATAAGAATAAGTAGGAAGCGATGCTTATTTTTCTCTTTTATATTGAACGTTACTATGAAGTGTTCTTCGAAAACTAGGTTGCGAGTGGTGAATAATTGCATCAATGCCTGCGAACTGAGCTAATACTATATATATATATATATATATATATATATATATATATATATATATATATATATATATATATAATAGTTTGCGCTCTGTGTTGACGATGTTGCAGCAGTAAGAGCAACAACAGGAAGTTGACAATTTACCTGGTGCATGACTTCCTATTCGAGCGCTAACCGCATTTTATAGTCTAGCTTTTGCATGGTTATTCATTTCCTTCACAAATGTAACCGACGTGAACTCTCCAGTCTTCTATAATATATTGCAGTTTTCGAATATAAAAAATTACATCTATACTAATATATATATATATATATATATAATATAAAATAAAATCAATATTTAATAAAAAATTTAATTTATAATAATTCGAAATAGCAATGAACAATTATAGGACAGTGTCGAAGCATAACCGATTTTCCGGTCGTTCCACGTCCAGAACAAATGTCCCGAGACGACTTGTGACACATCCTTTAATCCCGTTTGCTGCGATTTCTCCACGAGGATGTCCCGCGGGACAAAAAGGCTGGACTCGCTTGACGTCTCCGCACCAGTCAGGACGAAACGACTTTATTGAATCATGGAGACGGGGAGAGGCGGTGAAGTGAGGGGGAGGAGCCTTCGGTCGGCGGTCGAATGTTGACCATTTCGTGCAAATTCTGACCGAAACGTGTTCGGAATTCAGTTTCGATTGTTTCGTGACACACGTTAAAAAAATCGTAAGAACGAAATTAAAAAAAAGTGTCAAAGTACTTCGGCGTTCTTCTAAATTAAATAACGATCTAATTTGGAAGTGGGTTTTGTGTATTATTTCAAATCGACATAAAATTATGGTGAAAGATATAATTTTAACAACGATATAAGAAAAACCAATCTTTGTTGTCTTCCCTATAATGGATCCAGGATAGGAATTTTGTACAACAGCTATTCTCATTGAGATTAATATATTATAAGGCAACCATGAACAATATGGATAGGAGGCGATGACGAATAGAGTTGTGATTCATTGATAAAATAAATTAAAATTAATTAAATATAAGCGCAAACTTGAATTTATCGTTCAAGTACAAACCATATTTTATCATATGTGTAATATTCAATTTTTTTAAATGAATTTTTTTATATTTTCTATTGAAAATTTGTCCGAAAGCTAACTGTAAGTTAGTGATAATTGTTATACCAGCGTCTGACCGAGCGGCTCCGAAAAGGGTTCCCGTCGCGAATTTAATATCGGAAAATTTACTGGATTTTCCATTTTCGACGACGATGCCATTAGAAAACGCTCGTTTTCGGATTCGGATTCAACCATGCGTTCCAAAATTATTATCACATCTTTCGCTCGAGCGATTTTCAAATCGCATCATGTCGCCGAATGTGGTGTTTGTTGGACCTCATACTATATTACCATTACAAACGTATCAACTTTAAAAACCTTTGCCGGTGAAAATAAATTTTGATTCATTTCACGAAAATGTTCCGTTCGATCGTGGAAATTTTTCTCAAAAAAATCCACTGAAATTTGAAAGAAAATGAAGATGAAATACGAAATTAACTCCATATTTATTGTATAATTTTAATAAAATATATTAAAAATAAACAAATAAAAATAATTCATTCTAAAATTAATTTAGAATATCTAGGTTTACTTGTTTGTTTAGAGCTTAAACTATTTTAGCAATTAAATCTATTTTATAATTTGCATTTAAATTTTTGATTTGATTTCATAATTTTGCATAATAAAATAAATATGTAATCCAAAGTGCATAATAAAATAAATATGTAATCCAAAGATCTTCAAAGAAATACGACTTTCAATATAAAAATTAACAAAATGTAAATTTTGTTTATTATAGATTGTGTATATTCATATATGTTAGTAAATATTAAATTTTCATTATTGTACAGAAGTTTACTCAAATGAAAAGATAAATATTTCAGGTTTACAATTTCAATGTAACTTATATTAGTAATATGAATGGAGATTTATATTAAATTTAAAAAAAATATTATTTTCATATTTCATTATAAAAAAAAATAGTTAAGAAAAAAATATTTGTATGATTGAAAGTTAAATTTTCGATTTTAATTATTGTAAAAGTTATTTGATTTTTTTAACATATAATTATTTAATTATCATAGTACTTTTTAAAATTTAAAAATTATAATTTACATAGTAATATTTACACAAGCTATGTTAATAATAAAAAATATATAATTTACACAAATGCATATAAGGAATAAGAATAAATTAAAATTTTAATTGCAGTTATATACGAGTGTAGAAATGATGCCGTATAATCATGATAATTATATGGAATATATTATATATGCAAACAGAAGAAATCCACGATGACAAGCAAATTTATAAAATTTATGTAACGGTAATTGGTTAAGCGTTACAACTACGCATATGGTTGTGTGTTCGATACGTGACTCGGCACTAAAATGAAAAATGGTTCTTAGAAAAAAGGGTGAAATAAAAAAAGAAAACGGAGAAAAACTAGCAGCTAAAAGGACTTTAAAGTAAACGTGTTACGATAGCAACGAAATAACTTTTTCGTATAAAATCGAGTTCAGCTGAATATTCGAATCGTTTTTCAAAACAATTGTAATAGTATATAGACAAAAAAAAAAGTATAATTTCGTTGTAAAATAAAATAACGAATCAATGTGTAATTTAATATTTATGACATATTTTTTATAAGTGTTGGTGATAATAAAGGGCGTATAATTAAAGATAACTGATTAACCTTTTATGCGGTCGAGTCGTCGGTTGCACGATCAATCTTTAGATATATTAATTATTTTTGAAAATTTTGGTATATCGATATATTTTTATCATATTTAAAATTGTAATATTATATCTTGTTTAAATTAATAATTAAAATTAAAATAACTTTATAAAATAGCTTAATGGAAGTAATCGAATTTAATAGCTCAAAAATTTATGTATTTAATAATTAATGTGGATAGGCAATATTTTGTGTATCATATTAAATTGTCTATATCATATTATGATATAGACAATTTCTATATCATATTAAATTGTCTTTAATCAGATGTGCAATTTTTTTAAAATGGTAGTATAAATAAGAATAGATAGCATAACGATATATATATATAAATTAAATGTAATATGTGGGAAATTTGTTGTTCAAAATCGATTTTATAATTATCTCACTTGTGAAAAGTCGACAATAATCAACTTCTGAAAACGCATGAAAGCAAACAACAAAAGTCGCAAGAAAAAAAAATCGAAACGCGGCTGATAAAAACTTTCTCCGGCACATAAAAGCGAAGACGACGAAAACGTACGCTCGTCGAGTTTATCCGGCACGATGTTAATTAACATAAGTTACGTATATAATAATAATTATAATAATAATAATTTATATGAATCGTGCGGACTGCGAGTGGAGTTTGTAGAGATTTGTTCGTATTTTGACACGTGTCGCTCAAGTTTTCCCCGAAGCTCGGTGGAAAACCAGGTGCGCTCCCGTCGACCCAAACTTTAATTACGAAACTTGTCTTCGACGATGAAGAGTCCCGTGTTAAATGTTAAACGCTCATATCTGAGCCGGGGAATCACGCACACGTCAGCCACTTTTCAGCAAATTGAAGAACGAGATGGAAATATTGTGGATGAGACATGGGGATGAGGGAAATGTGGGGCGGAGGCGCCGAGAGCTTTTGACTACAGTGCGATCACGAATAATGCGGAAATGTTCACCGTATGGAAGCATATAGATAAGGTTTCATATGTGGTATTGTGGTATTCTATTATTTGATTCGTGTAAATTATATATTGAATATTTATAATGGTTTTGATTGTGAAGTTTGTCTATCTCTATGTGGGTAGCAGGGTGATTTACAGTATTATTGACAAATTATTCAATTATTTAATCAAAGAATGAATCTAAATATTACACATACACACACACACATATATATATATAAATTATAATTTTTAATGCGGTCTGTATAATACAGTGGTTTTTAAACTCATTTGGCCTGTCTCCCCTTTTCTAGAAAATCTAATAGTGAGCGACCTCTGGAAATTATATCTTAAATTTTAATAGTAATTTAATAGAAAGATGTGTGTATTAATATTTATACTTTTTTTTTTGTATAATATAATAAAGAATAGATTTATGAAAGAATTTATTGAGAAGTATGAACCCGGTATACTGCTACCAATTTAGTTTAGTAATCCTCGTTTTTATTTTTATCAGCAGTAATCTTAAATCACCGCGATTGAATATTTATAATCGGTTTCTATTTTTTGTTAATAAATTGGTTACCGCATTAAATATATATTTTTGTCCCCCTGTATCACTGCAGTACCCACTTTGGGAATCACTGGTATAATATGAGAGAATGGCGATAAGGGAGACAAAAAAGTTGCGTGAGCGAGACGAAAAAAGATGTAAAGATAGAAAGAGAGTGTTGAGAGTCGCGGGTGTTAGCTGAAAATCATCCCGTTTCGGTGCCAGCGTTTGCTGAACAAGCCGCGTGGCCAGATAAGCTTTTGTGCCGAGCTTTGTTTTTAATTAAGCTCCCCGCGGAAGCCATTAGTCACGTCAAAGTTTTTATCTTCAAATTCACATTCAATTAAGCCCTGTGCGGTCGGTTCATTTCGGCCGATCGCGTTTAATATGTACGACGAGTCGTTTTCAGAGGTGACTAACCGACCGACCCAACCTCCGTATTCGTCCCCCTCACGATGTGGCTGTCTCGACTTTTTAGTCGAAAGATCGTCCACGAACAGCCTTCCTTTGCTCGCTCGGTTATTATTTGATGTGCCTTTTGAATACTGATGGCATCTACTTCGACGTCGCCCTCGATGAAGTGGTAGAATTAAAAACTTTTAATTCAGGGGGTACAAGTGCGCACCCGCTTTCCCCTTGCCTATTTTACCTTCTTGTCCTTTCCCGTCAAGCGTCACGGTTTTGAATTTATCCTGTATTTCTCTCATTGTTGCCGAGCGCGTTTCTTATTTACGTATTCGGCGAAAGTTTGCAATATTCTGAATTTTCCAAAGGAAACTTTTATACCTTCGGGTTTTTTTTCTTCGTCGGTTCGTAGAAAATTGGAGTCTCCGCACTAGAAACGAATAATCTGTTACGTATCGAATTCTAATTTAAAATTTATATTTATTTTTTCTTATTAGGATCTCGTTTTTCTTTTTTTTTATGTAAATACACGATATGTATTGAATTCGTGGAAAACATATTTCATCATGTCTCTTAAATTTATTTACATACATGTAAATATCAATATATTAAAGAATAAATAACGAAATATGATTAAAATATACATATACAATATTTATACATACATATTAGTAATTTTTAGAATTTTCTGAGAAAAAATACTTTTAAAATAAAAATACATATAAGAATTTAATGATATAAAAAACAAGAAAACAGAATTTATTATATAAATTTATTAATTAAAATTATCAAGTTACTAATTAGAATTCTAACAAATTCATAATTTTTTTAATAGTAAAACGTAATATTTATTACATATTTCATTAAAATTCAATAAATCATAAATAATTAGAAAAATACTATTATATTATGTAATGGAAAAGGGTATCATTAATTCATGATCATAAATTTAAATACGAAATAAAAATATTTAAATACGAAATAAAAAGTTGGGTGAAACTTTCTATCTTTATTAACCTTAGTCGGAAAAATATATTTCTAAATGTACATAAATTATTAGGAAAAATGACAGAAGATTATTTAGCCGACGTCAAACTTTTTTGAAACGCTCTAATGTTTTCTTTTACAAAACGTTAGTTTTAAAATTAATGAAGTTTTTCACGCACAGATAAGATTTTAGATATAATGATAAAATATTAATAATATTTAATAACGGTAATATATATTGAGTTTTACATTATATTTTAATCATATTGAATTAATAAATGCAGTAGAAATTCAAGTATTAAAATATTTATATACGAGTTAATGAATAAATAGCGTTCTCAAATCAATCTTAAATAAAAAAAGGACTAATAATTTATACACATTACTTAATGTTAATTATATAACATTTCATAATTTATAGTGTAACTGATGTAGAAAAATTTATTTAAAAAAAAATACATTTCAGTTAGCACAGCGGAAAATATAGAAAAGCGTTCGATGTTGTATGGAAGTGTTCAAGCGTTAGGGTGTAAGACTAGATCGCGATCTTTTGAATTCAATTTATTTTCACAGCAATTTTCGCGATTGTCGGATGCACTCAGCTCAAATAGGATTGAATCGCACTTTTCTCTGCCATTTTCCACGGCTAACACCGAAGCACAAGTGTGGATGCATTCCATTCTACAACAAGACGGTTGCGGTAAACGCCACAGCCAAAGTCTACTCGAATCAAACTGGAAGCAATCGAAGATCCTCACCGAACACGTATCCTTGTACATTACAGTACATTTAGCCGTCTCACTGCCGAACAAATGGATATGAGACCCACGATGTACATCAACGTAGGCTCACACATATATATATATATATATATTTATTTTGATTATATACGAATTTTGTAAAGCAGTGTATGTAATAATTTTTCTTCATACCGTCTCATCAAGAAAGATACTTTCAACATAGGTATTCGAAGGTGCTCTATTGACAAAATTTTTCCTTGTAAATTTATTTGGAAAAGTCTGTATTTATCATTTTTCAAGATGTAACCGAGATAATGCATTTTTCTTAATTTAACAGTTTCTAGTATATCTGTTGTTTTTCTAACATTCTCCAAAAACTTTCTTATTTGCTACTTTGTGGGTTCAAAATATTCTTAGCATTAGTACCGCATCTCGAAGGCTTCCGAATATTTTTTGGTACCATGATCTAGTATTCATGGCGATTACTTAATGATACCTTATTGAATTTCACCATACAATATAGATTGAAACATAGTTCACATAGGATTATTATACAAATTTAAATTTCCATAAAATTCGCGTGATTTTTGAATGGAAAATCGTCAATGTATATAAAATAAACGAGCGTACGAGGTAACGAACTTGTAAGGGGGGTTGTTCAAAGTGAGCGAACAGAAACATCTCTTCGGGGTTAAACCTCTGCAAGAGATATCCGTAAATTTCATTGTCTCCATTGCTATCTCCCGCGGGTGCCTTTTCTCGGGTTGACGAAGGGGACCTGGCCTGTTACTAACCCTGGTCTCTGCATGCTTGACTGCATCCCTCAATAATATCAAATCAGATATAGGTATATATATATATATATATATATATATATATATATATATATTCTCTTTTGGTCGACCGTGAACCGCTCATTTGTTCCTTAAGGCTTTTGGGACTGTTCAAAACGGGCGACCGAATTCTTATGTGAGCCCATTGAATTAAAATGAATGTTGTCATGACGATTTCTCTTATCTTCGTTTTATTTCGGTCGGATTTCAACGTTGAATATGTTTTTATTACCAAATACTAAACTTTCTCAATTTGAGAAACTAATCATTATGAATATTATTTATACAGATTTTAAAAGTTATTGCATATATATATATATATATATATATATATATATATATATATATATATACACGTATTAAGTTTTTACATTTATACTTTTCATATAAAATATAGATTTAATATTTGAAATTTTTTAATGAGTAATTTGAATTTATATTATTAAAGTAACAAAATATAATAATGTTAAATAATATAAAAATTAAATATTTAAAGTTATACTGTAGAAAAGAAAATTGAAATGGATTCATTTTTATAATATTTATAATCTGTTTCTATAATTCTATTTGTGTATATTCAATTATCGAGATAAATATGATTCAAAAGAGAGATAACAATGACGACGAGATTTATTTCAAAATTAATGAGCAAAAAACCAGATTTTTTTTCATAAAATACATTAAAAATAAAATATCCAAAGACGGGAGAAAGATGAAAAAAAAGTTGTTATAAAGTATAAAAAAAACCTTTACGTTTTTATTTAATTAACTCTCGTATTAAAAACGTTAACGATCATTCACATAAACAAACTTCAACATGGCCCGCTGGTTCGTTACACCATTAAATAATCCATTATTTTTTTTCGACACGTCTAAAAAAGAAACCTTTAATATATTTTTTTCAGTCGACATAAAAATTCAATGTGCACACAACGCGTAAAGTTCCCTGAAGACGGTGTGCTCGGTTTGTTTTTCAGTCCCTTTAATTCGGCATCGGACCGGTCGAAGGCCAATCCACCCAGAAAACTGATTGAGACGATGAAGAAGGAAATCCAAGAAAGCCGAGACGAGGGTACAGAAGAACTCCGAGAAAAATAAAATAAAATAAAATAAGGAGAAAATAAGACGAAATGAGAGAGAACGAGGTAGAAGACGGCGTCGAAAGTGAGCCAAGATTACGCTAAACATAAAAGGGATGGCCGCCAGATTTATTACGTTAAGTGAGGCCGCTCGAAGGGCTAAGGTTAAGAACCGGGGCCTCTTTTTTTCCACTCCCCTTTTTACTAGACAGAGGTTAATGACGAGGCGGCGGTGGCATTTAAGAGGGTTTGAGGACCGGTGGAAAATTGCGCGTAAAACTTGACGACCGAGGTTTGAGCTTTAAGGTTTTATAAATTGGGCGCTCGAGCGCTAAACGGTAAACAAAGTGGTCCCGACTAGAAACGAGTGCTTTAAAGCCCCAAACGTTGAGCGATTGTTCTTCTTAGCTTTTTATGGTTATTTCACTGTTTTTTTTCCCCAACGTCCCTCTCCATACAATGAACCCGGTTTTATCGGTTTCGTTCGGTGTATTTGACCTTTATGAACATTGTTGATGGTTAATTGTATTAAATATAAGGAAAAAACTTGAAATATATATATATATATATATATATATATATATATATATATATATATATATATATATATATATATATATATATATATATATATAATTTTTTAAATATATATTCATTCATTAAAAAACGATATATATAAATTATCATCATATATATAATAAATATAATTTATATGTGGTATTATCAAAATATATATATTCTATAATAAATATGAATTTAAAAAGAATATTGTTGAACAAAGAATATATACCGCTGCAAAAGTACTTTAGTTCCATTATAGCCATAAAATGAAAATTTATATTGGAACACTTTTGCTCTATAATGTAATATATCGTATTTAAACTTAAATAACACCGCAACTTATAAAAATACGGTTCTTAATAGAATTAATATTTGAGTAAGTGAATTATAAACGTTTATATAATCTCATTTTCTAAAGCTAATTTCTATGATGGTTTCAAACATTTTTTATTTATTTTTAAACAATAATGTCAATAACTTATTTATATATATATATTATTTCTAGCTGTAAAATCATATTTTTCACAAAAAAATTTAATTTATTTAAAGTAAATTTTTAATATAAATTTCAGGTACAAAAAATATTTCAGTTACGAAAAATATTAAGATTAGAATATGAATAAATTTAATTTTAATATTTTTGAACAGATTCATTGAAAAAGTTTTCTTTATATTTACATATAAAATTTGACATTTTTTTAAAATTATTAAGTATTTTCTATTTTTATTTAAATAAATTAAAAATAAGTTTTTTAAAATTTTACATGTGTCATAAATATTTATGTTAAAATTATGTAATTCACCAAAACGATAGAAAGAGATTACCAAAGAAAGTTTATAAATGATTTTTACATTACACTTGAAATCATTAAGCAATTTTATATTCTTTAACATTCCTTCAACGGCAAAAGAGCCCTATTAAAAGTTTTATCAATAATTTTCATAATTTTTAGAAACTTTTTAAAAATTTGAATAAATTTAAAAAGTTATAAATTTCGGCAATATTTCATCCCTCGGACGAAATTATAAATGGTTTAAATAAAGAGCGCTTGATATTTTGCATCTCGGATAGTTATATTAAAATGCAAATTTGAATGTAAATAAAATAATTATATGAAATTTGCAAAGGTTGCACCGAGAGCTTTAACTTAAATCATATTTTCCCTTAAATTATTTAAATGCAGCTTTATGCGGTTGAATTAAAAGCTAGATAAAATTTAAAATAGAAATGTATACTTAATGTAAGAATACTTTATTTGAGACTAGTGTACTTTAATAAGTAAATAAGAATAAAAAGTCGGTGATAAAAAATGGACAGAAGAGTGGAAAATTGAAGCATATGGAAGCATCATTAAATTATTTCATGTTGTATGTAGTAAAATCGTATATTGAATGCTAGCAAACGATTGAATAAAATAGAAAAAAAAAGATGGTAAATGGAGGTAAAAAAATATAGAAATTTATAAGGTCCGATCGTACAAACATGGTCATTAAAAGTGTATGCCTTCAGGCCTCGCGTGGAGGAGCTATACCGGTAAAAGACGAAACACTTTGGTTGATTGAGTTGTGTTTTCGGGTCAAGACTGGATTGGTTTGCTGCGGTGGTCTTACTTGATGGTGGTTCGCATATAAAGGCAGTTGTGGTTTGAGATGTGGTGGATTGTAGACGGCATGGTAGGAATTTCTTGATGGTTCAGTCGGCCAAAAGTACGAAGCAGGTAATCGACCATAAAACTAGGCTCGCGGCCTGTCATTCGTATTAACGATTATTGTGTGTAGGGGGAAACTGCCTTTTCGGCGGTGAAATAGAAAGGAAAAAAGAAAAAAAAAAGAAGAAGAAGAAAGCCGCAGAAAGGAGATCGGAGGTCGGTTTTGTTGCGAGGTCATCGTCAGACCCACTTCGATCCGGCTTTCCAATAAGAAGGAAAATTGTTTCGGGACGTTCCTTTATCTTGACGCGGAAAATGTTCTTTGACGTTCGGCCGTATGAATTTTCTGGATAAACGATAATAATAAATGTTAAATTTTATTCTACTAATAACTACTATATTGTTTAATTTCTATTACGATAATATTTAATTAATTTTTTAACATTAAATCATAAGAATATATAATTATTAAGAATAAAATGAAAAATTAAACTATATTTTAATATCATGAAATTATATTGAGAATATTAATTTATCATAATTTTAATTAAAAATTAACGATGTCGAATATATAATATATTATATTATATAGGCGAAAGACGAATATTCATGTAATTAAGTGTTGTAGCTGAGCAGCGATGTAATTTGATCAGGTTCTTTTGTATAAGATCGTAATTTAATAACGATATTTAATTAACAATTTTGCATAATAATTATTACGTGATATTATGGAAAATTATTTGAAATAATTAATTAAAATTTTAGGTGAAATGTAGTAAAAAAAAATTACATATTGCTATTATGCAATAGTTTTTAAAAATATTGTAATACGAAAATAATTTAAAATAAGAATAATTCTTAATATATTAATTAATATAGAAGATTTTCTAGTATAACTGTGATTTAATTTAATTATATATCATGAAAAAAATGGTACTATAAATAATTTTTCAATAATGAAAACTATGATCAAAAGCAAGGCAATACTTTGACTTATGACTATTTTATATATTACCATTTATAAATCTATTTTTTATTATATAAAATACGATATATAGACGTAAAATTGATCCCCGAGGCGTAATATAATACGTATGAGTAGTTAGAATTTTTTTCCTAATTTAATTTCGTCCCAATGAAATTCAATCTATATAACGATTGTTATGAAAAAAAAAATAACGACAAGAGATCGTTTATGTATTTATAAAAAAGTAAATCATGGATTGTGTCGTTTATTTTTCCCTTTATTTCCTTTGACGACGAAGAAAAAAAAATAGTCAGCATTATATATTTTCGATTAGCCGAGTGACAAATAAAAAGCGCCTTTTTCGCGTCAACCTATGTGTAGTGCTTATCCAGATAATATATATATATGGTATATATATATATATATATATATATATATATAAAGAAAAATACAAAGAAAATAATACACGGAAAATGGGAGAAAAACGGACGAGAAAAAAAAGCTTTATTTTTTTTCGGGGGCGTCGAGGTCAGACGCGTAAACTTTTTCATATCGATTCCCGGGGCAAGAAGTATTGTTACATAAATCGGCAAATGGATACGTTCCCCGGGGACTTGCTTCGATATTAGGTTTTTTATTTATGGCTTAGGTTTTGAGCTTTATTAGGGGGTTGGGCAATGCGAGGTTTGTGTATCGGGAAAAACGGGCAGGGTTCGAGCCCAACGTCGGAGCATTTATATTTGATGAACCGGACGAGGTGAACCTTACGCTGGTTCGCCATACATCATCTAATGCGAAAGTTTACGTCTGGTAACGAAACTTTGTTCCAATGTAAAATTTCCAATAACTATTATATCTCATAGATGATGTCAGTTTATATATATATATATATATATATATATATGTGTGTGTGTGTGTGTGTTTATGTATATCGATTGTAATATCTTTATGTATCGAATAAATTTTCTTGGAATTATATCGAAAGATGTGGAAAATATTAATATATAATATATGCACATTCCTAATATATAATATATAGAAAATAAATATAATTAATATGAAATAAGGTTTTTTTTTAAATGATGTTGAATTATTAAAATTTTTGATTTGTGTTTATTCTTGTTGAACAGTCGCGAAAATTGTTACAAAATCTGATAGATCTAGAGCGCATTTATTATATAAATATTAATCATATATGTTGTTATTTTTTTGTCAAATACTACTTTATTTTTGCAATTTAATATTAATGATTTTTACAGCTCAAAATATAGATCCTTAATATGCCGAAGTTTTATTTATTGCTATATGATTTCATGTAAAATATTTCAGCATTTAGGATCCAATTTCGCTTCGATTTTGACGGCTATTAACGCAATAAAAAATATTTTCCGTCACCATAAATATATTTATATATATATTTTGTTACATAGAATTTTTATATTTATTATTTTTTTTTCTATAATTATCATTTCAATTAAAAAAGAATTTATTATTTTTCATTTGTTTTATTTTTAAATTGATTTCGATAAAATCTGATATATATATATATTAAAAAAAACGTGTGTACTTCTTATGATCTATACATGGTGTTCACTTGTTTAATTATAATATATTTTATTTTACTATAAATAAAATGAGGAAATATACATCTTCAGATATTTTCTTTACAATTCTCTTATATATATATATATATATATATATATATATATATATATATATATATATATATGTGTGTGTGTGTGTGTGTGTATTCTCGAAAATATAAAGGCAAATATGTTGATTTTGCAACTCTTGTTTCGTTTAACTTTTAATGCACACCGCTTCGGTCGTTATAATCGTTCGGAAAGTTCGTGTTTAATATTCAGCGAATGTTTGTTAAGTGCTTGCGCAGTTAGGTCAGCGTTTCTCAAATGCTGATCTACATACGAATACGCCTAAGAACATTCACGGATGTAGTTCAAACAAAACGTTGATTCACGGCAAATATTTAAACGAAATTGATGTCAGAGACGTTAAATAAATTAAAGTGAATTAATATTATATTACTTGAGAATGTAAAGAAAATAAAAATATACGTATTAAAATAATATATATATATCGATAGTTTTTAGAAGATTATCTAATTTTTTGTCGGATTGATTGATGATTTTCCATTATATATTCAATTTAATAAAATTGTCATTTACAAAAAAAGAGACAGCTTTATGCAAAAAATAAAAATTAACACAAAATTCATATTTTGTTATTTAAATTTTAGATTTATATAAATTGTTATTTTGAATAAAAATATATTATAAATAAATCATATATTTTAATAAAAAAAACTATTATGATATATAGTTATTCAGTCAAATATTTATTATAAAGTGTTCAATAGATCTGAATCGTCGTATTTATGAAATATAAATTATTAATTTGTTTAAATCTCATATTTAAAAAATGAAACAAAAATAAATTTTATATTCTAATATAACAGAGAATATTTAAAATTACGGCACATCGTAAACGTTTGGAAACGTTTATTCGCTAAAGACGTACTTTTTTTTTCAGACAAAAGCAAATCTTTCAGAGTGACATTGACTAATTGCAGACGACCGATTTTATCGTCGTGTTTTATTTCATTTTGCGACGTTTCAACTTTAATTGCATTTCGTCGTATATATCTCTAGTGTAGATTTAAATTTTGTTCAGCATAAGTGAAGTCAGCAATAATGTAATAATACAAGTACACGTATGTATATATATATATATATATATATATATATATATATATATTTGAGCTTATATAAAGTGTGCATGTGTGAATTTGAATGCAAATTGCGTTCATTACAACTCAATTATCAAACGTCTGCAGATATCAAATCGATACCGTCGAGGGATCGAATTATTTCGATATATTGCAAGAATATTCGTCCTTTTGCAACAAAGTGGAAGTCATGTGAACAAAAATGGTAAATAATCTGTTTAATAGATGACAATGATTGCCTCGTAAATATTTTAAATCTGGCTAGAAAAAAAATTACCGTTTTCTTCTATTTGTCTTGTTTAATATTATATTATATATTTAATTTTAACGTGATATATATAATATATAAGAAATAGATATATTAATTACTAATTAGTTTAAAGGTTTTCTCCAAAAAATATAGCCCTCTCAGTATGACAGATCTTTTTAAAATACAAATTAACGTTTTTAGAAATATATATATATATATATATATATATATATATATATATATATATATATATATATATATATGTGTTTATTTAAAATAGTTTTTAAAATTTTTAATTCAACTTGTTTGTATACATATATATTTTGACTCAATTCAGATTTCTAACTGTATACAGTTCATTACATTTTTTATTATTATAGTTTATTTTTATTTTTTTATATAACTTCGTATTCGTCTATGAATGACTGTAAATCAATAATATGACATATGTATAAATTTATTTGAAAGATTATGATCAGTATGAATATTTAAATGATAAATCATGAAAAAAAAATAAAAAGAATCGGCAGGTTAGCATTGAGGAGAAAAAAACAACGAAAGACCGCATCGCTATCGTCTAGATATATAACGTCGGGCCGTACATATATATATATATATATATATATATATATATATATATATATATATATATATATATATATATATATATATATATATATATATAAAAGAGTCAAAGTTAACTATGAAATAAAGTAAAATTTGTGAAAGTTTCATGTTAGCATACTTTTTGTTATTTATGAGCGAGTTAGCGGTGAGTTAGTGGAACATAAAACTGTAACGAGCTCGCCGCGCTGCCCAACGGAACTGTTAAGTTACCTAACCTAAACCGAGCCCCCCTTTAACGTCGTTCAACCCCCCCCTCCCATTTTTCGCGTCTCAAACCGCAGCTACACTTTAACGGAGTAAATTTAACGACTTTTTTCTTTCACTTCTCTGTTACCCCCCCCCTGTCCCCCCGCGACATTTTAGATCTCTCCCGCCCCTCATTCGTTCCACTTTCATTTTTTCCCGCCTTTTTTTTTACAGTGGTCCTGCTGAAGATTTTCTTCGGACTCTCGGTGTAATTTTTAATATTTTTATTGAACTTTTTACAACTTTTATATATATATATAAATGTGAAATTATAGTTATAAGTTTATATTCGTTATTTATTATGAGCGGATTTGCGCGCAGACTCGCACATATATTTACAATTATGATAACGAAAAGTATGGTAAATTGTGTTTATAGGAAATCGAAGCAAAATTTGATTGTAAATGTTAGAATATTTCACATTAAATCATGTTGGACTTCGGCATAGCAAAGATCTATATTTTAAGTTGTAGATCTATATTTTTAAGATTAAATTGTAAAAATAAGTAAATAATTTAAGATATATCAAAATAATATTTAATATATATTATTTAAAATAAGTCAATGAAATATTTATAAAATATATTAATTTTATCTATATTTTATTATATTAAAAATATATATAAAGTTGATGTACGATTTAACGAATTCGTATACGTAAGCACAAGAATCTATGGATTGAATTTAATTAAGATCGTGTTCAAATAAGGGTTGTTTATGTTTGTGTGCATAGGAAAAATAGTAAAGAGTTTTACTTTGAAGTGCTTGGCGTATAAATGTGGAAAATAAAGGCAAAAACCACCCGTTTTCCGGGGGTCCAAGAGCCAGAAAAAGTTTCGGGTCTGGCCGTTAACGGAAAACTTTGCAGATAGGAGAGGAAAGAGGTAGATAGAGAGGGGTGAACGACAGAGGGGTGAGGGGTATTATATAGAAGGGGCACAAAATGGAGGAAGGGCACGGTCGTGAAAATATATTAACACTTTCAATTTATAAATGGGATTGGATATTGAAAATCCGTCGCCAGAGTTTAGGCTATAAAGCGAGCTGCCGTGAAAAATCGCAGGAAAAGTCGCTGGCGCCCGTTTATTGAAATTCTCATTCGCACCATTTCCACGGCCCTTTGGAGCCTTCGTTCGTTTCGCGAGCCAAATATCGACTTCAAACTGTATGCAGTGGTATAAAATTCAAGGTTCGCGATCCAGATAGGTTCTCCATTATGTGGACAAAGATAAATAGATCTTAGTTTCTCAAAATTTTAAAATCTGCAATATGATTTTTTCTAATTTAAACCACCCTACCTTCGGGTTTTTATCCATTGTTAAAAATTATACATCAATCATTGTAACTTTTATTTGATATACAAACTTTAAATGCTTTAGATTAGTGAAATATAATATATTAAAGGAGAAATGTAAGTCTAGATTAGATATAAGTATGATTAAAAATATAGTTTAGTTGTAGATGAAGTTTGTGATCGCTGGTTTATAGAGAAAAACAGGGTGGGATTTTTGAGATAAGAGAACCTTCGGGGGTCCTTAAGGACTTTCGATATGAATGGGGACAAAATTTCGTTTTTCGCACTTTCGCGTTTAATACAAATGCGACGCGGGCGACCGGAAAACTTCGTCTGTGAAAATCTCTCTCTTTCTCGTTTTATGCTCGCCGTCATTTTTGTGCTTTTCAAATAAAGAAAAACCTTACACACTCTTCCTTCAAAGGTCTTTCATTGTCGTTTGAAAATGATGAAATTTGAATTTTGCTCCTCATTTTATGTTTCTATCCGTACACTGAAAGTTTTACTTTAAAAAAGCATATTAATGAAGTTGATTTGAGTACGATTTGTTAATTAATATTCAAACATTAAGTAGCTTAAAATTTGTTTTATTTTAAAAATTGTCACGTATTTAAATTTTTATTTAAAAATTTTTCTTTTATTTATTTTTTTATTATATATTGATATTTTAATTAATATAAATCATCAGAAATATATAAAAGAAAATTTATTAAATCTAAAAAATATGAAAATGATAATAATTTGAATTATATCTATTAAATTTATTTTTAATCACTAAAAATAGTCTACCATTTATAGACCATTATCTTTCAATTAATAATATATTTAAAATACTTTTATTATATTTAATTATGATATGAATCTTTAAGGTTTTCCATTTATTTAAAATGAATCAATAGTTGATTTATTCATATTGAAAAAATAGTGTAGCATATTTAATAATAATTTTATAAATAGAAAAGAATTAAAATATATAATTAATAATAAATTAAAAAAAAATCTTGTTAAATAAAGATGTAATTAATTAGTAAATATAGATTCATATAAATGTATATGTTATACACACTAACTGGAAATTACATGAGAAGCAATTTATGTCTACCACTTTGGATGAGATGGGGCAAGAGATGGAGAACGGTAGTGGAAGAGTTTTTATGTACGCCATCAAGTATTTTGCCAGATGATTTTTTGGGATTTGGCAAAAGTTTTTCCGGACACTCGGAGAGAAACGAGGCAGGAAGCGGGACGTGGAAAAATAAGTGTGAGAGACGTAGGAGACTGTAAGGAGGTGTGCGAGGCGAGGGTAAGAAAACAAGATGGGAATGCGGGAAGAAATAGCAGTTTTGTGAAGTAGAGCAGTCCCATATTTAAGGCGAAAGAATCCAACTGAAACAACTTGGCAACAAGTTCGGGAATGGCATATACAGTTTCGATGTCCAGCGAAAGTTTACCCGCGGGACTTACCCATCCAAAACTTGACCAATGTACGTCCATCATTATGTGCGTTTATTTCGGAACATATCCGTATATATATTTTTTTATTTTTATTTTGCTCCGCTACATAGTGGGACTCAAAAACTTTGTTTTTTTTTTTTCATGTACATAAACGCCCGCATTTTGTGTTGTTTGCTCGGGAATCGATCAATAATAACGATACACTACATGACAAAAAATTAATAATATTAGATATTTTAAATCTATAGAATTTAATAAGGTATCATTTTCGTAAAGAGGATAACAATAAAAATAAGCAGGATAATAATTTAAACCGATGATACGACAAGATGGAATCGTACTAGCAAAACTGCGTCATAAAAAGCCACCGGTGATATTTTAACCATTTTCCGTGTAGGGGGTTTGAAAAAGATCCTAGCTGGCTGAACTTGGAAATTGTTTAAATTCGAGTCGACATCGAGACTGTAAAACTAGTGTATGGTCAGGGGTTGAAATTATCGTCGATGCGGGTTTGTTTTACGTCGTCGTGCCGCTCGTGGGTTCGTTTTACGGCCTCTGGGATCTTTTTCGTCTTTATGAAGTCACGATCTTTCCTAACTGCACCACGGGATACGTTATAACCGGGATATCTCGTGTAAACCCTGGCCGATGCTTAAGTATAACTATTATATAGATGGTTTTCAAAATTTTAAATTATTGCTCTAGTATAAATTTTTATGATGACGATTGGTAACTTGTTAATAGAACATCATAAAAGTAATTTCTAGTTTTGATCATCTAATTAAAAAAAAATAGACTATTTATTACACACAAGTTTCATCTTTTCAAATTTCACGTCTTGATTGAACGCATATTTTTATCATTTATGGGGTTCTATTTCTATTTAAAACTATTCGTCGTCACGTTATGTTTAATCAGAATATTCGTTTATATGATATATTTTGGGCTATTGGACGATTATGTTAAAAAATTCTCTGAGTGGAAAATGTTAATATTATTATGATAAAATTATTAAATTATTTTTTTTTGTATATAAGGAATATTTTTTAATATAGAATGAATGTTACTGATTATAGACTTTTGCAATCAGTTGGAGAAACGTCGATTTAAGCACATGCAGATTCATATAGATGCAAGCGGCGTCGTCGAGTCGAATTCGACAAATATTCGACTGGGTAAAATGAAAATTTAATTTTAACCTTCATGCCCGCCCCCTTCGTACACCTGATATGGCGGAATTCGCGCGGCCATTTTGTACGAATTTTGTCCGAAATGGTCAGGTTACTGCCACAATTATTATTACACGGAACACTTTGCGCTTTGAAATTATTTTATTCGAGTGCATTTTCCATGAATATTCAACCGGATCTCTAGTTTTAATTGAATTAATACACCGAAGCGAAGGGTATGAAATTTCAAATTTGAATCTTTTAAAATTTTCAGTTACACAGTCTCTCTTCTTTTATCGTATTTGTCTACAATTCATACAAATATGTGGATTATGAAGACACATTAGATTGTTAGTAAAGTCAATATACAATATGTTAAAAAAATAATTTATAATTAATATTTAATTTTAAATAAATTTGATATATGATAGTCTTTTATAATATATATTATTTATTATTATAGAAAATGACATATTTTTTCACTCATATTAGTATATTAAATTAAATTTAAAACACGTATAAAATTCCCGCTTTATATATATATATATATATATATATATATATATATATATATATATATTATGTGCAGAAGTAACTTAAATAAAATATTATTTTAGTGAAAGACCAATGAGTAATTTGTATTAATTTAATGTTTATTTTTAACACTTGTAATATAATATTATTTAGGATATTAAAGATAAATAATGCGAGTATAAACTTAAATTTATTCAGAATAGTCTCCTCGTGACAGCTAAAAGCGGTTGTAAAACTGTTTAAAGTAGTCCCTGAAGTTCTTCGTCGAAATCGTTACTTTTTTAATGTCTTGAATCAAACTTTAATATGAACCTTTCATTATCAATTTTAATTTTGTAAATAATAATAAATATCTACTGATGTTTGATGATGAAAATAGAATGGATTTTTTTTCATATTCAAACTCTATATATATTTATATACATAAAAAATGGTTGATGATTAATTGTATTTATAGTTAAATTTTAATAAAGACATACAATCTTTACAAAAATTAAATATTGAATGCGGGAATGCGTTGCACTAAATTTGAACTAGAGCAAAAGTTTGGTGACATTTTCGCAATTGTCGACTGCGATTTTATTAGATTCAAAAAAGAGAAAAGCGACCAGATGTTTGAGCTTTTGAACTTTTGAAAGTAGTAAAATTCGACGACATTCTCGCAGAATCATTGTGATAATATAGGAATTTGTAAAAATCGAATTTCAACTTCAAGAAGAAGTGGCGACGTTTATACTATTTACGATCGTTTGGGGATATAAAATAAAATCTAATCGAAACGATTGAGATCGGAGATTAATTATATTGGATTACTTTTTATGATATTTTAATTTTCATGGTGAATTATTATTCAATTTCAATTAAGAGGTAGATTGATATCTTTGATGGTTTAATGATTAAATTTTCTTAACTACATCGAGCGAATTAGGTCACGAATGTTTGAGTTTGTTATATTGTTACGTGTTATTTAGCAAATTAAATTGATTTTACAGATAATTTTAAACTATAATCGTATAAATATTTTTTTTTATGTTGATGAGATATAAAAGTTTTTGGTTAATGAAATCATGTTTCAAATTTAAATTTATTTGTGTTGAATAAATTTTTATATTTATAAAAAAAAAGAAAAAAAGTCGAATCTCAGTTAAATATTGTAATGTAAATGATTAAAAAATTATAAATTGTAATAATACACGTGGAAAAATAATATATACACCGGATGTGTAATACAAGACATTTTTATGAATTGTTACAATGACGTTTAACATGGCCTCATATTAATCTTGGTGTTGAATACGATTGTTGAATATTTTTCACCTGGTCATATATACGTTTAGAAAATTTATTCGCTTTGGGGCTGCCGCTAGAAAGTGAGATTTTTTACGCTTTATTCCATTATTTATACAGGGGGTTGTTCTACATACAAAACGTCTATGTACATAAAATTCAACTACATATATTTTTTGAAAAATGTGTGAGAACTATATATGGATTAATAATATTTTTTTTTAATATTTCAAAATTTTAATTTAATTAATGATATAATTTCGATGTAAATACGAAAAAAAAATTGTAATCAAAATATAATATTAAATACAGTAAATTATTTTTATATATAAAAACCAACAATTAATCGATGAAATATCTAAATACATTTTTTTATAAGAAAAATATTTGACAGGAGTCGACTAATTTGAATTTACGTACAAAAAGATCGTAAATATGAAATGTTTTCGTTGAAAATAGGGATAGTTATATAAATTTATGTAATATATAATATTCAATATTAAAAAATTGAGTATATTAAAATTTTATATTAAGGTATGTCTATATTATTTTTATTGAAATATTTTATATTACTACAATATTATCATTATATTATAATAAAATTCTACCAAAATGAATTTAAATATTTTGAGTTTGAATTTAGGAGTTTGAAGCCGTTTTGTTAGATGATATAAAAAAAAAGTTATAGATATTTGATATACCATATTTAAAGTGTTGATAAAGTTACACATGTATTTACTTTATTCGTATGTCAGACATTCGGCGGATATTAGATGCATTGGTGCATTTTCAGCAAACATAGCCCGAAGATATGCCAGTGTATGAAACGATAGAACTTTTGCATTTTGTCTTGTTTCGTCTTGTCTCGTCGTTGTCGAAGACCATGGATTATTTACCTGAACTTTCAAACTTCGAGGTTCGTTATAAAGTTTTCCACGGAAAACTATATCACATTCGCCCCTCGACTAGAACTTTTCCAACGGAAAATATATATTTGTATCGCGGGCGAAATTAATTCAGGGCTCATAATCTGTAGACGTTATTAAATGTTCATATTGTTTCTATATTGATAAAATTATATTGATTCTTGCATATTGTTAAAACTTAATAATGATTAAAAGTTATGATCTACGACGGTATCGAGAGACGGAGGCTTTTGTAACTTTACAAATTGATTACATTAATATAATATTAAAGCTTAGTTTAATTTTAGTCGATTGTATTAAAATTTTGAAATTTGATATTTTAATTAAAAAAGGTTTTTATAAAAAATATTTCACTAAATTTGATAATAGATATTATATTTTAAAATTAACGAGCAAGAAGATATAAGACATAACAAATAATTATTTAAAGAAACTCATTAATTATTTATATAATATTATACAAATAAATAATGAATAATATTCAGATTAGTGAAAATTGATACGTCTTTGAAATTTGATTCTGAAAATAATTTTGAATAAATCAATTTTTAAACAGATAAATTATTTAGAAAACATGCAAGAATTAAAAAATATCAAGAAACTTAAGTAAATCTTTATGTGCTGAAATCATATTCAAAAGATAATTTGCAGAACACGTGGAAATTTAATGACATATTGTTATGTAAAATATCGTCAAAGTACAGTTGCATGATCTTATTTCATCCAATTAGGACTTCAATTTACATGCACACAGTTTCCATTCGTATTCATTATAAATTAATAACACTACAAAATCATAAGAGGAATATGTAATAATATAATAATATTATCGTATGCGCGAAACGTACATTATTATATATATAATATACGAGCATTTGCAATCGTGAATTGAAATCGTAACATAATAACATCATAGTTCCATATTACTGTATATTATCTCAGCAATATCAATGTTATATTATAGTAAAATAATAGTGCATGCATTAGTGCATATATATATATATATATATATATATATATATATATGAAGTTTTTATATAACTGTTATAAAGTTAATAAGTGTAGCATAATGCTAGTACTGGTTCGAATAAAGAATACTAGCGAATGCTACGTAGTAAAATCAACAATTTACAGCCGAACTTTTGTTATTTTTTATGACGAGCCATAACTGTTATGATTGGAGGAAAAACTTGTGTCGTAAGCTTCTGTGTCGACGAAAATGTCTCCGGGGACTTTGTCTGGAAAACTTGGTCCGTATAAAAATCTAACAAGTCCAATTCGACGCCGAACCAATCTTCAATTTTCGCGTCGATTCAATTTTATGTGCTCTCTCTCATTTGTTTGTCGACTTGCTATTTCGTCAGTTTTCATTTTATAATTTTGTTCTGTAATGTAAATTTTTTGTGATCGATGCGTAATTGAACTTGTGAATGGTTTACATAAACTTGGATTGATGATAGCATTTGATTATAAAGTCAGTCATAATATAATACAGATTGAGAAATATAATCTATAATACAGGTATATGTAATATAAATTAATTAACGAATCTAAAAACATATATTATTTATATAGTTAAAATATAGGTGGAAATATTTTACAAAAGTCATCCACATATAAAATTGATAAAAAATGTATTAATTATACTATAAAATAAGAATGCAACAAGGGTACTTTTTATTCTAAGTAATCTTTAAGCAGATTAAAACTTAATAGTTAAAAAATTGTTGTTAGAAAAAAGTTGCTTAAGAAAGTCTTACGGCCGTATTTAGTGATAGAGTTCAAATTTAAAAAAAATATTATTTTAAAATAAAATTAAAGATGTGATTGATAAATTAATAGTATATAAATATACATAAATAGATATATGTATATGAGGATCGATGCCAATTAGTAGTCGTAAAACTTTTCCAATTGTCGAAGTAGAGTCGTAACAAAAGTCGCATAACGCGAAGTGAATCATCTCGAAAAGTGCAAAGTTTTCATCGAGAATAATCGAGACGCCTTTTCGTCGACGGCGATAATTTTACGCATTAGGACGCTCCAGAAAAAAAAAACAAGCGAACGGAAAATAAAGGGAGCGAAAATAAAGAAAAAAGGTGGCGGAAAAATCTCGGCGACAAAAAAGAAAACGAAAAACGCACGAGGAAAAATTTCGCGTGAAAAGCGTCACTTGTTCGCCCGCGAAAAATCTTCATATGCGCGAAATATTAAAGGACGAAGTGTGAAAAAATTTCTTTCTTCTCATCTCACCGGTGCTACCGTCTTTGTATTATCTTATTCACGGTATATTCAGAAAGTTTTGGGATTATTTTATTTTATTTTTGTTTTTAATTTAAAATTTAAAAATTGAAAGCCATGTTAATAAAATTTTATTTTAATACAATCAATATTATTATATTATATTATTTACAATTCTGTAATATATAATATTTGCACTACTATTTTGAACACTTCTTTAACAACATTTGAGAAAATACTCTATTTTATACAAAATTTATTTTAATAATAAAATTATTGCGCATATATACTAACAACAACGATTTAAATGAGAGTGCAATAAATTTTCATTTTATTATACTGGACATAATTTATTTTATTTTGTTTATTGTATGAGCCTAAATTATAACCGAAATATGAACTCCGGAATATTTTTAAATATACCGTATACACATTTTTTCCTTTGTTTATGCATATACGTGCGTGCACACGTGCGTATATGACGATAAAGCAAATAAAGGAGGGTACGTCAGTTTTCTTCAAGTATCAATTTTCAGAGAAAATCTTCTCACATATGTACTCGAGTAATAGAGGAAACGCGTGCGAAATGGTATCACGTAGTTTTCCCATTCCAAATATGCCATTAAACGAGATTGTGAACAAAAAAAATCCATATATATATTTATATATATATATATATATATATATATATATATATATATATATATATATATATATATATATATATATATATATATATATGCGTGTAAAAACTACAAAGCCATTTTTATTGTAAGTATATGCGCCTATTTTTACTTGAATGCTATGATTTTTTTTGTGGGTACAAGAATTTTTTTTTTACAAACGTATATTTACATTTAAGAACAAAAACATGTCTCGTTGTCAGACAACAAACAAATATACCGCAAATGTCGAAATCGAGTCGAAAGAAATTCGGGTGGATTCTCCGTGAATTTTCTCGTTCGGTTTATATATATTTTGTACACTATTGAATCGAATCTGTAACTGAAATAGTGGTGCTTTATGCTCGAGGGCAATAACGAAAGTCGTTAAGGTGTTAAGGTCGTCTACGAAAACCCTCGTAAACTTTATAACGTTTAATTAATTTTCAAACGATCCAATAAATTCATTTATACGTGAAAAATTCAAGGATACAAACACGATTAAAGAGATTGTTTAGATGTTGATTGTATGTAAAATTTGCCATTTTGTCTAGTGATAAAAATAAAAGATTTATATATATATATATAATTTCTGAATGTAACACAAATTGACAAACACTGAATTAGTAAATAAATAATGTTGAAATGGTTTTATCAGTTAAATGACTGATAAAAACAACATACTGTTGATTTTTGAATATAATTAAAATATTACAACGAATTATTTATTTATATTTGACAACGACGACACGTGTAATACATTTTATATAAATAAGAGATATGGTAATAACACAATTAGTAATATATATATATATATATATATATATATATATATATATATATATATATTAACAGTTTCAAGAATATTAAAATTCTATATTTTTGATTTACTATGCGATTATAAAAAAATGTGTTTAGAGATCTTTTTAAAGTGAATAAAATGTAAGAGATATTTATAAAAATGCAATAATATTAAAATTGCTTATTGTTAACAATAACATTTAAATTTGTGACGAGAGATAAATTCGTGTTAATATTTGTATATGATTTTAAAATGGTCTTACATGTAAATATAAGAACGATATAATAAACGACGCTGATAGTGGAAAACGGCAGTTTTACTTTAATAACGCGTTGCTAAAGTTTGGAGGAACATTTTATATTTAAAATTAAGCAATGCTTTCGTTAGACTCGGCGTGGACTATTACATTTATACTCGGGACTTTTATTGCACTATTAATATATAAATTGTTTACGGCGAAATATAATTATTGGAAAGATAGAAATGTTCCTTTTGTGCCGCCCACATTTCTTATGGGTAATATGGCGGATTTTATATTTAGAAAGAAAACCCTCGGAGAACTTTATATGGAGTATTATAACGCTTTTCCGGATGAAAAATATGTGGGACTTTTCCGTTTGCGGCATCCTAATTTAATAATCAAAGATCCAGATTTACTCAGAGACGTGTTTATTAAAAATTTCAATTGTTTTCAAAATAGATTTCAGGATCACAATGAACAAAAGGAAAGATTGACGACTAACATGTTCAATGCAAAGAGTGAAAATTGGAGAACGACAAGACAAAAGTTATCGCCGACATTTACGTCGGGAAAGTTGAAAAATATGTTTTATTTAATACAAGAAAAAGGTGAAGAGTTTCAAAAATGTTTGGACGTCGTCGTGGAAAACGGCGAAGTCATTGAAATCCGAGAATTAATGGCCAGATTTACGACAGATGTTATTGGATCGTGTGCATTTGGTTTAAAATTGAATTCTATGTTAGATACGGATGATACGTTTAGAAAAATGGGAAAGTTGATTTTTACAACGAATTTTACGCGAATTTGTAAAGGATTACTAAGAAGTTTTTCACCGTCTTTGTTTTATGCAATGGGTTTAAAATTAACCAGGCCAGAAGTGGAGAATTTTTTTATTAAAATAGTAAAAGACATCATAAAACAGAGAGAAAAAGAAACGGTGAAGAGAAACGATTTTATAGATATGCTCATCGATTTAAAAAGTCAAAATGACAAACTAGATATAGAAATGGACGACGTATTTATGGCGGCTCAAGTTTTTGTATTTTTTGCTGCCGGATTCGAAACATCGTCAACTTTAATGTCATCGACATTGTTTGAATTAGCTCAAAATAAATTTATTCAGAATAAACTTATCGATGAAATTGACACTGTGCTGGCTAAATATAATGGAAAATTGACATATGATAGTATTATGGAAATGGAATATTTAGAAATGGTTATAAGTGAAGGAATGAGGAAATATCCTGCGCTATTTTTCATTCCCAGAGTTTGTACACAGACACATAAAATGGCTAATACGGATTTAACAATTGAAAAAGGTCTTAATATTACTATACCAGTTTTGGCTTTGCATTATGATCCAAAATATTTTCCCGAACCGGAAAAATTTATACCAGAAAGATTTTCGCCTGAATCAAAGAAAAATATACATCCAATGGTGTATCTTCCATTTGGTGAAGGTCCACGAAATTGTATTGGTAAGTATTGTTTTGTAATATCAATATATATATAATTATATCAATATTCATAAGAAATTTATTATAGGTATGAGATTTGGAAAAACGCAGAGTAAAGTGGGTATAATAAGTTTGCTCAAGAATTATACAGTAGAACCATCATCCAAAACTGAAAAAGTTATTTTTGATCCTAAAGCATTCGTTTCATCACCGAAAAATGGTATTTGGTTAACAGTTAAAAGACGACCGAAGAATTGAAATGATTAAAATATTTTTAATGTGTATACATCTTTTTTAGAAGTATTATATTTTTTATATATTTAAATGATAAAAATCTATTTTTCAATATTTAGTCTAAAATTATTATTAAATACAATACAAAAAAAAATATTAAAAATATATATAAACGAGTAACGTCCCAGTTCGTTTATCGTTTCAGTGGAATGTTTAATATTGGGTAAATTTCCGAAGTTAAATGCGATATTAAATATTCCACACACGCTTTGATTGGCGTCAGCGGAAAAGTTTAATGAATAACCCCTCTGACGCTTTTTTTTCGGGGGGTAGGGGTGGGGGTGGGGCAACTGAATGGCGTTAAAATTGGCATCACTTTTAAATCGCACACGTATTGAAAAACTCGGCTTTTTCCACCGAATGGCCAACGGCACAGTGAGAAATGCGAGGGGATGAAGGCTTTTAGAGGGTGGTGGTCGAAATTGGCAGTACGGGGTTGGGCCTCGTTCGCGTGCTCAAATTCAGTTTTAATTAAATATCTACGAGGCCGTAAAAATAAACGGTAAGAATAATTGCAGAATTCTACGCGTCAGAGCGGAAGGGGGGGGGGCGAGGGTCGTAATCGCATTTTTCTTTTATTTATAAAATTATTTCTTTTTTTTTATCTCTCTCTACTTCCTGCCAAACGAGATTTTAATCCGATCCGTTAAATTTTAACGCGGCTTATCGTCTTCTTATATGTATATATATATATATATATATATATATCGATATTTTATTTTTTTGTGTGCTGAATTGAATATGATTATTGTGCGATTATGTAAATTGGCAAAATTTTCAGTTCGATCGCGGATCGTTTGGCCGAGCGCGATATCAAAATCGGAAAACTTCATTTAAATAGAACAGTTTTTGATGTTGGCGAAAATTAGCGCTATGATAATATATTATTATTATTATTATTATTGATGTAATGACGATATATAATTTTACAGATTTAATTAAAATCTGTTATATGTTATGTAGGTGATATTCGAATCGTCGATGAATAATGGCGATTTTATTAAAATTTATTCGACATATTGTGTTCAGTTTGTTGTATGTGAGTGGAATTAATTATGTTATATTTTAATAATTTAAATAAATGTATTATTTTGATTGAAATTATAAGAAAAAAAAATACTATAAAAATAAATGCTACGAAAATGAAATATTCAATATTGATTATATATTATGGATTTCTATGTTAATTTCAAAATATTTATTCAAAAATTATCAATTTTGTGCTATATATTAAATTTTTCTACATAATCCTGGCTCTTATGAGATTTAATTGGAGATAGGAAGCGTTTTTTAAAGGATGCGAAGATCCAGTTTTTTTTCATCATTTATAATATAAATTGTTAAAAAATACGAATATAGAAAATTTAAATTAATTTTTAGTATGGTTTTTTTACATATCGTATGAAATTGTAGATGAAAAATAATGAAAACGAATACAAAATCATTGTTTAAAGAAAAGAGTAATTAACAATAAAATCATTCATGAATGATTATGAATAAAAAAATTTAGTACGTCATTTATAATATCACATCACTCGATTCGTCAGTTTATTAACAAATTTTTATGGGGAATATTTTAATTTCAAGTTATTATTAAATTGAATGATAAGTACAAAGTTGAAATACACAATGTCAATCGGAAGTATAAGCAACGGCATTCACTATTAAAAATGTGAACATGTTTTATCTAAATACTACATCCGGTAAATAAAAACCAAACTTCTTGTTTTAACATGTCGAGTGCATTAATCGTATTTTTTTTACGATATTACTAAAGGAAACAAATTCGCAAAAAAAATACAATTATGATGTAATGTAGAAAAAAATATGAATGGACTTCATAGTAAAATTATTTCGTACGAAATTCACGAAAACCGCAACAATACCTGGTTTCTGATAATATACCACAAATAAACTGTTCATTATCGGTAAACAAGACGAAACTAGAAAAATATTTAAATGTAAATGTAATTTATGTAATGAATTTTGAATTAGATTTTCAAGACTATTTTTTTATCTATTTATAATTGAAAAATATTTATCAGTTTCCTTGTTTATATATATATATATATATATATATATATATATATATATATATGTATGTATACTCAGGTGTGTGTGTGTATACTTAATTTATAAATGGAAGCAATTATAATTATTTATGTATTGCAAGACAAATATAAGATGAATGATGTGTAATTAGAATGCACGTGATGAGTTTTCATTTATTTAGAAAAAAATATAAAGATAATATAATTGGTTATAAATTACAAAAGATAATGAAAAATAAATTAAAAAAAAATCCAGATTTTTGTCGTCACACGTTCGAAAAAATATAATTTTTTCGAAAAAATATAATTTAATATAATTTTCGGAAATACACATGCAATGAAAATATAAATTATGACAATTACAACCGATTTTCGTGATACATTAGTAATTATAGTATCGTTAAAAATCGTTCAATTTTTTCGTTTCACAATGTACAGTTTATTTTAAGAATCAAATACATCAATCGCGTATTAAAATTAACTTATTTTCGATAATTTAGTATAATGATTTATGGATATATATATATATATATATATATATATATATATATATATATATATATATAATATTGTTTTAAATTTAAAAAAGTATCTCGATTTTATAGAATTTATTTATATAAATTATATTTAAAAGTGATAACCTTTAAAAGGTTGTTTTACATTAGATTATGATTAAAATTAAAAAAAAAAGGTAAATTAATGAAAAGATTTACGGTGAATAAACGTGAAAATAAATCATGGTATAAACACGTACTAGATTACGTACGAGAGTTTTCATTATTTTATAATCCCGGTTAAGTTTACATACTTTATGATATATAATGCTTTGTTTGTTAAGAAAATGCAATGTAATATATTGCCAACATTTCTTCGGGCATTATTATAACTATGGTTGATGTTAAAATTTTGTTATTAAATCCAAAATTTCAATTTAAAGCATTAATTTAAAATTATTTATTAACCTGTTTTGGGACAATTTATAAATAATTGAAATTATTTAAAACTATTCTATAGTAATATGTCATAAAATATATATTTTTTATAATATATTATTTTATATAGTATATATTGACTTTATAACAAGATGTTCAATAAAATGTAATATACGAAGTGTTATGAAAGTAAATAAAAGATGTTAAAAAAGAGATTTAGTTGAAATAAGAATTCTTGACTAAGAAACTTCAGAGTTTGATTTGAAAAAAAATCATACAAGTTTATGTTGGAAAAAAAGGATACGAGGAAGAAATAATTTTAAGCTCAAGCATTGTTATAAAAAATATTATTCTTATAAATTAATAAATTTATGTGTTTAAATGTCTTATATAAATAATAGAAATTAGATGAAAAAATAAATGTGTAATTAAGAAGTAAGTGAAGTAATAAATACGACTGTATGAATGATTAATTAAATAGTTAATTTAAAAATGGCGGATTATAAAACTACATATGGTAAAATTTACCATATTTATAATTATAGAATGGACTGAAACGCATAAATGTAAATTATAACACTATAAATGTTTGTAATTACTTTTGTTACCTTTGTAATATGATTGACTGCGGTCGTTGTACTTTGTAATGAAAAAATATGCAAGTAATTGTTCTACGTAAGCAATTTTAACGTTTTAAATCATATTAAAAAAATCCGGTAGTGTATTGTAAAATTTTATAAATCACTAGTTAGTTATAACGTGACTCGATTATGATAAAGAACGATTTTTGTTATTAATTAATAAAAAGAATATAACACGGATTTTAATTTATTAAAGTTTTTTTTTATATTTTGGATGCATTAAATGAAATTACAGCAATAAAGTTAAAAATAATAGAATTTTATTTTTTCTTAAAAGTAATGATATTTGCTTATTTTTTTTAATATATATAAAATGTTACCTTTTGAAAATATAATTGATGTCAAGATGTTACAAATATATAACTTTGTATATAATAAGTTAGTATCTAAAAATATAACAATAAATATAAATATAAGTATATTCATAAAATAATATATATATATATATATATATATATATATATATATATATATATAATATGTATAAATATAATTTTAAAATATTTTTACATTATAAAGTAATCAATTTTTTTCCATATAAATATGTATAATACGATGTATATATTACATAATTTATATTTTTTTATAGACATTGTTTTTTAAGGTGTCTAAGTAACATATATTTTTGACCTTTAAACGTCGTCCAAAAAAAATAAAAATTGTCGTTTTTATTTTTAAGAGGAAAACAACCGAATGAAAAAGAGCTTTCTTTTATATTCATCTGTGTATATTTTCTTGTCTCTAAATACGCGCAAACATATACGTTTATTTCTTTAGATTCATGAAAATTTCTAGGTATTGGGTGGCTCGTAAGATGACGAGACGTCTGTCTGGTAGATGTCAGAATTATGAGGTAAAAACAAAACGAAAATTCGTTTCGACGTCAAAAACGAGAGACAGTTATAAGGTTGAAACGTTTCAAGCCATTTATTCGAAATGCGTCTATCAATCTGAATGATATGATATATATTATTATATGTTCATAATATACGTGCTATTTCAATGGCAAAAAGATATAACAACGATCGGCGAAAAGTAATAATATTTAAACGAATAATTTTTAATATTTCATACATTTTTTATCGTATAATAATATTTTACATATATTAATATCGCGAGTTACAAATTGTTACGTGATCCGAAGTAATATAATATTATATGAAATTATGTGTTTAAGAACGACTTGAAAAAGTTAAATAAAACAATAATAATAATAAAAAAATACACGAATGCGGTCAAGTTACTTTTCAAATTGAAAGTTGGATATGAATCCGACAATTTTCAACTTTCAAGAAAATCTATGATACGATGCAATCGAGGAAAATGAGAAAATCAATTCTTAGTAATCGAGAAATGTTTTTTCATTGTTTTTTTCATGTTATTATTATGCTAAAGTTAATAATATTTTTTATTAATAATGAAAAAAAAATATGTATATTTTTTGATAAATAATAATTTCAAATAAAATATAATTTGAATTTGTCATTTTTCATATTGATAATATTTATTATTGTCGATGGAAATTTTCAATTAATGTTCGAAATAAAATTTTAGTTTTAATTAATTTCATGAACGATGTTTCTATTTTTTTTTTATAATAGTAGTGAATATATGCATAGAACAGATATGGGAAAACTTTATAAAAATGGGGGTCAGATAATATATATTTTTTTAAATAATAAAATATTTGTATAAAGTTAAATAAAATATTCAAAAATATATTGCGGACCGGATTGATTAGTCCGAAGGGCCTCACTTGGTCTGCGGACCTTACTTTGCTTGATATAGATATATAGAATATTATAATCGCTATAAAAAAATATTATTTTTAATATAAATAATTAATATAACGATATTATAATATATAGTAAAAAAATAAAAACAAAATCTAATTACTATTGTTATAATAGAAATCGAATGCATAACAATTAAAACACGTGATTCGTAGGAATGATGATAATAATAAATAATATAAATGACGATTATTATATAATTATAACGAAGTATGACACAATATTATAAACATTATTTTATTCCAATGTCATTAACACAATAATTGTTTTGTTAAGAAAATAATTCATATAATCACATCGTTTTTAATATAATTATTTAAAAATTTTTATGATTACAAATAATGAAATTTAAAAAAAATACATTTCATTGAATAGTTAATCTTTTATTAAAGTAGTAAAATACAATTAAAAACAAATATTTTTGATGTCAAAATAATAATAATTTGAAATGATTGCTTAAGCCACAAATGACTTCACGATAACCCTATACTTTGAACGATATTATAAATTACATTAAAACTACATAAGTAACAGTTAAATTTTAAAAACGTTCAAGAAGTAATATATTAAGCAATGTTACTACAAGACTCCACATGGATGAGTACGATTGTATTTGGAATCATTATTTTAATATTATTTTATAAATTAGTAACGACTAATGATAATTATTGGAAAGGCAGAAATGTTCCATTTGTACCATCCAAATTTTTAGTTGGAAATCTGAAAGAGTATGTTTTGAATAAAAAAACCGTAGGTGAAATATATAAAGAACACTACGACGCTTTTTCGGATAAAAAATATGTGAGATCGTTTAGTTTTAGAAAACCAATTTTAATGATTAGAAATCCAGATATTGTGAGAGATGTGTTTATTAAAAATTTCAGCTGCTTTTAAAATAGATTTGAGGACTATGACGAAAATACAGAAAAACTCAATTGCAATATGTTTATTGCGAAGTATAAGTATTGGAGTATTTCAAAAAAAAAATTGACTCCTACATTTACCATACATCGGAAAAATTGAGGAATATCTTTTATTTGATATTAGAAAAAAGCGAAGAGTTTCAAAATTGTTTGGAACACATGATTAAAAAAGATAGTGCAACAAAAGTACTAGAATTGATGGCCAGATATACGACGGATATTATTGGATCATGTGCGTTTGGATTAATGTTAAATTCCATGCTAGATACAGAAGATACTTTTAGAAAAATGGGAAAGTTGATTTTTAAAAATGATACTATAAGTATTATAAAATTTATGTTTAGAATTTCTTCGCCGTCTTTGTTTTATATGATAGGTTTAAAAGTATTTCCGCAAATGATGGAAGATTTTTTCGTAAGTATTGTGAAAAATATGATTGTGCAGAGAGAAAACGAGACTATTAAGCGTAATGATTTTATAGAATTATTGCTTGATTTGAAGCATCAAAATGATAAAACAGATATAGAAATGGATGACATGTTTATGGCAGCGCAAGCGTTTGTATTTTTTGCCGCTGGATTCGAAACATCATAATAAATACTCAGTGTTCGGTTTTCATTAAATACATTAATTAAAAAATAACAAATTTAAAATATGATTAATTCGTATACGGTTTAATGTTTATGATTTTTATTTTTTATAAGATTCGAGTGAAAATTCATATTTATTTAAATCATGAAATTTTGATATTAGTGGACTGAATAATCATATATAAAAAAATGTAGAAATATATATAAAAAATATAAATTAAATTGATTTGCGTTTGGCTTTAAAAATATTTTTTTTTTAAATAAGAAAATTTAAATTTTTAAATTTACATTTCATTTTTTAAAAATAAATTTCTTATAAAGCAGTTTATTTTTTAAATAATTAGCATATATTATGTTTAAAATCAATTGAAAAAATCTTAATAATTTTGAAAATTGTATTTTTTCCTTATATCATTAAAAATATTATACGCATAATTACTTGCAACTTGTTTTGAACCCTGTTCAATTATTAATTAGACAAACAGGGTGTTTATGAATATTTTTAACATTTTTATTGTTAAATACAATTAATATATTGTTGTAAACTAATAAATGTTGGAATAATAATTCATTCAAAATTTTATATCAAATTAATAATATTATTATATAAACATGTAATAAATAATTATATAAGTGATTATCTAATAATTAAAATACTATTGATTAGTTGAAGTAAATTTTAATATTTAAATATCATATAATAATACATTTCAATAAACCTAATTATGTAATCCAATTATGCAAACGAGCTCACCAAAATTATGATTACAAATTTTCTGAAAAATTCGATTAAATCATTAAATAATACGAATTTTTATTAATTATTTTTGGATAAAAATAAATGTTTGATATGAATAAGGTAAAAGCGCGTTTATATTCACACACAACTTAATGATAATCTTGTACTTTGAACATGAACGGTATTATAAATTACATCGACACTGAACAAGTACCAGTTATATTTTAGCACCGCGTCATTAAAGACGTTCGAAAGGTTACAATCGGCTCGAAGCTGAGCAATGTTTCCGCTAGACTCGACATGGATGAGTGCAATTATATTTGGGGCAGTTATTTTAGTGTTGTTTTATAAATTATTAACGGCGAATAATAATTATTGGAAGAACAGAAATGTTCCGTTTGCACCACCGAAATTTCTGGTCGGCAATTTGAAAGAGTTTGTTTTTAATAAAAAAACTATGGGCGAAATATATAAAGAGTACTATGATGCTTTTCCGAATGAAAAATATGTGGGGTTATTCCGATTGAGACATCCGATTTTGATGATTAGAGATCCGGATATTCTGAAAGATGTGTTTATTAAAAATTTCAGTTGCTTTCAGAATAGATTTGAGGAACATGATGAAAAAGTGGAGAAGCTCACCGCCAATATGTTCAATGCGAAAAATGAACATTGGAGAATGACAAGACATAAATTATCGCCCACATTTACATCGGGAAAATTGAGGAATATGTTCTATTTGATATTGGAAAAAAGCGAAGAGTTTGAAACATGTTTGGAAGTCATGGTACAAAAAGATGATGCTACAGAAGTGCGAGAATTGATGGCCAGATTTACTACAGATATTATTGGATCATGTGCGTTTGGGTTAAAGTTAAATTCCATGCTAGATACAGAAGATACTTTCAGAAAAATGGGAAAGTTGATTTTTGAAATCGATGCTATAAGAATTGTAAAAATTCTACTTAGAACTTATTCGCCGTCTTTATTTTATATGATGGGTTTAAAAGTATTTCCACAGAAGTTGGAAGATTTTTTCATAAATATTGTGAAAAATATGATTGCGCAGAGAGAAAACGAGACTGTTAAGCGTAATGATTTTATAGACTTATTGATTGATTTGAAGCGTCAAAATGATAAAATAGATATTGAAATGGATGACATGTTTATGGCAGCTCAAGTCTTTGTATTTTTCGCCGCTGGATTCGAAACATCATCAACATTAATGTCGTCGACATTATTTGAATTGGCCCAAAATCAAGATATACAAGAGAAACTCGTCGATGAAATCGATAGAGTTTTAGCCAAGAATGATGGAAAATTGACATATGATAGTATTATGGAAATGGAATATTTGGAAATGGTCATGAATGAAGGAATGAGGAAATATCCAGTTTTGCTTTTTATACCAAGAGTGTGTACGAAAACTCATAAAATAAACAATACTGATCTAGTAATTGAGAAAGGTATCAATGTTATTATACCGGTAATGGGATTACATTATGATCCGAAATATTTTCCGGAACCGGAAAAATTTATTCCGGAAAGATTTTCATCGGAAAACAAGAAAACTATGCATCCAATGGTATTTCTTCCATTCGGTGAAGGCCCTCGAAATTGTATAGGTATATATGGCATATTGTTTATAATTCACATACGGATATGTGTGCAAATATTAAAAAAAATATTTTTTTCAATGTAATTGATTGGAATTTCAGGTTTAAGATTTGGAAAAATGCAGAGTAAAGTTGGAGTAATAAGTGTTTTGAAAAATTATATAGTAGAACCGTCATCAAAAACGGAAAAAGTAGAATTTAATCCAAGAAGTTTGGTCACGTCTCCAAAACAGGGTATTTGGTTAAATCTAAAAAGGCGAGTTAGAAATTAATATGTTAAGAATGTAATTATAATTTGAAATGATTTTAATTTATTTTTTCGTATTTATTACTACAGTTGTTATTATTTATATTTATGTTATTAGTCGTAATTAACTTAATTGTTTAAATAAATAATGTGTAAATAATTGTGATATCAATTACATTTATTTCTCCTAATTTGTTTTAATAAAAAATAGTAAGATATTGTCGTCAATTAGAAAATTAAATATTAAAAAATTATAAAAGTCTATAAGTAATAATGTTTCACATATTTTGATTAACAGTAACACACACACAAACAAAAAAGATTATATATATATATATATATATATATATATATATATATATATATATAATATTATGAACATCCATATATCAAGTTAAAACATGCGGTAGAAATTTAATATCCTACTAGATATTTAGAATATTATTTTCTTGCGGTTACGCATTAAATAAAAATAATGCATTTGCCTATAATTTAAGAGATATATTATTTACGATTTTTTTTTGTTAAATAAAAATATCTTCAAATTAGAAAATATTCAAAAAACAACAGTGTATTTGCAGAACGTGACAATTATTTCTGTTAAAAATTAAACTTTAACAAGTTTTAATTAATAAAAATTCGTTGAAAATGATAATCATAAAATCGGTAATTTTAGATTAATAAATGTACGTATTTAATTGTTGCTAAGCAAAGAAATTTGAAGAGTACAATTAATAAAATTGATGATTATCCTTATCAAATTCATAAAATAGATAAATCATGAATCATAAATTAAATTATAATTTTTAAATATTAAAAATTTTATCAAGTGTAGGATTTGTATATATATATATATATATATATATATATATATATATATATATATATATATATATATATATATATATATATATATATATATTGATATGTATAATTGTCACCTGAAATACAATCATTTAATTACAATTATAATTTAATGACATTGAGAATAGTTTCAAGTATTAGTTATATTATAATGTTTAATGACGTTAAATCTGAAATAAAAATATTAATACAATACGCTAATAATAATAAAAAAAATAATAACATTGCATTGAAGGAAAAAAATATTATTAATTAATTATTATTTTGTTAAAAATATGGAATTTAGAATAGCGGATTTATTAAGTTCCGTAATTCGCCGTAAAATAACCAATTTAAAAAAGGATATAATTTAAAAATATGTATTGGTATAATAATAAATTATCATAAAATACATATAAATGTACAATTTGTTACGGTGAACAAATATATATGACCTTCATTAAAAGAAGGTCATCAAAATGTAAATAAAATACAATTATATTAATCTTAGACTATGTATGAATATTTCGAGATTTTAACGACATTTTAATGATGAAATTGCGTATACGGAATACAGTGGATTTCGTGATCGAAAATATATAAAAAATGTCAAAATTACATGTGTAATTATAATTACATTTGAAAATTATTTTTTTTGATGTGTTAAATTTTATAATTAAATATATAAATATAGTATGTCATTGGATTAAAATAATAAATTTATTTTAATAATTTTAAAGGAAAGTGTGTAGAAAAGAAAAATTTGTAAAATATATATTAAATTAAATTTTAAAATAATTTTGAACCGTTAGAAAATAGTTAAATGCACGCATGTGTGTGCGTTCGTGCGTATTTATGTCGTCTTTCGGGTTGCGTTTAACCCTTAAATCACCGGGGGGCACGCGTTATAATCGAGTCACGTAGCTCTAGCGCCGAGCCGATATTTAATAGTCTATTACGGCCCTTATAAATAAATTTACCTAACGTAGAGTCAGATTTATTGTATTAACACGAAAATGAAATGTACGATTCGAACCCGGTACTCTTGAAAAATGCGACGCTCATATTTCAGCCGAATCGAATTTTAATCCGTATTAATAAATCCGTATTTTTCGGACGGATGCTTCATATTTTGGCGTATTATTTATTTATTTTTATATTGCTCACCCATTGATTTATTATTGAATTTTTCATTCGTTGAGAAAAAAATGAAGATTTTAAATGACGAATATTATATATAATATATGTAAGTAAAAAATCAATAACGAAATACAATTAGTAATTTATTATTCTACTTATTGCCATTTACTATTATCGGTATTAAAACCTGTTTTAACGTTTTTTTTTTAAACATTCAATTAAAATACGCATTTATAATTGCATACGATTGCATTGTAATAATAGTACCTTTTTAAGAAATGGAATTCGAACCAGGATTTAATTGCGTAGTGAATATATATCAGTTTTCTACGCGTTGCAAATATTTAATCATTTTATATACTTTAAACCGGTTTTAACCGATTTCTATATTTAGTTATGATTAAAATAATGTGAACAGATACAATAATATAATTAATAAATCTCATTTTTGACGTTTAATAAGAATAACTGATATTTTATAAATGCAATAAAAATGATGTTCGCGTGTTAAATATAATTGCTCGTCGTTATAATGTAAATATAATAAATAAATTTGTCGTCATTATGATATTGCGTTTTATATGGAATTTTAAAATGTAATACAATTATATATATATAATCAAGTTTTTGTGAAAATATTATTTTATAAAATTTTAATTTGTTAATAACACATATAATTTGATTATCATATAAATCTTCTAAAGTAAAATTAACTGAATTTTATTAAAAGGCAAAATAAAATTGAGAAATATCATATAGTATAGACGTATGTAGTTGGATTTAATAAGGGATGGCATAGCAAAGGCTTTATAATAATAACTTGAAAGATTAGATGGATATGCGGTATGAGTAAAGTAGTTTGGGTAACAAAATGGAGTCGAGTAATTCGCAAGGAGTCTCAGTCAGTATCAGATAGAATTCTCAGTCAACTCCATTGTTTTCCAATTTCTTATATCTCCCTAGGCATTGGACAGCCTGCTGAAGATCCATAACCAAGATTAGCATCGTGACTTTGAGGTAGACTATGGAGACAAGCAAAGGAAACTGAGAAATGAAGTAATGAACGTCTACTTGCAAACAATGGAAATTTACAATATTTCATACATAAATAAAAAAATATCTGTAAATCAAGAAATATTTCATAAAATTAATTTCATATTAAAATATTTTTCTTTTTTTTTTAAAGCAAAAAATATAGTTATTTTAAATGTTTTCTTAAGTGTCTTATAAATATGAATGAATTTTAAAGACATCTGATAAAAGTGGTTAATTTTACGCGTATCTGTTAATTCGATACATGACATTGAAAATTATTATTTAAAATAATTTAAATTTAATTCATAAATAATAATTGTTTTAATGATACACGAGATATTATAATAAGTATTATTACATTGAAATTGTTTTTAATATGTTATAAATCACTTTTTTATTGCAATATATGACAAGTAAACATCTCATTATATACGAGTAGAAAATTTTTAATTTCTTTAAATACAAAATAATTATAAGATTCTTAATAATTTAAAAAGGTATTTCAATGTCTGATCCCTGATTTTGCCTGACAAATTATTACAATCCTCTAAAATAATTTAAACATGTTGAAGACGTCTGATTTATATTTAACTTTGAAAAGAAATGAAATAAACTTTTTCACTTTGACAATTTGTATTATAAATAAGAGGACGATAAAATAAAAAAGAACGTTTCGTTGAAAACACCTTACAACTGTCAGATTATTAAAATTTAACGAAGCAGCTTTCTTAGAAGTAAAATTAATAATTTGCAGAAATTCCAGAGATAAGAAAGAAAAATAAAGTCGAAAGCCATTCAAACTATGATTCGCAATTATGTTCGTTAAAATTTCAATGATTCACACTCACGAATGCGAAACGTTTCTTTGAAATTTTTAAAGTGTTCTAAAGTGGGTAATTTTTGAAGCGGATTTTCTTCGTGATTCGAAAACAATAAGATTCGACGTGTATTTTTTTATATATCTATCCAATGTCGAAACACAATAATAATAAATAGTAAGAAGAACAACACGGTGTTAAAGAAACGTACAAATTAAATTCCCTTTTACGGTTCAAAGCAAAAACATAATCCGATATCCAGGTCTCGTTGTATCGAGGGGTACAGATCAAAGACTGAACAAATTGGATTGTGAATGCAGATTTGTTCTAGTTTATTCTTCGCAAACGAGGGTCGACGAAGCACGGGCAAAAAAAAGCATGTCCTTAAAGGAATAAATAAATACATTCGTTTCTCTTATACGTACGATTTTTTTTTATACAGCCGTCGGAAAAGCGCCTGCTTTTCTTTCGCATTTTCTCTTCGGGGGCAAATCGATAAGCAATCTGTACGCGGAGACGATCCTTCGAAGGGAAAAGATTAAGAAGGCGAACATCGTTTCTCTGATACGTACGAAGGTAAGAGAAAAAAAAACACGCGGACGAGAAGAAAGCAAAAAAAAAAAAACGTTGCCCTGATAGGATATTAATTTTTGATGAGGTTTTGCGTGCGAGTTTTCCGGTGGAAGGTTTTCCGAGGTGAGAATAACAATTTGTTTTTCCGGCGTCGATGAAAAGAATCGCGCGCGGCCGACGAATGATCAATACGGTTATCGTTTGTATCGAATTTTCCCTTTTTTTTCTCTCCTCGCCTCTTCGTGTCGTCCTCGTATTTTTTTTTGCCGTTTCCAAATTTTCATTATGTCGCGAAAATTTTCACGTCATGCACACGCAAACGAAGCCTTCATTTTGCGAATTTTTCTGAAATTGACATCGTGTCATTTCCAATTGTTGTGCGGTTTGCGTCATGGATAACCGACACAATAGCTTTTGTAGCTGTCTGATATAAATAATCAAAAATATATATTTAATTTTCACGAATAAAAACTTATATTTTCTCATAATTTTCACGAATATTAATTTATATAAACAAGTTTTGGTATATTTGTGTCGTACTAATTTTAAATATTTTTCTCATTAATTTGTGAAATATCTTGAAACACAAATATAATTATAAAAAAATATACTAAAATTAATTATATTTAAATTTGTTATTTTCAATTTGAAATATAAATATATTATTAAAAAAACAATATTATTCAATAGATTTATTAAAAATTACAACCAGTTTAATTAAGAAAATTTAATAACAGAGTCTATATTAAATGATTCAATTTTAATTTAATGGAAATTAAAAATGTGACTATACTTAATTATATTATATATTTTCATGTTGATAAATTTTTAAAATTAGAATTACTCATCTTTCCGACGCAATTAAGCTCGTATAAAAACGAATTCTGACATATATGAAACGAGAAAGTCTTCAGGCTGTAATAAGTATCGTTAGGAGTCGTGTTATCAAGACCGTTTCCGCTGAAGAAAAATAGAAGAAAACGTTGGAAAATCACCCTCGGCTCCACCTAAGCTCACTCGTGGTTTGTCAATTCGATCGGTCGAGGTGATAAGTCCTAGTCGACCGTGAGCAATTCTCAGCAAAACATCGTAAAGGAAATGAGAACTAATAATAGACACCGCTGTGGGGATAGATAAAATTACTCTATTTTTTTTTCGATTAACCGCAACGTGCTTTCAAATAGATAAGCTCGGAATTAGACGTGGAAAATTTTTGAACTGATACGAATTTAATACGTATTGCTATGGTGTGATGATTTATGATGTCGAAATTGTTTAATTAAAAGTTTATAATATGTGATCTGATTTATAAGAATATAGTGTTCTTTAATATATTATAATAAGTTACGTATTATAATAGTTTAATATATAAATAAAAATATTTTTAAAGATAGGTAAAAGATTGTATCAATCAATATAGTCATTATATAATTTAAAAAAAAACCTAAAAACTAAGGTAGAAATATAGTAATGATCGATCAATATTTGATATTGCGTTGCGATTTGTGCATCGCTCACGCGCTCGTAAACGGTTCACGCACGTGCGAGAATAACAGTTGTACGATTTTTAGCGATATTTTTATGTCGGTTTTGTAGCTTCGATCCGCAACCATCAAACCCGATGGAAAATGGTATCGTATAAAATTACAACCTCACCATTGCGAGTTCGCTCCATCGTCGAAATCGACTATCGCTTTTATTATTATTATTTTTTTTTTTTTGGAAATGAAAAGCTCGAATGCAACCGAAAAGTTCCCAAACGTGCGAAAAATAATATTTTGCTTTTGCTTATGGCGATTTTTTTGAAGTGTTTATATGATGAAATTGATACGCTGTGGTTGAATTTTTTCTTATTTTAGGAAGGTTTATTTCAATTTATTATTTAAAGTTATATTCTTTTAACAGAAATGATTTATAAAATATTGGTTTGATATTAAAAAGTAGATAATGTATCAATATTTTATAGCAGTATATAGAATATTATTTAATTTTTTTAATAGAATTATGGTGATCAAAAGTATTGTCGTAATGTAATGTAAAAATATTATTGTTACATTAAAGTTGTAGAGGCGAAAAGCTTGTTATATCGCATTATTAGCCGTACTTTAAGAAGCTAATTGTAAAAATCGAAGCAAAATTAGATCGTAAATGCTGAAATATTTTACATTAAATCATATAGCAATAAATTAAACTTTGGCATGGCAAATATCTGTATTTTGAGTTGTAAAAATTATTTAAGATTGAATTGTTAAAAAAAATGTTACATTTAACGACAAAAAATGTTACATCACTACTATAAAATGTTTACGCCAATTGTTTAAATAGAGTTATAAATTAAAAAATATAATTAATTGTTTTTTTAAATATGACATTCCCAATACTTTTCGAGCATACCACTCATACACTTCGAGAACTAAAAATGTCGAAAAACGCGAACCGATAGACGGATTGGACAGACGCATATAGACGAATAGATGAGAGCAGATAAAGCCTTCCCGTTCGGTTAACTTTCATAAATTCGTTATTTTCCACCCCGAATTGAGGCGGAAAGAATCAGCCACCTACGCCCCGCAACATTTTAACATTTTTCCCTTTGTGGGGTTGGGGGATGGTCGGGTTAGGGGTGCAATAATAAGCGAACTCATTGGCATTCGCATCGGCATATAGTAGACGGGTTTCCTCGTAAAAATAATGTCTATCGTAAAATTCTTGATTAGGTGTGTACATATTCGTTGCGGAACATAAAAGTATCAGCGCAGGTTACGGTGACCTTGCGATGACTGTACAGGTGGGCCACGCTTCACGTATGCTTCTTTTTTTTTTGTATTTTTTTAATGTATTCTCCTCTGCAGACGGAAAAATATCGAGGGTTCGAGCATAAAATTTGAGCTATAATATTGTCAATAAAATGCGTTCGGTTTATAGGCCATTTTGTCGAATATAATTCGATTGTAATGTTCGCCACGAGTTTCGTAAGATGCCTTTCAAGAAAACGCTGGTTTTTCAGTCTTTATGATGTATAATATTTTACGAATATCAAATGATATTTTTAATGTATATACTTAATTATTATATTTTAAAAAATAATTTGATAAAAATTAAATAGTTGATATTTGATTGCGGTATAGTGAATTAAATTGCGATTTATAAGCAGGTATCTTTTATTAAGCAACGTGTCAAAACGGCAAAATTTGAGTTTACGACGAAATAAACCCTTTGGTATAATCGCAAAATACTAGCGTTAAATTTTACACGCATCGGAGCAGTGCGAGAATTGTCCTTATATTGCTCGCGTTAAGTTTTATACTGGATGAGGGAGCTTTAAGCTTGTCGCTTAAAAGCACCCTCGCGTAATTGTTTCATCCACACCCAATGGAAACGGATTAATCACCCTACGCGATTCATTCGATGTTGATTTTCGCCGAATTTCACTTTCGTTGCGGATAAAGGCGATGGAAATGCGAAGGGATTTGTGTGACGACATCGCAAAAAATACACATCGTTTAATGTTCTCTATTAACGGAAATAAAATCTTACAAATACGTTGAAAAATAAAAGATCGAAAAACCTTTTTATGCTGTTGAAAAAAAAAATAGCGGAAAAACTGCCGCGATAAATCCGCACTTTTCCGAAAGTGGTGTGACGTGTTCACGGAAACTTTTCGCCATAACCGAGGCATATTATTTTTTAATAAGGTGCTTAATTATTCCGAAGGTTTTACGAGCGCGAATCTTTCTCATTCCCTTTCTACCCTTCGAAATATTCCGTCGGTTTTCTCCTTTGAGGAATTGTAAAATGTTTAAGAACCTTTTGTTCGACGAAGAGGACGACGATCAAAGTAGACTTTACGATGCCGCGGCGTGATTAAATGCACGCGATGACATGAATCCTTAAAGTCGAGCTAAATAATGTCATTTTTTTTTTCGAAAAAAAAAAATGTAAGACGAAATCTTTTTATATTTCGTTAAAAAGTTTTATTAAACATCGTTTTATAACTTTCGAATGACTTCGTCTCCTCGAAACACTTTGTTTATAGTAGAAAGATTTTAAGTATTTCAACTAAGCGTACTTTATTTTTATGGATTACATACAGTCTTTGACTTGAAATATTAACGATTTAAAAATGAAAATTATACAATATTTTTTTTTTTATAAAGAAGAAAGTTATTATTATATATTATCCTACATATATAGTTATATATGTAGGATACCTAAAAATAAATTGAATAGAAAAAGTTCAAACGATGTATATCGATGTGGTTATTTAAGCGAAAATACGGTATATAAGGAGTTAACGTCAAAATTTCAATCATGGAAAAATCTTCAGGAACGCTCGCCCGGCTTTATCACGCTGTCTTATTTATTTAAACGTCAATATGAATGAACATCTTTCGCAATATACAATGTGATAATCCATATAAGAATCTATCAGCGAAACCTAATAAGGGGCTAAATTGAAATATTACATGAACGATGTGCTCGATGTTCGATCGTGCAAATTGCGTTGTCTTTTTTTTTTTTTTTGTATATTTTTTATTTACGATAAACGAGCAAATAATGTGATTATATATAATATTTATAATCGATATTGAATTGTTATTGATATAAATTGTTTTACTTTTTTGAATTATTATTTTTTTCAACAGTATTTAATATTTTTAATATTATTATAAATATATTAAATGTAAACAGATTAACAAAAAATATACAAAATTAAAGTTAAAGAAACATTATTTGAATATAAATGTCTTTTATACGTTATATTTCACACTTTATTTAAAAAAATAAATATTAACGTTTATATGTAACAATAAAAAAAAATATTTTCAATACTTTGAAAAAGTTTGATATGAAGTAAAAATTTATATACATCTTTATTCAACAAAATATGATATAAATTATTAGCTATCAATAATATGGAAAATTTATATCAATTTCTGAATTTGAAAAATAAAAGTAATAGATATGATTAGAGTAATTAGTATAAAAATATAAATGTAACCAATATTGGCGTCGATTGCGTCGTGTTCTTGCGCATATACATCCTACACGCTCTTTTCGCCTAGCGCCCGATATAGCAGATAAATGGAAAACAATTTTTGTTTTGCAACGTATTTTTCAATAAGCAAAAGGCTCACGTAGCACACGTGACCCGTTAAGGCTTTTGCGATTTTGTTCGACGCGAATCCGTCGTCGTTATAACCGTGTCTCTTCGCAACCCCTCCCGTCAGAAGTACAGGGGGATGAGGGTGAGTTTTGAGAGCGCACGCCGTATAATACATTATATGAAAACGTTTTGCTCGTTTTGTGCACGAGTTTATTCGAAACGCTGAAAAGGAAAAGAGGAGAGATCTTCGTGTCAATAAAACGATAGAATTCGTATACAGCGGCGCGCGAAAGTCACGCCCCGAAGCAATATTTGCAAAGCCGGAGAAAAACGAACGGGAGGAAAACTTGAGGGGAGTGCGGCTAGAGGTGACGTTGGAAAAATATAAAAAAAAAAACTGATGCCTTGTAGTAGAAAAATGTGAACACGGCACGCTATGGAAGAAGAGTTACATCTCGAAAAGCCTCCGTGTCGTGTTATAGAGCAGAAAACTCATTACGATTTCACGGTTTCATACGCGAGGAAAAACCGCCTCTCGTATCTTTTCAGGACAGGTGTACTCTAAACGAGGGTGTATACAAATGTATCTCAGTGCAAACATTTCAACAATTTTCAGCTGTGATACTCGCGAAATTGTCTAGCTGAAAAACCTGAAGAAATATATAGAAAAGATGAAATTTTTGATAGTTTCCTTCATATAATATAATAATTATTTGCTTGTATAATAATATATAGACTACACCTCTTTTCAAATTAAATTTTAAATATATAATAGAAAATTTTAATTAATGTAATAAAAATATTCTTTTAACTATTTTAAAATAAGTTAATGACAATAATGATCAAATTTTTTATGTACCAATAACGAAAAATACTAAAGATTGATAATATTTTATATTTAAAATTTTGAAAGCGATTTCAATATATCATTATATTATATATAGTATAATAGCTTTAAAACTTTGTGTAATTATTAAATAGTATATTTGTAAATAGTATTATATAAACGTGACTAATTTTTGTATGTTAAAAAAAACGATATGTATTTTGATCTCTTTTACGAGTCATCTGTTTAAATAAACAGTCTTTCATATGTTTTTTTATAAATTTATATTAAAAGATATAAAATGCGTCAACTCGATGAAATATAATAAAACTTGAGTCATCCATTTAAATAAAAGATAATGAAAAAGTACGCACAGACGCACAAATGCTAAGCTTGTTAAATAAGAAAAAATGCGGTCAAAGTACGAAATATATTATAATACGAAAAGATAATAAAGATTTTCCCGTTATATAATCATATTTTTGCGTTGAATGAATACGCAAAAAAAAAAATAATAAATATAATTAACGAGCCGTATAAATTTCGCTAATTATATTTATTATTGTATGAGATCGTTTTATATTATTTAAAAACGTGAATTTTATAAAGGCTTGATTTTAATTTGATATATTATAATGTAATTAAATTAAAATTGAAGATTATAAAAGTGTATTAGAATAAATATATATTGCTATAAAGATACAATCTAGTTATAAGTATAATGAAAAAAATATTTATAGTTTATTTATTTATTAGTGAAAAGTCTGAAATAAATTTGATTCGTTCTATGGTAATAAATTATTTTTATTCGCATTTCACACACACACACACACACACACACATATATATATATATATATATATATATATATATATATATATATATATAAATTTTAAATAATATATGCAGTAAAAGCTTTTTGACAGTAAATAATAATTTAAAATTGAGCGCAGAGGATAGTGATTGGAATAAAAAATAAATAAAACAATGCTTTTATTTAGTGTTTTTATAGCTGTTTTATTATTATAAATACGTAATAGGATTGTTATTTTATTAATGATTTATTTGTATTTATATTTATCTTTACGATTTATTTTATAAAATTATTCAGTAAATTTAGATTAAACAAATTTTATTGGATTGTTTGAAAGTTTGAAAAAATGATTAAAATTTTTAACTTGTAATAATATAATTAGCTTTGTTTAGCAAATTTAAACTAAAAATATTGGTTTACTTCTATCGTATATTTGTTGTATTGTTAGCAATGAAAGTGTTAAGTTTTGTATAAATATTGAGAAAATAATGAATATTAACTTTATATTAATAAAAATGGGTATTTTCAATATTATTGATAATAATATTTACATAAATTTATTTTATTCCAAGCGTATATTTTTCGAATGGATTTTTTGAGAATTCGACGGATGGAAATTTTCTGATAAATTAAATGTAAATTAAAATAAACGAAAATTTTCATCGATTTCGATTATAATCAAAATGATGATTGGAAATATATAACTTTTAATATAAATAACTAAATGGCAAGAATTTTATAAAAGATTACACATCTATACACACAAACGCATAACTGATTTTACATTAACTGCTTTAATGGAGGTTATATTAAATTTATAACTTTTATTATAAAATAAGTTAAATTGAAAATTAATGAAAAATTTCCTATGTTGGTACATTTATTGGCACATTTCGCTCGGAGACGACGCGGAAAAATACGTTTTTCAAGAGGATTTTCCGTTACAACAACTAAAGGATGACATTCTAATGGAAAATTATAAGTTGGACACTATCGTGTGTGTGTGTGTGCGCGTGTATTTTCGCAATTTCTTTCATGATACACATGGAAAATATACTCGTAAATCAATAGAAAAAGCGAGAAGAGCTTTTTCACAGAAATGACTATCCGTAAAACTGAAACGAAAGAGGGAAACATCGCATCATAGGACAAATAAAATGCCAACGAAAAATTCCAACCTGACAGATGACTCTCTCATTCGTTTTTCCATGCCTTCTGTCCCATTCGACTTGCTATTTCTTACTTTCTCGCACTACCGGAAGCTTATTTCTCTATTTTCCTGTCACCGAGGATAAAATATCAATTTCGTGCCCCGTGTTTACCTTTTGTGATATTTTTTCCTGCTTTAACCGTGACCGATGCCAGGATGCGCCGACCTACCCTTATTCCCCATTTGTCACAAACGTTTAATGAAATTAAATGGGAAGTGACAGGATGAAAAGATAAGGGTTTCGGTAATTTTAAAAAAGGTCTGTAATTTACATGAAACGTTAAAATCTTAAATTAGAAAAAAATAGTTTTTCAGAGAATTGTAAGGAATTAATTATAATATTTGTGCGTATATTAAATATTTATAGTCTTATTTTGAATTTATTTATCTACTAAGAGGGTTAAGAAAAAAATAATAATAGGCTTTGAGCTCTGGAGAGTTGTCGTTTGCCACTGACAGAGCACAAAGAGCAAAAGTTGGATTCGTCGTTTGTACACTGGTCTCTTTCTCATATCTCCCCGCATGCTATTCTCTTTTTTAAAGGGTGGTTTTCACGGAAAAATATGAAGGTATTATGAGTTGAAAGCGTCTCGCGCAATGCTAAAAGCTAAGGTGAAAAAGACGCATATAAAAGAACCGAGCTAGGGGTTGCGAATGTCGCCCTTAAGGTGCCCCGGTAATACTTTTCTCACTAAAAACCTCGTATATATGTATATATAAAAGAAAAACGTTAACTGTAAATATTACGTAGTTTATTATATTTCTTTTTATAATATAAACTCTAGAAATTATTATAAAAATATAAAAATAAATAAATATATTTATGATAAAATTTGGAATGAAGTACAAAGAATATTTATAAATTTATTGAAATAATTATAAAATAAAATTACAATCAATAAACTAAAAATATTAAATTTATCCGTACAGTGATGTAATATTTTATATGTATAAATGTCGTTTAAATACATGAGAAGAGATTTATTTTCTACTATGAAAATATTATGTCTAACTTGTTATGGTAATTCAAGTTGTTATCTTATGATATTATAATTTGAGATGGAAATTTGCTCGATAAATGTGATTATTTTATTCTGGATTGATAATCGATATATACATAATAAATTTGTTTATTTAGTCGAAGCAACATTTTGGGCGTAAATTTTAGGAACGAACTTCGAAAGCTACAGAAAAAAAGAACTCCAAAAGTCGAACTGGGTTAAACCTAAAACAATATCCTATTACAAAGAATAATAAAGGGTTGAATATAAATTTCAGGAAATGAAAATTAAAACATAATAGGGCACAGTTTTAAAATTGTTTATATGTGAAAAATATTAAAGAGTAACGATATAATCATTATATAATAGTAATATATTGCGTAGATTAAATAAAATATAAACGAAATCCATTAAAATTTTGTTTTATTATCGTTATACTATACAAGTTTAGAATAATAAACCTAAAAATACAGTCATATTTGTTATTATATTTTTAACTATATTTTTAAAAGGTAGAAAATTTATAAAGAATAATGATTATTAAACATCAAAAGACTTATTTATTTTATACAATATTATGAAACTGTTTATTTCACTAAAATTTGTGTTATACAAAATTTTAAATATTTTATATTTCATATCATGATAGTTAATGAAACTAAGTTTTTTTTGAGCATAAATTATAACAATTTTAGTTGTCGAAAATCTTTGTTATCCTTATATACAGGGGAAACAATGTGTCTATCCTGGAAACCACAGCATATAGATAAATACAGGCTATGTACTGTGTTAATATATAAACACATGCAATATATAAATGCAAGTAAGTACATTTTCCAACATGTGTCATATATATATATATATATATATATATATATATATATATATATATATAAACCGTGTTTGACCACATAAAACCCACGACGCAACCAATTTAATCCACTGTACCAAAGTAAAGGGATAATAGTCCGAAACAACGGTTCAAACTTGATAACTGCGATACGGAGAAATTTTCAAGTTTGAGAATCATCGTGACAGGGTTTTGGGCAGGTTTAACATTCGAATTTCTCATGGGAGATGATACAATTGGAGAAAGTGTTCCAAGTTGCATATTCACTGCACTTTACTGTACTTTTACGACATATATATCCGTTATATCGTCGACAATGCAAAGTGTATACGCATTTTATGTACGTGTATGTAATGTATACGTATGCGAAAATCGTATCGAAAAGAAAGTTTCAAAGGGTCGAAAGTTTTTCCGGGCGCTCGTAAAATGTGACTTGTTTATTTATTTATTTTTTCTTCTTTTTTTTCCGCTTGCTCTGTGCCCGCTGTAACCCTCGAAAGATTTATGGCGAAAGTTGGCGACTGCATCGTATGTGTAATTCCTAGGGAAAAATTCTATGCGGCAATCTCAGTATAAGAACGATTCTCGTTCAGAACGGGAAAAAAGTCAAAACTTATTATATCTGTTGTGGTTCGTCTTTCGTGTCGATTTTTTATTATTATATATAACAGTGAATTATTACAAAAATTGTATAAAATAAATATTAAAAAGTTATATAATAATATATATATATATAAAATTAAATCGAATTAACTATCAGTTACATAAGGAAAAAAATGTGAAAAGATATAGCGTCGAATTCGGTACTTTGGAAAAGGGTTTTCATTTGAATTTTCCACCGCTTTTCCATATTGTGGTCCGTCGGGCCGTATGGAAACAAAGCCGTGACCCGATCCGCGTCCGGGTCTTTGTCGTCGACGAAAATGTATTTAAAATATTTCTAGATCGGATCAGTGTTCGGCGCCGAAAGAGTACCCGACGGTGGTAAATGTAAATTTCGCGTTTGGGACCCGCAGATAACGTGTTAGCTCGTAACGCACAATGCCCACTCTCTATCACTTTCCATTAGGGGCCGATGCCGTTTTCCGTTTCCCGATCGCGAACACTTTTCCTACCCCTCGTCCCTCCTTTCCCCTCGCTGGCTTAAATGCACGAGAAGAGCGATAAAAATCGAGCACGGTTCCGGTCTCAGTGGGTCGTGGAAAACGCGAGAGATGCTTATCCTGGTGTTTTCATTTCATTCGCCGAAAATAGCTATCCTCGAAAAGACGATTTTGGAGGATCGTTCCGTTAAAACACTAAATTGACTAACGGTTAATGTGTCAACGTTATTTTACATATATTAAGTATATTTATATATATATATATATATATATATATATATATATATATATATACATAATTGTATTGTAGTGTTCTAAAACAAATAATAAGGTTGATTAAAAATTTATTCACAATAATTTTATTATTAAATTTGAGTAGTATATCAACGTTTTTACTACTAAGTAGTTTAAAATGTTAATTGGTATTGTATTGGATATCAAAAAGTCTGATATTATTCATAGAAATTATTTATTACTGTAAAAGGTAATAAAAACCATCTCATTACATTTTACTAAATAATCTAAAGATATGAAAAATTTATAACCTTTGATAACTTCAAAAATTGTAGTTAATTATATAAAAATTGAAATATATAAATAGTTTCAATACTGAATTATTACATGACAGATCGGAAAATCGTAAAAAGTTCACAAGAATAGCCGGAGATCAATTAATATAGTAGACAATATTTTAGAATATAATATGAAGCATTCCTGTGCAGGCACGATAAGGGACACATTCGCCACTAAGGGTTTATCTGGAAAACGTATAAATTTTAACACCGTGTCGTCGGGGGTGTGTGTGAGTAGTTCGGAAAATTCGACGAATCGTCCGACAAAGCGCGATCTGCGTAAGCATTCATGTAAATAACATGCACTGAAAACAATAGGTGGCCTCCATATATGTACTCCAGTATGGTTGGGTTCATCTTTCGAACGACCCCTGTGAACCGCCCGTGGGAGGGTTTTGTCGTTTCCCCAGGGTGTAATAATTAGACCGCAAAACCCGTCTCTTACTCCATCTCGCATGTGAATATTAACACGCGCCGTGCGGATGTATATTAATTATGATAGTTGTAAAATATTATTAGTTTAAGTACTTTTATTTCATTTCATTAATATATATATATATATATATATATATATATATATATATATATATATATATGCACGCGCGCGCGTGTGTTTTAATGTATTGAATTTTAAAATGTTGTTAAAAAGATGCGCATCAATATTGATTATACATATTAACTGAAAAAAAGTATTAATATTACATAATTCTGAATGATCGATATATATTCGAATTAATATTGTTACGTGTGCGAGGTTTCAGAATAGAAAATGATATACCAGAAATTCGACCTATTATTATTTATTAATTATGCAAGGTCAAAATTAATCGTAATTCGACCAATATGCGCGTAGAATTTTAGAATATGCACAATTTCCTGGAACCGTCCAAAACGTTCCACTCGTTAATTTAGTTATTAGGAGACTTAATTTCGGGTCCATCACATTCCGAAAAGTTTCAAAAGAGCCGTAACAATATAAAAATTATAATTGTCACATTTAAAATATAGATTTTTTTTAAGATTAAATAATTATATAATGCAAATAAATCGATCAAACGAAAAAAGATTTACATTATAATGTAATAATATTTGTCGAGCGTCTCCCGCGCGTTGCGTGTTGACGATTTAGCGCGTATTTCGCGCGCAAACGCTCGCTAGAAGGACCGGAACATTCGCTTTGTGAAAACTGAAACCGTTATAGAATTTAATTATAAAATATTAAGAGCCGCCGGGTTACGAATGGTGGTAGCGGGCGTTAAACTCTGTCGGGGATTTACTCGAACGAATCCGTTGCCTACGGGGTCGAAAGGGTTTGACGTACACGAGTTCACACTTAACGGCGATAATGTGAACGCGTATCGCGCATTGAATAATGCATGCGTTTCGACTATAAAACGGAGCACTAAATTTTACACCGTGTACAGATAAAAAATTAAGAAAAAAAATTACGCCTATATATTTCATACATATAATACATATATCATATAAAATAAAAAATAACATTTAACAAATATTGTCCCACTTAATATTATTAGTGTGACCAATTAACGCAATAGAAATAGTGAATGATTTTGTATAATTAGAGCGGCTTAATTAACTTGCACCAGTGATATGGAGTATGAACGGTGCTTGAAAGAAAATGGACACGTAGCTAGGAAAAATGACGAAAGTCGGACAAAAAAATGTGTTAAATTGGTATCCAGGCGAGTTTTAAAATAACAAAAGTATATGAAAAAATTAATCGAATGAGGAATGCGTATGATATAGATGAATGGAAGTAGTTTGGAGAGACTTTCGTTTTGCAGTGAATAATGATATATTATTGCATATGAAAATATTAAAATATGAAAACAACCTTTCGATTGATTTTTTTTCATGAAATAAATTATAAACTTCACCTTTAACCTTTACGTAGTAAAAATTTTATTACTTCGTCGAGTCGTATTGAATTTTTTTAAAGTAAAAACGTGTCTTTTATAAATCGCAAATAATAGTGAACGTGTCATTTCGATATTCCATCTTAGAATTGTGTTGTATATTAAACGAACATATTTTAAATAATATCTATTATGATTTATATATATAGCATATTAGGAAATTACTAAAATTTATAATAGCATTTATAATAATAAAAGTTAATTTATTAGAATTTTTAAAAATGTTAATATTCATAAAAATATATAAAAAAATATAGTATTTTTAATATGTTATATTGTATGTTAATTCTTAATATTGTTATATTTATATTGTATGGAGAGTTCAAAATAATATAAAGCTTTTTTTTAATCCTGATTTTTATAACATCGATATAAATTTAAGTATCCGAACGGTAAAACTTTGAGCGATATTTTATAGAAAATATAAATGTGAAAAATATATTTTTGTGAATACGTTATAATCAATGAGTGAAAATGCTTTTCCAAATGAAAATATGCCCAGTGACAATTTGGGATTTGTACTCGTTAGTCGGCAGTGCGGCATTAATTACAAGGATACCGCCGATGCAGGAATTTCATAAAATGAAAATTAAATAATTTTGAAAGCTTCGGCAGCGAAAACGACGTCGTGGGCCGTGCAATTTTGAAAAGGTTTTTAATTAAATTAATTAAAGTGAAAAGTTGGAGGTTGTTTTACAACGTGAAATATCTAGTTTTGTAGTAATGTCTGCGACAAATATAAATATTCGAAATTAAAGGCGATGGGGGCGCCTTTTGAGTGGGCCTAATGTAATTTATGAATGTTTTCACTCCGCTTTAGAGAAAATTAACATTCGGTTTGTTGTCGAACAAAATCACGATGTAAAATATTATGTTTATAATTCATATCACGACTAGGAACCGTTTCGTTTTTAATATATTTAATTATATTTTGGAAATAATTGAAAATTATTCATGAAATATATATCGTGCAAGTCGAAGTTATAAAGATTTGCTCTTAGCATTTTTTCATACAATATTTTTAATTTTAAATTAAAATATTTATAGATAAATAAAAATTCACATTTTTATATTTCTTATTAAATTTTTAAATATTGAACAATAAAAAAATATACATTTTAAATTAATAAATTGTATTTATATACTTTTAAGAAAAATATTTTTAACAAAATATTTTTTAAGTATTGTATACAAATAATAAGGCAAAGATTTTATACGTTTCTCATATTTATGATTTTTTTTAATAAAAAAAAAAAATTAGTTTTTTAAATTAAAATGCAAATTTAAAATAGATCAGACATCTGTTGAAAAAGTATGAAACAGTTTTCATAGTAAATTGAACTAAAATTATTAATTAAAAATAATATATATTAATTTCAAGATATATGAATTCTTAAAAATATTGAATAACTACGATTTTTTGAACAACGCGTATATTTAGAAATATATACGTTAAACGGGGCAACATTATTATATAATATATTTGCCGTATTTATGAATACTTTTTTATTCCATCCTAGATATATGGACGTGAACGAGTTGCGAGAAACTTCTCGTTCGATTTTTCTTCAAAGTCTTGATCGTTTTTCGCCGTGGAAAAGCCAGTGTTTAGCTAAGGCTTAATAGGCCCTCAGGGCGTACCTCAAATAAAAGACCTTGCGGCAGAAGGGCCATTATTTTGAATAATGTGGGTATTCGAGGACCGCGGACCGCGAATCCCGCAAACACCATCTGCTCCAGATAAACGACACTTCTGATATTGGACCGATTTGAAGGAAATATGTAATAAAATGCGTTTCTGAAAAAATATCCTTTTATGCTTTAAAAGCTTTCAAATGAAACTGACCGTTTTATATTTCAATTGCGCTACTTATTTTAACAAATGTACATACTTTTGTATATTACAAGTATTTTTTACTTATTTGTTATTTTTTTTAAGTTCTCAATGATTAATTTGTTTTATAATTTTTAAAAATATATTTTTCTATTATATATGTTATATAAAAGTATTATATGTAATTATATACATACATATATATATATATATATATATATATATATATATATATATATATATATATACATAGAGAGAGAGAGATTAGATACAGAAATTATTAAATACTGATCAAATATTGAAAAAATAAGAGAGCAAAAAATATAAATTGAAATTTATTTAAAAGTTCTTTAAAAAATATAAAAATTGAAGTTTGTGATTGATAATATACAAGACATTTCGTTTTCATCAAAGACACGATTTAGTTACATACCAAAAAGGGTTTTTCATATTAATGAGACGAACATTTTCGCACACATTGCGGATAATGTTCGCTTTTGTAAATCGAATAACTTTGCCGATAATTCGGCGACCCGATTTTAAATTTGAAAAGGAAGATCGAAGGTCACAAACGACTTTATCAGACTGATTAAGACCTTTATAGTGCCACATTGGGAAGAAGGACGCGAAGAAGCCGGTTATAAATTGAAAGAGAGAGAACAAACAGAGCTTCGTGGACTTTGGTATATATATATATATATATATATATATTATGTGTGTGTGTGTGTGTATGTTAGGGGTGTATTTGTATGTCGGGTGAGACCGTAAAAGAGCTTGGGATCCTATAAATCCATACGCCGCGCGAACAATACAAACAAAAAACATCAACAAAGGGTTGAACGAGGAGTGATAACGGGAGGACGAAGAATAGGCGAAAACAATGGGTTTTGCTTAATCAGCGGACTTTCTATACGTTCGGCGGTGGTCTTGTTTCACTGCAGGAACAAAGAGGGGTCGCAAAATCGACCCTATGCCCTCCCGAAGGCCCACACACCCTCAATAGTGCTTCAAATCGAGCGACATACATACGTACCTCAAACCAAGATATCCTTTAACACTAAAGAGACCAAATAAAGGAACAATTCGTTTTATACATTGAGAAAATAATCGATTTAAAACAAAATAGTTTATAATAATTAATAAAATTGTGAAAAAAATTATTAAAAACATATATGGTACAAGTTTATTTTATTTATTCAGTATTCAGTATTAAAATTAAATTGCCAATATTATTCAATTCAATATTTCAATTTAAATTAAATGCAACATAAAAGTAACATAAATAACAATTCATTTAACAACCATGCTGTTAAGCGCTTTGTAATATTTTATATTTATTTTTAGTAAATTGAAAGACCAATTTTCAAAATCGAAGCGAAATTGGATCATAAATGATGAAATATTTTAAATAAAATCATATAAAAATATATTGAATGCGGACATAGTAAGGATGTATATTTGAAGACGTAAAGATCATATAATTAATTTGAGTTTAAATCAGATTAAATTAATGATAAATGACATCATTTATTAATTTCGGATTGAGTATTGAACTACCCCATCGGACATTTGAGGGTTAACCGTTCATACGTGAGAGCACGTATGCTTTCAAATTTATATGCCTCGCGTACGAATGAGCACGTGCGAGCTTCTTAGGCAAAAGAGCTTATATATTGGGGCGCTTTCAATTCCCTAAGTCGATTATTATTGTCGATAGCGATTAAGTTCGGTTGTCGTCTTGTGCTCGTTAAATTGATTAATACGCTTTAGCGGTTTGACGAGTGAAAAGTGAGTTGTTCGCCCATTGAAATAACGCGCGTTTTACCTTTAATTTAATGAGGAAGTTGCGAGTTTACATGTGTGAAAGACGATTATTCGACGTTAACATAATGGATTATTACGATTCGATTATAAATTGACTTTTACGTTTAGAGCTTTTGTCTGTCGGATGTTGAATATGAGTTTTGAAATTTGAAGTATATCTAAAGCAGGGATTTACAACTATTTTCCATATATTAAACTTCTTATATTTTTATTTCAATAGATTTTTTTGTTATTATATATATGTATATTATCATCGAATCATTTATATGATAAAAATACATAAAACTTTGAAAAATATTTCTATTGACTTTTGAATAATTTATTAGTTTTTTTCAACAAATCGTTTCGAATTATATATGTATTTTTTACGTTTTCTTCTGTTTGAAAAATATATATTTAAAAATACGTAAATATAAATATGAATTGATGACATATATTTAATAAGAAACTCAATTATTTAAAACAAAATTGTTAAACAATAAATTGAAAATATGAAGATAGTTGTCGAAGGTGTATTTAAAATGAATGTAGATTAAAAGATGAGAGATTTTTATTATTTATGATTGCGTGTAAAGATATATTTTTTAAATAAAAATAATTAATATTTTATTTTTATATAACATATTTGTAAAAAATATTGATTGATATATCAGAATTATTTTAAAGTTACAAATATGAAAAAAAAAATTAATGTAAATAATTAATTGTTATAAAATTTTAAATACCAATAGAAAATAAATGTTAACATTTGACTGTTTAAAGTTTATTATCGTGCAATCTATCACATGTTTACCGTCAGCCGCCGTATGGAACCAACTGAACGCAAACAAACGTATCATATATCATAAAAGAGAATCGCATATGTCTACAATGAATACCGCAACACGTTTAGCAACGAAACACATTTTATTCGCGGCTCATAACTAAAGTTAAATGACACGTAATATGATACCTTCGCGGCAAAAGTGCAAGGGAACCCTATCTATTACACGTGAGGATTTATCGTGACATTTATATCGTTAGATTGCAGACGATATTGTCCGCTTTTGCAGCTTTATTGTCGCAGGGAATATCCGTGAAATTGTGAAAAAATATCCGGTCGATAACGTGTTAAAAATAATTCATAATTATAAATATTTTTTTTAATTTATATATACATTGTCATTTTTATAGTATTAAGTAAATATCTAATAAAAATAAAAATAGAACTATTTCTTTGCACCTTGTGTTATATATATAGGAATATTTATTGTTACAAATTTTGAGTTAAACTAAATCTAAATAAATAAGAACTTAATATTAAAAATCATTTAATTTATATTTAAGATGTAAAAAATTCGAAGAATTAATGTAAAAATATAGATTTATTTTATATATTATGAAAGATGGTTTTGTAATTGATTTTTTATCATAGAATTTCTTCATAACACTTCGATAAAATAGTCATCGGTAGAAAATCGACAGAAAAACTGTTCATATGTGCGCATAGTCTGATTTTTTTTAAATTTAATTTTGTCAGAATTTCGTTTTTTTTTTTTTGAACACATTCTATACCCATTTGCCTGACGGTGAATTCGCCTAATTGCTTTAACGAACACGGAAAGCTTTCACGTTGAAGTAGCGGAATATCGCCGAAAGGTTTTCACCGCGCTGAAGTGTCGACAGTTTTTCAGCGAGAGTTTTTAAAACGAGCTGAAGGATTCGAAAAAATCCATTTTGGCGCGCGTTTATTTTATTTTATTTTTTTTTTATATTCCCATTCGAATTTCCTATTTCGCCGGATTTTATACAAGAAGAAAGGAAATGTATACGCGGCGTTGAATGTTCGTTGCAACGGTTGCCGACTAGTAATAAAAGTCAAATCTAAAATGCTAGAACGTATTAACTTCTTGCGAGTTGGAAATTAAATTAAATATATTAACTGCCGGAGTTTTCAGCGGGTTATTTAATGTACTGCGACGAAGGCAATTGCAGCGAAGTATGTAAGTCTAAATTAGATGTTACTTGTGTAACTTTGGACCTAATGGATTTTTTTTTATTTTTATTGAATATTAAGCTATTCATAATAAAATAATATTTAACAATTATATATGTTATGACGTAATATAGTAATCAACTTATATATTGATTTGTAAAAATCGAATAAAAATATTGATTAAATATGAAGATTGAATGTATTATGTTTTGAAATTCAAAACATTAAAATAATTTCGATAAAAAAAAATTTAACAATCAATGCTAAAAAAACTATTTTTAATAGTTGTATTAATATTTATTATGAAAATATTATTAAATTTATTATATTAATATTTTTTTTAATTATTGAAATATTTTAAAAGTACATAATATTGTATATAAATAATTATTAATTATTATATACATACTATAATTGTGAATAGTTATTATATTGTAATATAATATTATATCAGTATTAGCTGAATGTGACATTTTTACATTTAACATAGTAGTAAAAAAGCGTATGATAGTCAACGTGACATTTTAAGGTCACCAATAACCGTTTAACTATCTGTAGATTTAACTCCGATTTTTAGAAAAAAAATTTTATCAGGAATGAAACGTAATAAAAGTGTAGCCGAACAAAAGGCAGATAGATAGTTGAAGCTAATGCTTAGTTTTATCACTATTAGGTTACCAGTTCAAAATAAAACATTTAGATTCGGTTCACTCGAATTTTTATTATGATATCCGGAACCAAGACCGGAAAAGCCGAAGAAGACGACCGCGGTCGTAAAAATTTTCCCGGAGGATTTTTCTTGCCGTCGCAGGAAAAAGCGTTTCACGGGTTCGATTTCCATTTTTTTTTGAATATTCGTCCCGAGAGCCTTTCAGGATAGCGTTATATCAAATGCATAATCGTCCCGTTTAATGTCGACGATTCGTCGTCCTTTTCGCGGGGTATTTTCAACCCCTCACCGACTAGGCTGTTTCTCGCTCGGGCATAATGACAATTTATTAGTGCACTTCGGTTTTATTACTGAACCATTTGCGACAAAACAACTCGAAATGACCCATAATTTAGCGTTACACGGTGCGCAAGACGCTCTCTATACATTTTCCATATACATAATTTTTGCTAGTACACACCGTGTAATAATGTTAAATGATGTTTTTGTATGGTGAGCTTTCGAGTTTTTTGGCATTTCAACTTTAAAGTTTTGCAACGTTTTCAAAATTATTTCAGTCGAACTGTTTTTGTTATAAAATTATTATATTATATATGTGAAAGAGGATTAAATAATTCCATCTTAAAAATATAAAAAAATAATAAATTTAAAATTAAGTCTTAATGAAATAAAAGTAATTTTAATAAACTTTAAAATTATGATTCAAAATAATTTTATAAATTAAAAACGTGAATATCTTGTGAAAAATTTTTAGAATTCTCTCACACAGTGAAGAACGTTTTTATTCCATTTTATTCACATTAGTGTCGCTGATCAAGTATTTTCCACTTTAACTATTCTAATATCCACATATTCAAAGATAGTAAAATTTCAAATTTTCATAATAAAGTTGGAGATTTTGTATGATATTTCAGGTTTTCGTTTCATGGAGAACGTTCAATTATTTTTCTTGTTATATGTATATATATATAATATAAATGTATAATTTCATATATATTATTATACGTAAAACATTTTATTATGATTATATATATATATATATATATATATATATATATATATATATATATTCATGTATATATATATTAAAAGTTTAACTTTGAATAAACAATTTCGTAATGATTAAACATCAGTGCATTACAATGCGAATGCAAATGAGAATATTCACTAAGTTCTAAGAGTACAAAGTATAGGAAACTTGATTTATAATACCTCAATCGAGGTATACGATGAGAAAAGTTATAGTTATCATGCATCAATCCGAACATAACTGAGGCAAAGTTATATAAGCTTTCGTTACGGTTCACGACAGTTAAAGTGCATTATCGTTTCGTTTGTGTAATTTTGATGCAATTTAGAGAACGGAATAATGCAATACATGCAAAACGCATTCGAGCATATATTAAATTATATTATGTATAGTACATATACGATTCTAGACAAAGACGATGCCGTACAGTGAATGTAAAATCTCCGCTAGAAAATAAATGTATGTTCATTTCGGTTCTGAAGTCGGTTCGTTTCTGAAACTCGCTAGATTTCGACCTCACTTAACGAATTGTCGGCTGAAAATGCTGGAATATGGCCAGAAGTTGTAGATGAAAAAAAAAACTGAAAAGAAAATATCCACCATTATAATAAGGCACCGACGCCGTCTACTTCGAACTAATAATGTCGAGAAAAAAAATAGTGCAGAAAAAAAATACAAGTTCGCGGACGCCAGTGCATTTCCGGAAATGCATTGCCGGAAGAATGATTCCGTTTTTTACGTGTTAAAAATTCTCTAAAATACTTATATGTTTTTAAAGGAAAATGTAATGCAATTTGGATTCGGTTATAATAAATGTTTTTTTTTGTCAATACTAGAATTATCTAGTCAATATGGATGATTAAGGAAATGAAAGCAATTTAGATAATTTTGTCAATTGAGATGGAACTAGACTAATGATACAAAACTAGACAAAATTGAGTAATTTAAGAGATATATGATAATTTGGGTAAAAATTACGAAATATAAACAAAAATTAGCGATTTTGTTAAAAATAGGCAAAGTAAAATAAAAATCTAGATTAAATATACAACGAGAATAAAATGAAATAATTTATGTCAAATTAGATAATCCCGATATATAATTTTACTAGTTTGCTCAAATAAGACAGCTAAAAAAGTACACCTAGAGTGACTAGAGAATTCTCAGGTTAACTATATTTCAGTCTTCGATCACAACATATAGATAGTTTTTTTTTTTGAAATAAAAAGTTTAACTAAATTGATACTATTTTGAAGAATATTTTATAGAAAGTAAAATGTGCAGATTGAAATAAATATATTATATTAATCGAAATATGAATCACTCAAGAATCTTCAACGTGTTTATGGTACAAAGTTGATTGCATCTAAAACTAAACTTTCCACTTTCGTAGTTTGGAAGTGCAAGAAGCTAAAATATTTATAATTTCATGAAATATTCACGACCGTTTATAGTTTGTACAAATTCAAAGTGTAACACTGATTAAATAGATCCTTCAAAATACAAACTATTACGGCCGGAGCGGAGAGAAAAGCGAAACGCTCCGAGGCAAAAGAGAGCCCGAGTTAAGTTTTCCACTCTCGCGATTGCATAATTCATAGATTTTTCATTCTAAATGTACTCTATTTCGTATACATTAATCCATAATACATAAGGTGCAAATAAATAGAACAAAGTGAAACATTTATTCATTAAAATGTTCTAAATATAAACAACGAGCCGAGTTAAAACGGACGGGTAAGTGGGAATTAAAATTCAACAGAGTCGTATATCGCTAATTTATTAGTTACGTGTAACGCGCTTTGTTTTACTTTAAACGTTTCATGTTTAACAAATCACCGGTAAAATTTTAAATGTATTTTATTCGTCAATATTTCAAAGCGCAAATAAATAATAAAATGGAAACGAATTTGTAATTTAACGGCTATTAACGATTTGTTGAACGAGGGTGTTTGTTATTAATAATGTTGTTTTTCATGCATAAATAACGTATTATTTCAGTTCCCATTTATAATCGTATGTTGTTTGTATTTAATTATTTTTTAAATTGTATTCGTTTTTTTGAAAATTAAATTTCATTTTGATAATTCGATAAAATATTCGTCATATAAATTTAGTACCAACGATTAAATTGATTTTTGTATTATATTTGATGCTAAATTTTGATACTTTAATTAGTGCTTTATAAAACAACTTTTGTATTTTTTTTGGATTTGAAATTTCAACATATATAAAAAAATTTGGGATAAGAATTGAAAAGTGAGAGCGGACATTAAAAATTAACGACGCCAAGGGGGTATATATAACTCTTTCGCGCTTTTAAAATAAAATAAAATCTCATCTCGTTATCCTTTTAGCGAACTCGTTCATTACACCAAACAGAATAAAGCATAAACGAGTCGTGAATGCAGAAGAAGAAGATCCTGAAAAAAATTACCGAAAAAAAGAAAAAGATGGATAAACTGAGCGAAAGAAAAAGAAGAACAAGCGACGGAAATAAAGAACGTAAAAGGGCTTTTTTCATTAACCCGTTTTATCTGGAATCGCGTCGCGCTATTTTCGCGGAACAAACAAAACGAACGAAATAAAAAGACATCATAAAGATGAAAAAGGAACGACGAAAAAAGCGGGAACAAGGGGGGTCTTTCTGCTTTAGTAAAAAAAAAAAAAAAAATAGGGAATAAAAAGGTAAAATACGAAGAAAAGTCGCACGCACCTTTAGCTTTCAGCGGTGTATGGAGGATGAAAGGCAAATATTGACACGTTACACGGTACAGGTGTTGTCTGCGTTATTAAAAACAGAGAGCAGATGTTGAAAATTGATTATATTTTATTATTGGCCATTACAGCGAAGCCCTCGGAATAAGAGGCTAACCCTCTGAAATGACAGTTTCAGGACAGGTGAGGCGGGAAAGCCTTCACGAGGGTGCACCTGTTCAACCAAGATAAGGGCTAAATGGAAAAGATGTTTTCGCCGCTAATATCTCGTGTCGGGTAACAATCTTCCGGTAAAATGTTATGGAATACATTATTAAATAAATTGTCCGTGTAAATACTAGCTGTAGAATTAAAAATGTAATGGATTTTTTTTTATATATAATATAAAAACACGCTAATTTTAATTTTATGATCAAACAAATTGACAAGGTGATTTAATAAATGATTAATATTGATAACATTATTGTTTAGCTGTTTATTAGAAATTTATTTATTGAAAAAAGTAGTAGATAATATAAATTGGAAGGGTGGCCGATGAAATATTAAATAAACGACCGATTAATAAAGATGAATAAGAACGATTTCACCTTTTAATTTTTTTTACGAAAATATTCAAAGTCGACCGCGATTAAAACGTTCAAAATTTGACCATCCCCAATTATCATATAAATCATAGAACGATGCCGAAATATAGTCGTTTTTTTATATTTTTTTTTTACTTTTCCACCCTCGCCGCAAAAACGTTCGTTCTTTTCTTCGCTCGTATTTTCTTCTTGAAAAACTTGATTCATTTGCATGGAAAATTCGCCAGTAAAAATTCGATGAATTTATAAAAAAAAGCAATGAAAAAATAGGTTAGTTTACTTTTCTTCGAAATGGGAAGTTATCGTTCTCAAACCGTATCTGATTGAAGTAATCACAATTATGTAATACTTCAACGTTTTTTTTAGGTAAATAACAGGATGATGAGAAAAAATAGTACATTTTTATAAAATATATATTTATAATTTATATTAAGAATGAAATAAAGAAGTACACAATTTTAATATTGATTGTACAAAATCCAATTATATATATATACTTTTGTAGAAATATTGTATACTCATATATGTATCTCGTAATAGTTTACGTGCATCGGATTCCAAAATATGTACATGTATTTTGGAATTTAAATCTATCTAAAAGGAAGGTAGCAAATTAAAAAGTTTTGGAATAAAGCAAAAAAATTGAGAAAAAATATTCACATATATAATTTTTTAATTAATCAAATTATTTCGCTTTTGACTTTCAAATATTTCATTGAAATTAAGAATATATGGAAATTAAGAATAGAGTTGGTGATTTGATAAGAAAAAAAGGATTTAGATACTTACAGATTTGTCATATTATAAATTTATTTATTTATATATTTTTTTTGATCAGATATTCAATTTATTTTATTTTGTTATATATTTATAAGAAATGTCAAGTTATTGTAGAATATATTGACATTTTAAATAGTCATCAATAATATAGTAAATAGAGAATATGATTGTTATCTATAATTCAATGCTAGGATAGAAATTTAAGATTATAAGAAATTTATGATTAATCACGAAGAGGAAATTAAAAAAAAAGTCAAAAGTTTTTGTCAGAAAGTAGTTAAATAATTCATAAAGCAGTGTCTAGAACTGCATTGGCTATATAAATCATCGACTTTTGAAAGGACATGGCGTATTAAAAAGAAAAATAATTTATAAGTCAAATATTCATTTTTCTTTATGCATAATATTTTAATATTTTCGTTGAAGATCTCTTTAGAAAATTTCGATTTTTTATATTATTTTAACATTCGACATGTAACGTTCAAACTACTGCTGCTGCTGCTGCAACGTTTAGCCGCTAAATATGTTGTTTCGTCGTTTTAGAATATACAGTCGTAAAACGGCAAACCGATGCACTCGGTATAACGAGTCGTTCGGGTCTACGACGGTCCTTATTTGACGTCGCATCAAAAACCAAGTCGAGGATTCGCTTTGCCGCTTTTGTCCTTGTAGTGCCGTTTGTTGAGTTTAAACGTGCGGAAATAACGGAAAGCGGATTTGCCACCGCAAATATCGCACATGTCTACAAAGATCAAACAAAGGAAATCCGACAAAAACAGATTCAATCCTGTACTATGATTTTCCAGATGATATCCGCATATACAATTTATATATATGTATACAAAACGCACTTATTTACAAACATATATAAGCATGTACAAGTAGAGAATTCAATGTTTCAACTAAAATTTTCAAAGTCGTTCTCAAGGAGAATACATCATTATGATATTTACATAGTTTTTATGTTACATAAAAACAAAATATACGATAGCTATGAAACTTTTTGAATTTTTGAATATTGATTAAACTTTTGACTTTGAAGTAATACGAGCATATTTACGAAGACGTTGAAAGTTATAATGAATATATGCAAACATTTCAGTAGACTTTTTGATATTTTGAAGTAAACAAAAATGAAAATAAATCGACAATATTCAAATTATTAATATTAAAAAAAATGATATAATAGAATTAAGCTGAAAATCTGTTGCAAAAATATTTTTAAACGATATAAACAATTTTCAATGCGGATATTCGCTGCGAAAAAGTTTTTTTTTTTTGTAATAATATTTGATTTACACTCGAATGAAAATAACTTTTCAGTTAATTTGTTCCGCAATATGGAATAAATCAATTTATTATGGCGATGATATTGTAATTAATATACGCGGCATTGCATTAGCATTTAATTTTGCACCATCCGACTCGAATAATTATGACGAATGATTTCCATTCGCACGGCGCTGGTTTTATTTTGCGTTTTTATTTAACCTCTAGTTTTACGGTTAAAATGCGGTTTTAATTAGCGGTAACAATTACAATTATTTACGTAACGTTTTGCATAATAATAATAATAATAATAATATGAATATCTTTGGTTGCATTATTGCGTAATGCAATTACCAATTAATCAAAATAGGAATATGTATAATGGAATTATTTTTGAATTGATATCGTAAAACCGCAAATTGTAACAATAATTATGGAGTTAAAATAAAGTGTAAAATAGTTGTATGTTGATCAGATAAAATAATCTGTTGTTTATGTGTGCGTGTGAAAATTATTTGGTGCCGTGTCAGTAACACAATTTTGAAAGTTTCATATCAGAGGTACTAAATCTTTATAGTAAAAATATTTTTTAAACATTTTATATATAAATAAATTATATAAGACTAAATGAATTAATCACTATTTTTTATTAATAATTTAATGTTTATATAAATTATAGTTTAGTTAAAATAATAACATTATTATTTTATAAAAATAGACAAATGAACAATTTATTTATGTTAGTTGATTTTATTTATATTAAAAACAGGGATTGAAGAATTATATTTTATTTAAAATAAATTTTGGTATAAAAACATTATAATAAAAGAATCATTATTATTAAGAAATATTAAACAAAATGTTATTATTAATTATTTGAAATTTGTTAACAATTGAAGTAATTTTTAAATATATAAAAATAATATAAATTTTACATTTAAATTAAAATATTTTAATTAATTTAGTACTAAGATAGAAATATATAAAATAGAATTAATGTTAATATTAAATAATATGAAAGAAAATTGTTTGATCGTTTCAAATGAAAGCTGAGATTGGTTATCATAGATAATTAGAATATCAAAAAGATATTTTGGGTTTATTTATTAGTTTTTGATTAGATATTCTACGAATTATATATAAAAAATACATAGTAAGGGGTTGCAAACGTCTGGCGCACGTAGTAAGCACTAGGATGGGATTTTCAGAAAATGTATGCACAATTTTTTGGCAGTTGTCCTGCAAAAGTATTTCATCCCGCGGGAGAAGGCGGCTTTGCATTTTATTTGAATAAATAACGTTTCTGGAAGAGAGATTCACTCTTTGAAAAGTTGTCCGCGTCGACCTCGTCTTACGTAGCGAGTTGAACTCCCCGTTTTTCGTAACCGGATCATAATAGCTTTCTTACGGGATAAGCTTTCGTCTCATCTCGCGGGAATACTTCTCGGCTTGTTTTAGCGATTTTATTTAAGGGCGTCAGAATCGACCCTCGGCTCAGGTTGCTTATTAATTCATTTTGGGACTCGAGTGGAGGCTCGAAACACGAGTGGAAGGTTTTCTTATCGAAAAGCTTTTAATTGGATTTTATTGTGAATACCTACCTTCATTCGCTGACTTGTTTTTTTTTTATTATTTTTATTTTATCTAAACCGATTCTCGATTCGATTCATCGTTTATTCGCACAATTTCATAGAACAATAACAATTATATATAATATTTTGAATACTTAATATTCGAGTAGAAATGATTGTTTTATGAAAATAATCAAACTGATTAGATTTTTATATTTTTTATTATTTTTATACAATATATATGGAAAGCCATTTTATGACCTTTTCCATGAAGACAAAATTATGAAGAAAATTGGATTTTATATTTACATTCTAACAATTTTTGTAACATAACTCTTATTATAATAAGATTTCGGAGAAAATGCAAATATTTTTCAGTATTCTAAGCATGAAAATATCATAAAATGTGTTCTATGCAATTCCAATAATGAAACAAATTTTATGACAATATATAATATGAAAATATAAAGAATATATTTATATAGTTTTTCTTAAAAATCCAATGCTGAAAAGTCAAAAGTTATATTATTATACAAATAATGTATTTTGAATAATCTTGTGTTTGTATTAATAATAGTTACATCAATATATTTTAGGGAATGAAAATTAGTTTTCAACAACTTGGCTTTATATACATGTAATATATTTATAATATATCAAATTTAATTAAAATGCTTATTATACAAAAATATTTGTTAATAAAACATCAGTTTATGTATATAAAATATATATATATGAAAAAAATAATTTAAAATTTTTAAATCCAATAAGAATATAATAAAAAAAATAAATAAATAAAATATGAGATAGACAAAAAATTATCATTTTTATATATGTGAAATTTATTCATATGAAATGAATATATTGCTATTTAGAACACAGAAAAAAATATATGTAATATAGGATTATAAAAATTCATATGTCGAAATTCACGATCGTTTCAACTTTCGTATCATTGATGGTTATTTTCAAATCAAAAATTGAAATTCTAGTCAAAATCGCGACACATAAATATGGTAAAAACGAATTTCATATTGACGACATATTGCGCAGTTTTATTGTGTCAGTCGTAAAAGTGTATTTGAATATACGATTTACACGAAAACATATTGAAGATATAAACTGAAAAGCGTAAATTTTATTTCGAGGACTCGGAATTCTTCTAGATAAGATATCTGACAGAGATTTTATACAGAGTGTTTTAACAGAAAATATATGAATATATATAGAGATCCTTTTCGATTTCGCAAGAAATATTTTTATTGAGATTTATATTTGAATACAAAGTTGTAATAAATATTTTATCATTTTATTCATTTATATAATAATATTTACATGATAAAATATATCGAAGAAATTTGCTAAATCGATCGATGAAATATTTTTAATGTTTTGACAAGATATTTTTGATGACAAAATTAAATGTTTAGAGGACCATATTCGGTCCACGATGCGCTATTTGATCAGACCTGTTTATGTTCATTGTAATTTAGCCGCCTTACATAAGAACGGAAAAGCATAATGAATGGCGTAAAAGTTATCGGTTCAAAGGACACCCTTGGAAGCAAAGAAGAGGGACAGGAAAAGCAAAAAAGGTCCAGTCACTTTTTTCATCAAAGGAAAACTGCTCCAATTGGAGTCGGCCCACTCGGACTTTCTCCTTCGCTCCTGCAAGTCATCCTGTTTTTATCCATTCAGCGAAAACTCTGACGGTGACGGTAAAATTTTCAAAAAAAAAGAAAACGGAAGAAAAATGAGAAAATTCGCGCCGTTAAAAATAAGCGACGCACTCGAAAAACTGTACAATTGAAATTAAGGGTTTGAACAAATTTCAAAAATTTGTTTTAATATTTTTATGTAGCTTGTTCAAAAATATTTTAACATTTTTTATATATAAAAGATGAAATATATTAATGTATATAGTATAATATAATGTTATATATACAATATATATCATTGAAACGGTGTCCACAAAACACATGTTCAGGTGGGTTCGACGTTAAAATCTGAAGAGTTTCAAGGTGTAAGGCTTCGCGATGGTTCGGGGGTTGTTTCCTCGTTTCTCACCCCTGTCACGTCGAATCAAAAGAAATAAATCATTCACGAGCAACGCTCGGGGAAGCGGCTTGTTTAACGGCCCCGTTATTAATTGGCACATTACATCGCCCGCAAGGAAACATTAGTTATATTGTGTTTGTTGCCTTTATAATACACCGACACCCCTTGATAAACGACTAGTTGTTTCGACGGTGGATTTTTATATAAATTTTCAAAAAAAGGGTACAAAGGAGGGGGGAGGCGAGCGACGAGAGATATTTTTCGAATTTTACCGCTTTTTCTATATATATATATATATATATATATATATATATATATATTAAACGCGCAGCAATTTGCAACTTTTCTCCTTTTATGTTCCGTGTGTTTTTTCATTTTTCGTTTGTGTATTGTTGTTTTTTTTGCGGTACCATGGAAATTATTTGAATAATGATGTCGATTAATAATGTTAATGCGTTAAATTGAGACGCGATTTTTATACGGTTTTTACGCGAATTTATAAAGAAGACATTTCCGGAAGTTTTTTTTTTATATTTTGATAGAAATTTTTAACGTCTAAATTTTGTGTTGAAAGTAAAAATTAAATTTTGTTACGAATTCTTTACGTTTTAAAATGAATTCGTTTTCATGAAAAACATTTGTTAATTTAATATTATTCTTTTTTCGTGGACATCTTAATTTGCAAAGAATTTATTCGTGTTTAGTAATTGTTTGTACATGTTTGAATCAGTTTAAAGATTAAAGATTTTATTACCATCTTGCAATTTTACATTTAATTAGTATAAATAACACAAATCGATTAAAAGTGCAAGTTTTGAAATTCATTCAGTGTCCATTTATTAATTATTTTTTTACGATTAACTTGTCAAAATTTTTATATGGCACGCATGCCATAGATTTGTTATTATAGTTATAATCGATTCACTGTTAAGAGGGAAATAATTTTAAAATATTTATAATGATTATATTATAGAACAACTAAAAAAATATTTATTTGATTGTATGTAAGAATGAAATTTGAATGGTGTTAGTGGTTGCGCGTCGTATCCTAGGCAACAGGACAAAACACTTGTTCCCTAGGGGGTTTGTGTATGGGATAAAGGTGGGATTTTGGCTCACCCTCGGAGAATTTCCACGTGTGCAGCCGCGTAAGGGTGATATGGTATGAGGGTGGAAAACAATCACCTGGAAAACTTAAAGTGTTATTCCCCTAGACGTCTCGTTTTCTCAGAATAAAATATCATTGTAGCGTTGCGATAAAAAAAGATTTCAGTTTCGACACCATTAAAATCGCACATATGCGCATACGAATAAGTGATTTTATTTCGGCTTTCAATTTATAAAGGTATTTTTGTATATTTTTTTTACTAGTGTTTTTTTTAATTTATTAAAATCAATGTAAATTCGATTTTGAAAATTGCAACAATTTATGAATGTTATTAAATTAGTATAATTGGCAGATGTATTGTATTTAATTATAATATATAATTGAAATGGAACAATTTTGTTTTTCACAAATATGAATCTTCAAATTGATTTTATTAATTTTCAATATATATATATATATATATATATATATATATATATATATATATATATATATATATATATATAAATAGTTTATTAATTGTTTTTAAAATAATATTATTTTATATATTATAATTTCCTTATAATACAATTATCATACTTACTGTAGTTATGAGTATTTCAATCATATCAGAATTTAAATTGGATTTTTTTAATTTAAAAATATCAAAGGATAAATATAAAACTAATTTCTCTACAAAATATTAATAAAAATATTTTTTTATGCAAATATATCCGAATTTAATAAATCTTATTTTTCGATTACTGCATTTTCAATGCGGAAAAACTCGTGCGTGCGTAAATGCGCGGAAAATTCGCGCGTTAATTTCGCCCCTTCGGCCGCCGGTCAGAAGCGTAATAGGAAAACTTTTTCCTTTTCGGCCGTTTTTCGGACTTGATCAAAAAGTTGCCTTTTTCGCCGGGAACGTGTCGTGATTCTTAACTTTCGAGTCCCTCTCGTTCCCGCTTTTTTAGCCTTTCGAAAGCGACAAACTTTATCATCGTCCCTCAGGATTCAATCGATTGCGATTTCGTTTCCATTTTTTTTTCTCCTACGTCTTGCTTTCTCTCGTCTACATTCGAAGGCTTTCCCATTTTTCCTTTTTAACGCGGGCGCCGTTTATTCTTGGCCGTTAGCACGCCGTTGGGGGAAAAGCGCCAAACAGGTGGAGAAGTCGTTAAAGGATATTGCTTGAGTAAATAAACGAATATTATCCTGAGACGATGTCCTTAAGCATCACGGGACTTTATTGCTTAAGTTTGAGGCGCTGTGTTTTTTCTTTTATTTTAAAGTACTTTCGCTGTCGCATTAAGGTGATGGAGAGGGATGCATTTAAAATGATCTCTTTCGCGAAGGACTGATAGTCTTGTTAAAACAGTTTTTTCTAGAAATAAAATTTATGACTTCGATTAGTACTTATGTGCTTTATCGTTGGTAACAAATGTTTAACTTTATAGCATTTTGATTGTTTAAAAAAAATCAATATAGTAAAAAAATTCAATTACTGTATAAAAATATTTTTTTTTAATATTCTTTCAATATTTATAATATTACAATAGTACTGAAAATCGAATTCATCTCTCCACGGAGATTCTTTATCGTTATTTTCCATTTTATATATTATATTATAATATAGTTAATAGTATTATAAATTCGTATTACTGTCATAATAAATCTTAACAGTCGCATGTCCCGTGATATATTTTATTATTACGGCGGTGAAATAGTTGGATTAAATATCTATATATATTATATATACTTTTATGAAGGTGAAAAATTGGATTTTTTAACTTTAATTCAGAAAAAATCGTACATGATTTATTATCCGTGACGCATATTCAGAAATAAACTAAATGGTATTAAATGAAGGATAAATTCACAATGGAAATTATATTGTTAAATATATTGTAAATTAAAGAAAATAAATATTTTATTTATTTAAATTGAATATAAATTATTGTTAAATATTTATGAATATTTTCAAAATTATTGTTTGTTTCATGTCAAAATGATAATGATAAAATTATAAATATACTACTGTGATCAAAAAGTAAGGTGAAATTGTAATTTAAAACTCCCGGGCATTAGGAAGCCAGGTAATATTTTTTCCTAGGTTGGTAGGACTATCTATAACATTTGTCCAGCGTCTGTTTGTCAAAAGGTTTAATTATTTTCGAGTTACACGTGTTTTTACAACTCTTGATTCCTTCGTCATGATAATGCATCATGTCATACTCCATTAACAACTTTAAAAACTTTCGCTTGTATTCGCTTGATTTGGCTCCATGCAACTTCTGGCTATTCAGCAAACTCAAAAGGCCAATTTGGGAACGCCGTTTTGACGCGATTGAGGAGATAAAAACTAAATCGAAGAGGTCTTGAATGCTATACCGGAAAAAGATTATTCTAACTGTTTCGAGGACTGAAAAAACCGAGGATTACTTTGAAGGGAATGAAATTGATTTGGAAGAATAAATAAAGATTTTACATTTTATAAACAATTTCATCTTACTTTTTGATCACAGTTTTACATTTCAAATTTAATTTATCGTCTCATAATCATATCATTTTTAATTAAAAATAAAGAATTTTTCATACATTCTAGTAAATGTAGTATCTTTTTTTCTATAAATATATTGTTTTAAAATATTCAACTACGACGACTTTGGAATACATTTTAAATTATGTTATTACATAATATATAAATATTTTTTTATACTTATTATTTTTTTAATTTATTATGTATTTTTATTATAAGTTCATGTAAAAGTTTCTTTTGATTATATATTAAATATATGCGCTTATATATATATATATATATATATATATATATATATATATATATATATATATATATATATATATATATTTGTCTCAAAGAAAACACAGACGCACCCTCTTAAACAACTCATTATATATGCTACTCTTTCTGTAGCTGCGAAATTTATTTCACGCTCATATGCATCTTATTAGTTGAAAAGTGAGAAAAGGGGAAGATTTTAGGGAGAATGCGTACGTCTTTTTATTTTTTTTCCGTACCAAAAATAAGTACATTCCAGGTGATCGAAGTTGTCTGTGGTGGTTATTTTCAAATTTGATCCTCACGTATGTGTGATTCGGTCGCACTTGCAACTTGCACGAGTTTCTCTGAGGGTGGTTCTGAAAGTTCCACGTACGAACGGAATTAGACGAGGGTCGAAATGGCATTATAAATCTTAGAAGGTAAACGACCCTCTTTCCAACCCCTTACCACCATCAGACCGATGCCTCTTACACTTCGGCCTGAACAACTTTGTTGTAAACTATGGATGTTGAGGTTGTGGAGGTGTCGTGAAAAAGAGAAGCGTTATCGGAACGCGTATTGTTACTTGATTCCTTTGGCGTGATGTAAGGGTTGTGATGTTAAATTGAGTTGCGGTGTACAGTTTGATGTGGTTACTCATTGATGATGTTAATTTTATATACAGAAATTTCAATAAGTTCTCTCTAAACATTTATTATTTGATACATTATGTAATATTTTACAACTGCATTATTTTATTTTACAGATATATCATTTAAAATTGTAAAAAAAAATTAACAATTTTTATGTATGAAATAATGAATTAAATTTAAAGATATGTTTTTTATAATAAATAAAAAATATTTATTATTATAATATATATCCTAAGGTTGTATAAAAGTAGGAAATATGTTATTGTAATAATAGCTATAATAACCTATGCTGGCGATTGTCAGGATTAACCGGAATACAAAGCTCCTAGTACCGGAAAGCAAACTCTAACATGAGGGTAATTATTTCATTCTTAAGAGCAACAGGCACTGCCCATTGTGCTTCAATTAATTTTATTAAATATTCATATAAATGCTGTTTTATTCACACGAAAAGCACATATTATATATATAAAGAATTTTTAACTAACGGTTGTAAACGTGATATTTTATATTTGAATAGTTTCATTCTGATACTTTAATGAATTGAAAAAAATATTATATTAAATTCGTTAATATAGAATGATTTTAATATGTATTTATGAGATGATTTTGAGTACTTTTTTATAGATATATATATATATATATATGAATAGATGGTAGTGACATTAGTATAATAGCCGTTGAAACGAACGTCGTGACAGTTTGATAAACTTTACCGTAATATCCGGTCAACTTTTCCATGTCAAAACGTAAGCCGATTCCATTAAAGTGATAAAACTATCGCAGACTTTGTCCGCATTTAAATGTATTTTCGGAACACCGCAAAATACCGAAATTTACACATGGACAATATGCGAATATTTCGATATTTACTTTTATATAGGCAGTGGGAGGGGTATGCTCCCCTTATATTAGATTATTACGTCGAGGGTGCAAAATATGAAATTTATGTTCCATTAAAAGTTGACAACGAATTCATCCAATTTCCCGGATGAACACGAAAAATGTTCGTAATAACTGCACAAGGTTAGCGTGTTTTACTATCGTGAAGAGAAAATCCCGGTTCAAATCCTATTTTCTCGGTGTTATTTGCACTAGCAATTTTTTTTTTTACTCTAGAATTTTGATTTATTTTATACGATGTTTAAAAATATAATTCTATTATAAAATTTATTTATATATATATTCAATGTGATTTTTTATGTCTTAATATAAAAAAAAACTAATAAAAATAGATGAACAAATTAAATATTTAATAAATTAATTTTATAAAACTTTTATTAATAAATTGCTAAAGCTTTTATCCATGACATTAATTTAATATTATTTATTATAAATATCCTGCGGCTAAATTATTTTTTTTTAATAATAAAAAAAATATATATATTTACAAAAAGTAATCTAAATTATAATTAAGTGCGTCGGAAACGAGCTTGTTTTTTTTACATGCCAAATTTTATGAAACGAGAATGGAAAAAAAAGCGGAAAGACAGAAAACTTTACCTTTATAATTTTCTCATGAGGGTATTTTTTTTTCATAATATATTGAACTTGTTTCTAAATTAATGGATTTTTTTGTGTAAAAAAAAGTTAACAAGGTAACGAAAAAAAATCATATATATATATATATATATATATATATATATATATATATATATATATATATATATATATATGTATAAAATGTATAATTATATAAAAATTTATAAAATGGATTTTGTTTACATTGTATACGAATATATGTGTTATTGTAAAAGTATGTTTTTTAATTTGATTATTATATATTTTTATATTTATATATATATATAAATAAACACAGTAGTGGCATTATAGAGATTTGAAAGCTGATATTTTTAAGTAGATAAGCGATCAAATTTGTGCTCAAATAAATGTAATTGATTTTAAAAAATATATTAAATTGTTTTGTTTGAAATCAGACTTACTTTATTAAAAAAATATATGTATGTTAATTTTTTTAATTATTTTAAATTTAGACTTTAACAGTAACATATTTTTTGGGTGTAACACGGTGTAAATACGAAAAAACGAGTCGTTTTTATTTGAGTTTGGTTTATATTTGGCGTTTCGGCCGTCAGTGAAGCGGATCCCTTCAACTTTTCGCGATTACACTCGGGAATAAGAGGGTAAACTTTTCCTGTTTTTTTTACACACACACACACACACATATTTATATAAATTTATATGTATTTGCGTTTGTATATGTGTTACTTTATGTCTTTTTCTTTATTTTTTTTTTAAGAAAACGGTCTCGAAGGCGAATGAAAAAAAATTTCATCCGTACAAAACGACAAAACATCCCGAATCTTCTTCTCTTTTTTTTTTTGCTTTCCTTATTTTCGTCCTTCTTTTTTTCTGATATGATTTGCGTCAAATTTGCGCGTCGCGAAAATCGCGGAAAACTCCTTTATCGCATTTCGCAACGTCGCTCTCTTGTCGTAGGTTAAAAAACGACGTTAATATTGTGTACCAAATATATCGAATAAAAGTTTTTTTTTTCGTTTTTGTTTTAATTGGAATGTTGATTATTTGCATTTGGATTTCTGAAGTTTTATTATTTAGAACGAGTGGTAATTGTTAAAAAACTTCTATTTTTGATAATAATATTGGGATAAATATTAAATAGATGTTTAATGATGAGATTTGAATTAATCGAAAAATTTATAAAGATTAGATAATTAGTTTGAATTTTTAATATTAATATATTTTTTTAAGAGTATTATATATATATATATATATATATATATATAATTAGTTTTTTATATATTTAACAGATTATCTTAAATGTTTGCTATAAAAATGTCGACTGAATTAATTATGAAGATTAAATGAAAAAATATTTACATAAACGACATTTTAACTTATTAAATAAATAAATAATTTATTACTACTTTATAAATTTTAATATAAATTAATTTCGGTCATAATTAAATATTTCAAACAATTGTGAATTTCACTGTGAATGTAATTCGAGGTTTACTCATAAAATTTCTAAACCGGAATAAATATGAGTTATCGCGAGTCGAAATGATAAAGAGACAGAAGATATGATAAATTAATTGGCGAAATTGAATAAAAGCGTAGTGAGGGTTGAACGAGGGTCGGTCCCGGGCAAAAGTGACTCGAGCAAGGGGTGTTAGACGTCGCCTAAATGGCCGTAAAGTCGCCGGTTATTGCAAACCAAAAGGGAAACTTTGTCAGGGAAAACTGGAAGGTGCAAAACTTGAAGTTCCATTGTATTGTCCGAAAGGCTTTCGATGGGCCGGAGACAGTTCGTGGAGGTTGTACAAGTGGCGGGCTGAGAAGGACCGAAGTGAAACCGTCCAAAACAACCCCTCGGCCGATGGTTATTGCCGTAGCGTAAATCGATTTATGACACAAAGGCTTTTGTTTATCGCTCGTAAAGTTCTCTATCATGAATATATTTCTACGTCGACGCGGAAAACAATTTGTTGAAGGCTTTCGAATGGCGCGCTTTCAAAGCGAACCTTTTGTAGTTTCGAATACGTTGAGCGACAACACTCTTTCATTCCACGGCTACACCCCCCCCCCAGTTTTCGTTCCGCATTTTTGCTCTTTTTTATTTTGTATTTTCGCATTTCATTGTTTACAAAAGCTTCGATTGTAAATAAAAATCTATTTATGCATACATTGCGAATCGAAAAAAAAAAAAAAAAACTACAACGCGAAATTTTGCGCATTCGTTTGACAACCTCTTTCAGTTTTCGATGCATAGTAATGAATTTTTAACCGGCCGTTATATCGCATATATCTACATTTAAAGCAAAATAAAAATATAATTTTTAATTAAAGTTCTTTTTATCTAAATATTTTAAACATATTTAATATGAATAAAAAATATAATCGCACATTGTTCATATATTTTTGTATGTGTCAGATCATTAGACCGTTTATAATCGTTTAATAGGCCAGCTGTCGAAATCAAGGAAAATCGAAGCAAAATTGGACCGTAAATGTTGTAATATTTTACGTAAAATGAGTTGAACTTCGGCATGGTAATCATCTATATTTTGAATTGTAAAGATCGTTTAAGATTAAATTGTAAAAATAATGTAGTATTTGACGAAAAAAAAAATGCTTCATTTCCATCATTCACCGGCGTTAGTATTTTATTTATGCAAAAACTATATTTATATGAAACAAATTTTACATTATATATAAAGCGTTCGCATTAATGGTAAATATGTCATTCAAAATGTGCGAAGAAACACACGAACGGGTAAATTTTCAATTATTGTTAAAAGGCTTTACGATCGTCATATTTTGTTATATATATATATATATATATATATATATATATATATATATATATATATATATATATATATATATATATGCGAATTAATAAAGAGAACCGAGGGGGGTGCGAACGGTTGTCATACACGTCACGATTAAGCGACAACTTGAGCGACATTTAACCGTATTTCATTATTATTAGTAACACCAGACCTAAAATATACCGTTCACTTGTGAACACAATCTATCTTTTGCATGCGTGTTATATATATATATATATATAGGATGAATATAAATGTATTGATTAAAAATATATGTTTTCAATAATGGTGGAAGATATTATTAGTCTAATTTTTTTGTTTTTGCTGAAATAATTTTAATTTTTTTTATATAAATATGATGATCGAATTAATTAAAAATGAAAAGGAAGACGCAATTAAATGTTGTTAAGAATCGTTTTATTCGTTTAAATAGTGAAATACTATAATTAAATATGAAGCGTTCAGATTCTAATGATGGCATATTGTTGAATTGTTGTAAAAGATATGAATAAAGATAGAAAACTTTGAGAACTCCAAAAATTGGAAAATACTTTTTTATTATAATATTATTATAATATTATTAAATTTATATACAATGAAAAGTGATGTTCATCAACCATCAAATATGAAGAGGCGTATCAAGAAATAAATCTGTTAATATATATAACTAAAATTATTTGAAATCTAGTGATTTCGAAATAGAACTACGTTTTAAAAATTGATGAAAGGGCGTACACTAATAAGACTTATAATTTTATCTATTCTATTATATATGGAAAATTATATTTTTATATTTAATATAAAATTATTCATATAAAAATTTGCGATACGACATACACGAACAAGCAACAGAAATATCGATAACACAAATAGGCACTTTTTCATTGCATTCATTTTTTTCCCTTTTTCACCTTGTCAGTATCAAACGACGATTCAATAATACGAAACATCGAACTTTTGAAAGCTTCCGAAAGAAATCGTCGTCTTAAGGACGAAAATACTTAATTTAATGCGTGCCTCGCGTCACGTTTGGTCGCGATTTATCACGCGCTCGCGGCCGTCGACACGCTTTTTCGTGAATCACTCTACAACGCGTCGCCGTCGCCGGCGCTGAAAACGAGAGCTTTCAGTAAGCTTTCGTCCGTGAGACGTGCATATATATATATATATATATATATATATATATATATATATATATATATATATATATTTATTTTGTCGGTCGTCTCTCTTTAAGAATACGTGGCTTTTCAGCGGACGTGAGCTCCGAAACGGTACGCTTTCACTAGGTTTCGAAAATATATCGAATCCAACGGAATTCGCTTTCGACTCTTCGGATCGTTTCAGCGATCGAATCTGATGATTAACGATTATATTTTTTTTATGTATTGAATAAGTAAATATATTTCACGTTTTCAATATATATAAATTTCCAAAATATTAACAAATTATATTTTTAATTAAAATTATATATATATATATATATATATATATATATATATATATATATATATATTAAAGAATTTTTATCTAAAGTGAAATCATTTATTAATTTGATTTGTAAAATTCAAACGTTTTTTTTTTAATTTAAAAAGATCGTTAAATATATGTAAAATATCTAAATATTGTTATTATTTAATATTTGAACGATGTTTATGTCATAAATTTTATCTAGTTATAAATTTACGTATATGTATATATATCAATAGTGAATGAAAGTATCAAAGTGATAGTAGAAAAAAGTATTTCAAAATATGCCAGTTTTATAACTCAAAGCGACATTTAACACGAATTTTATTTCAGGCTTCATTCATATAGAGTAAAAATTTATCACTGCCGTTATTTACGTATGAAAATAAATTTCGCATAGAACAGTCTATGGAAAATAAAAGAACGAACAAATCGGGCATAGAATATGACTGGTTCAGACGATATTTTCGAACATTATTATTACTATTTATCGAATATTCATATATATATATATATATATATATATATATATATATATATATATATATATATATATATGAAAAGTTCAGATATATATATGAAAAGTTGTATCGGTTCGGTGACAGTGAATCGTACGGTTTAACCCCCATCGAAAAACTCCCGTAGTGAGAGCGGCATCCCTTCTAACTTGAATTATTGTCATTGTAGACTATTTACCGAATAAATTGCGCAATAAATAATCAAACCCAGATGTTCGATGGCTATTATTGCGTATCCCGCTGGTCAACTGCGAAATAGGAAAGGGTCCAAACTGGACACATTGTCGATAATCGTGGTATGTTTTTCGTTGGAAAACGTGTTCGTTCATCGGATAAAGGGCGGAAAAAAGTTTCGAAGGGTTTAAGTGCATCGTGGAAAATTTGATGCATTCCACGTGTATTGTTTTTTTTTTGTAAAAATTAAAATTTTATTATTAAAAAATATTATAATGTAATTTTTAGATATTTTTTTATATTTGGATTTAACATAATCATTAATTAAAAATATTTTTTCGTCGGTGATTTCTATGTAAAAATATGAACAATGAAATTAAAACATGATTCATTTCTTTATTTAATTTAAGATTTGTAAACTGAGTAATAATGTGTTTAATGTAAAGTTTGTTTAAGTTACATATCATATATGTTATACTTTTGAATCTATTCTTCAGTTTTCAACACAAAATTCAGTTCATATATAGTGAACGTACATTTTTCAATGAAATCGCTCGAATTACTGTCAATAATAATAAATAAGCGAATAGATTGAGATTTATTCGGCGGGCGTCGATGAAAAACGGCGACCGTAAAAATTCGGATAAAAAAAAAAAACGGAGCGTTTATTGAAATGTCTCCGAAGCATATTTTTCCGGCGGATATCGGCACGAATTTAACTGTCCCATTTCGGCACAAAAACACGGAAATCGCATTAAACTTCCGCAAACATTCCGACCGGACATAAAATGTAATAACCGAAAGAGAAATACCTTTAAAACTGCGCGGAAAATGACGAAAAACCCTTTCGTACTTTTCTTGAATGTGTGCGCGATTTTCTTTTTCTTTACGCGTGTGTTTTTTTTTTGCTATGTTTTTAAATGGATTTTTTTGATTGATTTTTGATTTTAACGTTATATAAGTTAATAATTATATTAGTATAAAGAATATTATCGTTATATATATATTAAAAAATAAAGATTCAATGTCAAAAATGATTGATTTTTATTGTAGTTTAAAATGAATTGAGTACGTCTGAAAAATTAGTAAAATAAAAAGAAGATGGTTTTTGTTCAATCATAGTATACTTTTATCTGTGCGAATTAAGACTGTAAATTGATTTTATGTAGTAATTTAAGCAGCGAATGGAAGATAATAAACATGAAAACGCTTCAGTAAATATATATATATATATATATATATATATATATATATATAGTAGTCGTTTGCAATACATCTTGCTAAACTGAATAACATCTGGTTTACGTTTGTAACGGGCATGTTTACTAGACGTAGTAGATTCTACCTTTCTAGTAAATATTTATTCAGACGATTCCACTATGTTTCGTATTGAAGGATTGCTATTTTTGAGAATCAATGAATATCAATGCGATACACATATGTTGGATTTAACTCATTCGAAATTGAAAATTTCATCGTTTATTTTCGGAAAATATTTAGATAAAGCTCACTTTGAGAAAATAACGCGCGTCGTAAAAAATTCGCAACGCAAAATCGTATCGTAAAATGAGTGTTTTTTTTCTATTTTTTTTTTTTTTTTTTTTTGTAACGAAAAACCAACATAAAACCGAATAAGATAATAATAACGAGTCGGTAAAAATTAGTAGGCGTTCATCATTGTTGGCGTTGTTATTGTTGTTGTTTATACGAAAATTGGAAAATTATTACGATTCGTTTTTCTTCGCTCGGAAAAACCGTTCGATGCGGATAAAATGTAAATAAACGAAATCGCGCGCATAAATTTGAGCGAGAAACTTAATTGAATAATCGTGTTTCGGCTAATAAAAGCGGCGCTTTGTAAGATTCGTTTTAATTTAAATTAATACAATTTGCGCTCATAAACGAGATATTATCGTTTATTTGGGGGCTCAAGATGAATATTATTAACATTTTGTATGTAATCTGTAAAATAATTCCGATCTTGTATAAAGAAGATTTTCCGAGAATTTTCTCAAGTGAAGTTGAAATTTGAATGCTGATGCTAATTTTATTTAAATTATTTCCGAATATTAAGTAAATAAAATCTTATATAATTTTCTTACTCGTTTTATACAACGTTTTTAATATTGAATTTATATATTGACATCTTTCTTAATTTGAGAAAAAAACAATTATAAATTAATGTCAATTTTAATTAAAAAATATATTGTTAATTTAATGGGAAGGTCTGATATACGACCTCATACCTAACTCCAATTGTTATATGACAACCTGACACCAATTGTAACGTGTCAACCCCACAAATTAATACCAATTTTAAGGTGACAACTTAGTGCGGTTGTTCACAGATTGCCGAGCGAAAGCACTATGTGTTGTTAAATTTAAATTATGAAAATAAAAAAAAAAAATTCCTAATTACTTTTGTTAAACAGTGCAATAATTAATTAATAAATCGGAATTGAATAAATAAAATATAGTTACATAATAACCGTTTTCTCTTCTGAAATTTGATCTCGGCGACCAAAGCTTCCTGAAAAATTCTTCTCAAAGCGACTGCGCATTATAAGGATCGCGTGGCGCCTTATCCTTTGGCCTACACCCCGATTGTCCTTTATGCGTTCTGTGACCCTTTGGATTTTCAAAAATCCAGAATCCCTTTTTATATGCTCCTACTCTAAAGAACCTTATTTTCTTGAAATGTCAATTTCCATACCAGTTCTTTCGCTAAAATTTACATAATTTAGATCCTAGTGCAAAAAGATTTTCCTTTTTGCTAACTTGAACTTAGAAAACTTCTTCCCTAAAGCAGTTGAATTGATTTGAAGCTCTCCCTTTTTCTGAACTAAGCTATTTGAATATGAAGCTGAAGTACAATACATTTGTTGAATCTCTTTTTATATGTGCTGATCAGTTGTTTTTTAGGAAATTCTTTATACTTCTAAGAATTGATAAAAATTATAAATAAAACGTTGTAATTTCTACTGTACTGTTAATTTGAACGTTTGATTTTTCTAGATTGACATTTGCTTATCATTTAATTATAAAAAAATATTTTCTTTTATGGAAGAGGGTTTTTTAATATAACATTTTAACTTATCATTAACGTAATTTGTGTGCCGCTTTCCTGATATAAAAAATCTACGATTCCGTTACAGATCTATAAAAAATAGTTTAATTCCGATCATTAACGTTAATTGTCTCATATACAGCACTTAAGACGAAAAGACAGATATACGATAATAGCATACATTATTAACAACGACATAATATATTCGACGCATAAAGCGGTGATTTTTTTTTATCTCCAAAGATAATTAATTCGTACAAAACGTCCATAATTGTACTATTAAGTGGTGGAATATCGTCCGTCGGAACACGAATACAAATGGTCGAGATATTTTCAACAACGCACAAATAAACATTCCCATAAAGTCCAACGTATAATTATCTGGCTGGCTGCTGAACTGGATGAGTTCGTCTGAAATATGAGCCAGGAAAACGGGGAGCAGAACCATTGTGTCGTCGAGCGGCTGGATAGTTCTTTTTTTTTCCGTTTCCTGTTTTTTTTTATTTTTTATTTTTTTTTTGTTCTACAACTAAACGAAGACTGTGTGTAACTCACGGCTAATAGGGGATACTTAGCGAGTGTTGAGCACATTTCGTGACAAATGTAGTCTAAGAACCCATGGTAATTAGGCCATTTGGCAACGGTTCAGCGCCGCATAATGCATTGCCGAGTGGCCAACTGCCTAAGTGCCGACGAAAGTTTTGCCCACTTGAGAAACACGCAAAAACGGATGTACATAATATACCGGAAGTGGACGATCGAAAATAGAAGATTATAAGTGCATATATTAAGTCTATATCATAAGTTTATATTTTCAATCGGACGAAAACGATCGAAAATACAAAAGCAAACAACGTAAATTATATGTACTATAATTATATTCATCGTTAAATTGTTAATCGATGTATCGATATAAAAATTAAAACAAACGAATATAAAAATATAATAAAAAAGAGAAACGAATTTAAATAACTAATTTAATTTAAAAAATGTTTAGAATTCCGTCAATATTTACGGTTAATTATTATATATTGATTATGTGGAAAAATAAACAAATTCTGATTTTAATATATTAGAAATAGATATATTTATATCGAAAATTAATAATAAATTATTTATGATAATTACACATATTTATTTAACATTTTATTATGAAAAAGTTAATAAAAATATTTTTTTAATAAAAAATAAAAAATTAGATATCATACATAAAATAAAATATTAATTGAAAAATTTTTATTAAGGAAATTATAATGATTGACATTTATATAAATTTTTTTGACACATAATTGAACCATATTTTTACGGTATAAAGAAAAGTTATTCTTTTATTTACAACAAAAATGAAAAAATGTCCGTTTAACAAAACTGTTATACGCAACAATACATATTGTTCTATGGATATTTTATAACGACGAATGAATGTTTAAATTCTACTTGCATCTTTTGGCTTGTAACCTTCTAAACGGGTATAATATGTATATTTGTATATGCGAAAGCACAAATTCAAACTCATTGTTGAACGAAGAGCCCCCGAGGGCGAAGTCCCCAGAACTTTGACAGGGTCTTTCGATGTACAATGACCAAGTTCAAACAAAGAAAGAAGACAGGGAGTTTAGCGTATAAAAAGAAAATAAAAATTCAAAAGTACAAGATAAAAAAAATACATGTTTGTACATACGTATATATATATATGCTTGTATAAAATACCCAAGTTCTGGGTTAATATATTTTTGGAAAGTTTCATTTGTGACATTTTTCAATGAGAAAAGTTCACTTTTACAGATAGATTTGATCTTTTACGTCTGATATATTGCTACGGTAATTACTTTTTCAATATAAATAGGCAAAAAAATATTTTATTATTAAATAAACAATTTTGTAGTATTAAAATTATATAAAAATGATATACAATTATAATGTTAATATTATTTTTAGTCAATATAAATAATGGAAATTAGAGCAAGGTGGGTTAAAATTATATTTAATTATAATTAGAAAAAAATATTTACATAGTAAAATCACATTTGAATATTTTTAAGTATGTAAAAATTTACTTATATTATTAATGAGATGGTATAAGAAGTAACAATCATTTTTCTACACGCACACACACACACACATATATATATATATATATATATATATATATATATATATATATATATATATATATATATATATAATAAATATATAAATTTAATATATAAAGTTTTCCATTATGTTCAATATCACTCGAATTTTACCCACTTGAATTGTATTAATTGGATATTACTGTTGTGTTAACACACATTTGATTGATGTTGCATTAATCTTATGGTGCAATTATATCTTATATAACATATAGCAAGTCACGTATGTGATTTATTTGCATAATTAATATGAGATACTGCTGTATATGTTGGTATTGTTTAAACGTCATTAGAAATCATGTTTGACGCGAAACGTCGAACGATCCGCATTTAACCGATCAACGAACGATTATCTATACGATTCAATCGATGATTATATTATAATATTTAAAAATTATTTTTATTATTTCACAAATACAAGTGATTGTATCGTATTGAATATAAAGCGCGCTATTAAATAGAAAAGTCGTTCATAGATACGGGTAAAAGAGTGCGCTTTTTTGATTTTTCAATTACAGAAATCAATGTATTCTACTTCGGCCTTTAACAATGGAACCTATTAACAATGTACGTGCTTCGTGAAACAAATCAACGACGCCGGTCTAGAATCGCCGGGGAGTTTCCAGCGAACAAAAGTCCGGTTGCAGTTGTTTAGGAATTTTTGTGTCTTTTTTTTTTTTTCTGTAACTACCATGCGGACAAGTCACGTATATTCGATCCCTCTTGTTGAAAATCCATCTCGTTAAAAATGGGCTGTAGGGGGAGGGGGATGTACGAGAAAAGAGGCCATTTTCCCGGGAGGGAAAGTGTAAGAGCCGCGAACGAGTATTCACTGAATAACGACGGTAACCGAAACCTATTATTATTATTGCGATAACGACGATGTCGTTTATTATTTATTTTCTATGATTAAGAAGATGTCTAAATTAATTTAATTATTGATTAAGTTATCTATCAAGTTTTTCTATACAATTTCTGTATAATAAATATTATGAAGTGTAAAATGACATACTTTTAAATTGATATATGATATAATTATTTTTACTTAGTCCACAAAAAACGTAATCATAAGTCGGACTATATTTTCTGCATTGAAACTTTGAAACTTTTTTCAGTTAAAACATAATAATCTTAGCAGAATGATTACTAAAGTTAAAGTTAGATCAATATATCTCGATACAATATTTTTTGGAAAATTTCTGAATTGATAATAAAACAATTTTTTTACGAATTCGTATATTTTTTATAAAATCACTAGAAAGCAGATAATTTTAAATTAGTAATTAAAAATAAAAATATATTCAATTTTGTTGACTAAAATTTATTCAACAATTTTTATTACATATCATTTATATGCGTCGTTATTGCTCATCATCCTCGTTGTCGCTAATTGAATAATTTTATTCGTTTACAATTAATTATCGCACAGGTTTTATGTGTGTGTGTGTGTGTGTTTTAATCGGTAATGGACTGTGAAGGAGAGCGCACTTTTGCCCTTGTCAAGTCGTCGGGTCGTTTTGTCGTTTTGTCGCATTGAACCGGGTGAACCCGGATCGTCACCGCACTACAATGGTCTTAATGACCCCCACGGCGACGACGCAACTTAAATGTTCGGACGTTTGCTTGACTCGTGTTCTCCATACACACTGAATAAATTAGTCCAAGACAAAACGTTCTCCCTATTTCTTAGAAAATGGAACGGTGGGAGAGGGGGGGGGGGAGATTGTGCGGGGGAACAAGGGGTGGTCGTTTTCCATGAAAATCGGACGTCGACGTCGAGAGCCGTTTGTTTTCCCGACCCGTTAACGACCCATTTTCCGAAGGCTTCCCAACTCACGCCTCCGCCATCTGTTTCGCATTATGCACGCAATTTGTTTACCGTCAATTATGCGATTCGCTTTATGTTCGACGGTGCTCAAAATGTGGGGCGTGATTCATATGTAATTATGTTTAAAACCATAAACATAATTACATTATATATATATATATATATATATATATATATATATATATATATATATATATATATAATATTTGATGAAAATTTTTAAGTTTTTTATTCGATCGTATAATGGAAAATATATTTAAACTATTAAATTTTGAAGTTTAAATCTCTTATATGAACTGTAATGATCTTATAATCTGTTCTAAAGAAATGATCGATCAAAAACATTTTCTTATCGTACTCGTAAGAGTCTGTAAAGTTTTAAGTCAAATCCAAATTTTAATATTTCTAAAAGCATATTTCATATATATATATATATATATATATATATATATATATATATATATATATATAGTGCTTTAACATTATGAGGATATAAGTAATCTTTTTAAATTATTAAAATTTATATACAAATATGATTAGTTAAAATAGATTTTTTCAAAGTAAAATATTAATAATATATTTTTGTTTGTGTATGGTATAGTAAGTATCACAACTTTTCAACTTATTGTTTTCCTGTACAAAGTAGTTATATAGTAAAAGTTTATATCTTAAAATCCTATTTTTTATTACATTTACTAAAAATAAAGAGTATTAAAGTTTTTGAAAAATGTTACTCTATAAGGACAAGTAATTAAAAAATATCGCTAGATCATAAAAATATTTGGAAATCTCATGGTTCGTATTTTCAAAAAATAAAATGTGGAAAACGTTCATATAAATATTATTCAGTTAATATATTAAGATACCAATGTATAAGTAAAATTTTACAAAGACGCATAGAATTTCCTTTTAGAGCGGTTGTGAAATTGAACTTTAGAAATAAAATAGTATTCAGATGTAATAATGTAGGATACTTCAAATAATCTGGCAACAATATTCCTTTTCAGTGAGCATCAGGTTGCAGATTTAAATCCTCGTGATATCATTTACGACGATACGCAAAGTCCTTAAAGTGAAGTAATACTTAAAGATAATCTTTCAGAGTTGATTATTGTTAATATAAAATAATAATTTAGTACATCTTAATTAAAAAAACAGATATGTCTTAATATTGTATATAAAATTAATATAATTTTCATTACTCAAAAGATTTTATATGATGATATCTAGTTTAAATATATAATTTTCAATAGTTAATTCAGTGTATAGTTATTACTTTCGTCGCACTAAGGGCATCACTCACTATGTAAATGACGTGCACTATCCATGTGAACGATGATATTTTCCAATTAAAATTTAGTGCACATACATCTAAAGAATCTAAACACTCAGTATATATGCATATATACATCAATACATTCACGAGCGTTCGGGCAACGTGAACACATATAGACACGAGTCGGGCACGTACTTACGTTGCCATTAAATTCGCAACGCAATTACGGTGCCGTCGTTAAATTTGCGATCCGCTTACACGCATTTAAAATAATTTATTTTCTAGACATAGTCCGCAAACTTGAAACGTTGAACATATCGACCGTGAGTAAATTAATTTCGAAATTATTGCAGATGTTACTTGTACAGTGTGTGTGAAATAGAGAGGTCTACAATGTTAGGGGGATGGAGAGAAAATTGTAATCGGGTTGCCAGTTGTATTACAATATATTGTGGGTGTATATATATATATATATATATATATATATATATATATATATATATATATATATATAAGGGTTTCGTCGAGTTTCGCATTTCGTATTGGCAATTCGATACTGTGGATACCTAACCGGTATCAATATTCGATAAATTTCAACTGAACGCCAACAATATCCACAGTTTTCCACTGAATAATTTAGTTTTCCGAATTAACCTGCAATTCAATTGTAGCCCGATTTATTTCGGTACGATTTCGATTGGTTTGCGTAACGAAAACTTAACGCTTCGATACATGTGTAAATATTTTTAATGTGATATTCGATATATATGGTCTGTATTTTTTTATTTTTTTTTTTGTAACTGAACAATAAAATAATAATATTGACATTTTTATATTCAATTAATAATTTTTATTTTTGTATTAGACGTCAGTTTTATATATATGGATTAGAATTTTTTCGATTAATAAGTTATTGTTTCGTTCACAAAATTAATATTTAAAAGTAATTACATAATAATGTAATATTAAATTGAAGAAAATTATTTCACAAGCAAAAGCAATTATTTTATAAATAATAGTAAAATAAATTGAAATTTGGATGTAAACAATGAAGCGTTTCTAAAAGTGAAAATATTCAAGCAAAATAAGTCAGTATTTTAATTGTATGTAAATTAATATGAATTGAGTAAAGCATATAGATTTAAAATTGCTGCTTGTAAATAATCTTAAATCGTTTAAATAAGTTAAATAACAAAAAAAACTTTAGGATTTTATTTTAATAAATCTCCTATGAAGTATTATATATGAAACTTACTTGGAATTCTATAAGTAAAATAATATAAAAGAATACTGTATATACATATTACATTTATATTCGTATAATGATATCGCATATAAAAGGGGGATGAAAGTACATTATATTTCAAATATTTTAATAAGAGAGATATTCTAAACAACATTAAATATAAACATGAAAGGGATAAGAACGATGTACGATTTTAGAGATAATATTACAAATGTTGCGTATTTCCATTTTGTACTTTCAAAATGACATTTAAAGTGGAAAAAAATAAAAGGAAACGAACGACAGGTTTGAAATCAATGTGCAAGTAATGATTTTGTCGTACGATCCTAAAATACCATCGCAGTGGCAATCTAATATCGAGTCAGATTCATATAAATAGCTCTTTGTGGACGCCCACATCGAAGAACATTCTCTCAAATAAGTGAGTCATCTCAATATCCTGGCAGTTTGCATTACGCCTGACTTTGCACTCCAAATATCCTGGATCGACAATGTGGCCCGAGGAGACGGAATCCTTCCCTTTATTCTCGTGATCGAAAAAGTTTTTATCTCCGGTCCACGTCCAATGACCGAAAGCCCTTTGGACGAATTTGTATTGTGAAATTTCGCCCCTAGGGTCAAGGGTGACCGTCGTCCCTCCGCTAGAACCATGAAGAGGTTTTACTTACAGGGATGGCTCGTTTATATAAAAAAAAATTGCGCAATCAATTTTCATATTCAATATTTTTATCTTCGAATTACATCATTTTAACATTTGAGACTATTCGATATTATTAAAAAGCCATAAGCTTATTTATTAAAAAATATATTTAATATATTCTTCAAAAAAAATCTTTAAATATTTGTTTAAAAATCGAATCGATTTTTCATAGAAATTTTCACGAGTCGTCACTGTTAAAATGACCATACGGCCCCTATTCCTTATACTATTTTTTTTATCTTTGTGCTCCTTTTTTGCGTCCCCTACAAAGTATAGTTGAAAAATAGACTAGAAATTATAAGTTGGGGAATAGTCGACCGTGAAGCCTAAAACCGCACCGGTAAAAATCTATCGGGTGAATAGGAGGCCGTATTGCATTAGGATTTGAAAGGATTTACTACCCCTTTTCGAAATAAGATGTAGAATGGGTTCTTAAGCGTTGAATTTATGATGCGCTACTTTTAAAATTGATTTCAATATTCAATATTGCTATACTATAGATGCGAAGATGAAATGGAAAAAATGATGATATAATAAATATTTAAAATTCAATTTTCATTCTAATAATCTAGACGTTTAATAGTGGAGATAATGGAAAACTATTTAGAGATAGATAATTTAACTAATACACAGATCAAGTTTTTGAACAAAAATAACTTTAAAATCGATTTAGTGAAATGTCTTTTCATTAATTCAGAAGATAATAGACAGCAGAAGAAAAATTGACTATTGGCTTTTTGTATAAATTTTATTAAAATGATTAAATGATAAACAACTATATAAATGTTCAGTAGATTTCTTCAATACAATTTACATTTTTTCATTTTAAAAATTAAAATAAATATTCAACAAAAATAAAATTCATATATATAATAAACATAGTTGTATTTATATGTATGAAGAATATTTGAGAAGGCATAGGAAAGGAAAAGTAAAAAAAAAAAGGACGTGATGTATTGCCAATACGAGCAATGTTTCGCAATAAGCGATAAGAAACAGTCTCTTCGTAGATGGAGAAGAAAAGAATGGAAAAAAAAGGAAGAAAATACAATATCCTGTCTATCAAGAGACCGTAAATAATGCAATATTGATAGCGTTTAGTATGAAACCAGAGAGAGAGAAAGTCTGTTGGCCGTCTGCGAGCCGAGGCTATATTCAATGCCGAAGTCATTTCTGTTTGGGGTGAGATACACCCCATACGGGAGGATATACCGTAAGAGGCACTTACAGGGTGATTGAAAAATAATCGATAGTGCCGCATATTATAATATAATATAGACTGTTTTATTATATTTTTAACATTTGTTCGGATTGCGTTTAGAAATAATACATCTTTTGGCTTATTAGATTTTCATATTTTACACGTACAAAAGACAATAATAAGTAAGTAAACTCGTTTTTAAATTGAAAATCAATATTCATTATATTGATGTTGATATTTTTATTTTTAATTTATTTATACTGTTTTAAAATAATATGAATTGATTTAAAAATAGTTCTATTACTTTTTGATCAAACCTTGTGCAGCGTTGTGCGTGTCAGTCTGTGATACGTTTGTCTTCATAGCCAAATAGACACGAACGGTCAATAATAAATGAACCATAATATCGCTACTATTACGATTCTCCTTCGCATTCTTCCTTTTTATTCCACTTTATTGACACAAAAAAAAGGAGCAGCGACGCTGTTTGCACATCCGCAGGACACCGCTGGATATGACAAGAGGTTCATGTCGATGCTATCTAAGATTTTTTTTTTTTTTTATTATCTCTCCGAGAAAATGGAAAAGAGTGTGCGAACTCAAGAGGAAAAAGGAAAAGATACCCACACAATGGAGAAAATAAAAACGCACGTCTAGCCAATGTATATGAAGTCGATTCGAAATTTTCTCAAATCGTCTTAAAATGTGAATCGATCTTTATAAAATGAATTTATACACTTTTAAGACTGTGTCGTGATAATAAATAATAAAAAAAACTTATGCTCAAGAAAAAGTGTTGTTATTGAAAAAAGAAAATGAAAAAAATATATTTAGAGCAAATCGATAGAAAAAAAATTTATTACGCAATATAGTTTAATTTTCCTCTAGGATTTTTTGATTTTGCTGGAAATGCATTATGGAAATAAGCAGATACTTCCTTCGGATGCAACCTGCACAATTTTTAATATCGGCCACTGCGGATACTGCAATATGAAACATGGGCGCGCAACAATATAAACAAGATAGTAAAAAAAAGCAGCATAAATCTCGAAGAATATTGTTTCATACAATAGCCAAGATGCTGATAGAGCTTTTTATAACTCTATATAAGTCGTATAATAAAATATTACACAAGACGGTCAGAGCATGAAGGCTATAAATGATCGTTTTTCGACGGCGATCATGTCCGCTATACGTGAGAAACGTTTTGAAACTGAACGACAATATATTGAATTTTTAATATGAAATAATGTATTTATTTTATATTGATATTGTAGTTTATTTTAGTTTCAAAACTCAGTCTCATATTAATATTTTTTATAGAAAATATTAAAGTTTGTTATATAATATATACATATATATGTAAATTAATATATTTTTTAAATTCCATACATGTATACAAAATGTAATGTAATATATATATTAGATTATATATAAATAGTACGTTATTTAGTTCCATAAAATGTAAAAAAAATAAATTAAAAACAGATCTAACTGTATAGTTTCAAGTCGAGTGCCGAAGCTAATATCTTTATAATATACGTTTGTATATATTTGTCGAGGACAAATAAGAAAGAAAATTTGTTTGTTCGCAAACACACATATAATATTGTGTAATACGGGGAAAAGATGTGGATAAATATTTGACAGGTACGTTTCATACCAAATTATGATCGTACATGAAAATATAATATTGCTATGGAAAAAGAAAAGAAAAAAAATAGTATTATATACATACAAATATGAAGTGTAGAAGTTGAAATTTGTAGTGCATAATGTATATTTGAAAAGAAAAATTTATATATGAATTTATTAATTCAAGTAGTATATCTATATTTTAAAAATATTACTTTATATAAGACGTCTTTAAAATTAAATCAACGTTATTAATTTTGAAGTAAGGATCTTGATCTATAATATAATAAAGTAGCGTCAATTATTATTTATTATTTTTTTTATTATGAACTGTATATATCTAATGTTATATTTAATGTTGATTTAATATTAAATATTGTAGTTTTTAGATGTTCAATTAAAAAATAAAAAAAAATCAATGATTAGTAATTTTTTACATTGAATCGATTTTAATTTTTTTTTAATATGATATTATTTATGAAAATTTCAATACATAATATAGTAAATAAAATAATATTATTATTCGTATAAAACCATCGCGAATACCATATATATAACATACTCAATAATGAACTAATATAATTGGAAGGGAAATATAGTAGGTTTGACAAGATAAAAGGTCGTATGTGAAAGTCGAACGTTCTTTTTATGTTAAAGTAACTTACGCTTTTTCTTATCTTGTGTTTAAATTGTTACTTCATATGGAATTGAAACAAGTGGGAATTAATTAAATTTTTCGTAGAGTATCGCCTCAAATTTAAAGCCGGCACCATCTGCAGACACCCACGCACCCAAAATGTTTGATTAAGGTAAGCACTTTACTGTGCCTTATTTTTTTCAGGTTCACTACCACCTCTGAGTTGTGTAGAAGGGGGGCAGCGAAAGGGAGTCTTCTGATCCGTTTCGAGGGTGAAATTTGTCAACAAGGAAAAAAAGGACACGGGACGCCCTTGATTATGTAAGTCCGTGAGAAAAGCGTCACGTGGGGAACGTATAGGGATGAGGTTAAAAAAGGGGAGAAAAGAAGGCTCGCTCTCAAAAGAGCATTCACTTTCCAATCCAGGGACCGACGCAAAGGACATCTTTCGTGTCTGGATATCATTTACATTTCGCGGTCTGAAGAACGTACAGGGACAATGGGAAATTTTCACCGGTGACAGGACAAGGGATTTACAGAATAAAAAAAAAATAAAAAAAAACGTGACCCCAAAAGCCTTACACGATTTTTTTTTGGTACACGTTTTAGAACGCACACGTGTATTATGGAAAAGAAGCAACATGGCATGATTAATTTCAACTTGTTGAAAATGCGAATGATATATAAATATATAAATTGTAATTATCATTACAAATAGATACATTTTAAAATCGTTTAATCGGAAAATTTTCAATGTAATCATCCCCTCTTGCTATGTATACGTAATCAGTTCTTCCCTTTGATGCTAGAGCCAATGTAATTTATTCGAAATTTGTTAAACGTCAACGCCGAGGGTTGTATTACTTGTCGTCAGTCAGATCGCGACATCGTCGTTGACATTATATAAATTTAACACAAAAAAAAGTGGTAAAGGCTATATAAGGGGGATGTTTCGAGTGGTAAATAGTGTTCTGGTGACGTATCATCAGATAGGCTTATCGTTTTTTAACGTGCAGCAAACGAAAATAAATCATAGATAGATAGAAAGAACATCAGGTAATTTCCCACTAGTGACTGTCAACATTTAGAAAAAAAAAGTCACTATCTGTCCACATTTATACATACATATATATATATATATATATATATATATATATAAGAATATTTTATATTAAACGTATTTGAATTATTTATATATTAATAATTTCGAATAGTTCAACGGAGAATTTTCGATATGGTTTCGTTTTGAAGTTATGGCGTCTGAACGGCGCCTAAACAACAGCTTCGAAACCTTCGTCCGATATAATTGACATTTATGAACGTCAATGATGAGGGTTAGTTTTGCAAAAGTCATTCAAAATTCCATCTTAGCTTTAGTTGGTGTGACTAATTGAAATTCTTTGAGGTTTTCCTAGTAAAAAAATGCTGAATCATCATTTTTATAATAATTTTATGAAGCGATTAATATATATTCTGATATTAAATATTGTGATATTTAAATAAATAAAATAATTATATTGATATTTGAGAGTTGTTTCATATGTAATATTGATTCTAGATATTTATAAAATCAAAACAAAATTAAGACATCGTCTTCGCGTATAAACAAGAGCTGAAAATAAACAGTAAACAAAAGTCAATATAGACAGCAAACGAGCTGCAATCCCTAATAAATTCGTCGAATCTTCGTCATACTATAAAATCGAAGGGTAACCCGGGAAGATATCGGATGATAAGGACTGAGGATCGGAGAAAGGGAGACGAAAGGCCAGAATTCGAACTCCTCGTCAAATATTCAATTACAAGATTATTATGTATACTCGATAAATGGAAAAACTTTGTCTGCGGGATCCGATTGACGTCGATGTAATAATTTTGATTCGACCAAACGACGGGCATGGGGATGAAACGAAGGATGAGTGACGGTTTTACTTCTCTTTTTTTTTTCAACAAGAAATTCCTCAGTATCCAGACACGATACGAAAAGACAATTTTAGACGTGGTTGTATGGTCTTGCGTATCGTGTTTGTTCGAATTTTCCCTTTTTCCGGAGGCTATTTCCGAAAGTCGATTAAGCCTTCCGACGACCATTATAGATGCGTTGACGATCGGCTCCGTTTTAAATTTTCGTGATGCGAAACTTTCCGACGATCGCCCTCGTAAAAGCGGGTTTTCGTTTGCTCGCCGACGAAAGTTTCGGCCGTACGAGGGTTAATCAAAAAATTCCGACAACGTACCGCTCAAAGCGGACGACAAAGGGGAAACTGTGTGTATTTAAACCCTCTGTATCATCCTAGATTTTGTGTTAATTAAAAATTATATTAGCCAAATATATATATTTAAAATTGAAAAAAAGTTTCAAAGTTTGTTACGACATAAATTTAATTTTAAAATTAAATTTGTCTACGTTTATACTAAGAATATTTGACTTATCGTTCTTTTCTATTCCATATTATAGATATATATTTTAATTTTCTATGTCAATAACCTTTTTTTACACAGTTATCAAATATATATTTTTTATTTAAAAAAAATTGTTTGACTCACAAAATCAAAAATGTACATGCATGCAAAATTTCATTCTGACACACATATATATATATATATATATATATATATATCGTTGTGTGTGCTTCGGTTGAATCGTCACGAATCTTATCAACGTCCGCATAGATAAATCTACATTGGGAAAATTTACTTTTGGAAGAAAGAAATCTAAAAAAAAACCGGCCAGGAAAATAAGACCAGAAAGAGAAAACGTGCAGGGCCGCATTCAGGTAATATCTAGAGCAGACACTTTGATGGAGAACGAACGTGAGAGGTGAACCAACTGCGGTATTTTTCTTTTGATATTCGTTATCAAATCTATTGTATATTTATTACATTAGATAATATATCAAAATTTATAAATCTTTGGATTTAATTGGTAAATATTATTATTTCATAAATAAAATATTCACTTAAGTATTCGATTTTTACACACACACACGTATATATATATATATATATATATGTAGGTGTGTGTGTGTGTGTGTAATATATAAACATATGTGGATACCTGTGTGTAGTTACGATTTTATTTCTATTTTTTTTTGTGTGTGCATTTGCCCTGCATGGAGCTCTGCGCAAAGTATGTAACTTCGGTTCAAAATGGAAAAGTTTAATCAAAGTTGGCGCGAAGTTGGGTATAAAAATCCATCCGCAGTTGCCGAATGGGAAAACGTCGGTGGTGAAAAAAAAAAGAAAATCACCCCCGCCCCTCGTATACAGGAGAACACTTTGTCGCTGAAATTTTCTCTTGCACACTACAGGAAATTTTCCAACAGAATAAAATGGTTATTTTTACGTGTTCATCGTACTATGACTATTTCGTTGTCGGTGTGTAGCTTAAGAATGGTTTAAAATTGAAAAATTTCAGATTTTTACATTATATATTTTCAAGTGTAATAAAAATGAATAAATAAATTGACACTTAATATATTAGGCGAAAGCGTATTGAAACACAGTACGATTAAATATCAATTGCGAAATATATACATACTTTGTACAAAATTAAAACGGAATGATTCAATTTTGAATTAGTATTTTTTTTTCATATATTTTGTATACTTTTTTTGAGTTATTTCGATCGTCATTCGCTAAGTTTTCACAGGGTTATAAACGATTTATAGATTCTAGACTTATTAAATTCAGTCACAAACAGACTAGAATGTTGCGATGTATATAATATAAATATTTTTTTTTTATTATATGGTTTATAAAGATACTTTCTATAAATTTGCTGTAGTATTATGATGTTATTAATAATGTTTAAATATATTATATAGTAATTTCACGTTTGAAAACTGTCGCCATCATTTCCTATATGGCTTTGAAAGTGTCATTAGGTATTTTATTGGATGGGTTAAAATGCATTGTATGCGCCATTCTATCGTCGAACCGCAACAAAGACCGATTTCGAGGGCTACTCGCCGTGAAACGGGGTCGAAATTTTCGAAAATTTTGGCACCGCAGCCGACGCGTAAAGGGTTATTTTAACCGTATCAATAAACCGTCGGATATTAAGTATAAAGTAAATATTGATTAGTGCTCCGATGCAACGAACGTTTGTTCATTTAACGCGATGGCCATTAGCCGCTCGAATGGGGGACCATTAGTAACAGAAGCGCCGAATTCGAAATGAAACCCTAGGTTAAACCCCATCCCTTGTACGTTATACAATCGATTTTTTTTTTATATCTAGTTATTTCTAGTTTATCTTTGTCGTATTTTATGCGAAAGCACTTTAGAGAATATGGTAATACAGATGTAAGTATTGAAGACTATTGTAGAGTTTAGATTACCAATTTAAAAGCGTGTGATTGTTATATATATATATATATATATATATATATATATATATATATATAAATTGTACATTTAGAGCAAAATAAGGGGGATGAAATTGAAGGGTAAATTTATTGTATGTTATATAATGATATTATTTTTATATAATTGAAATTTGAGATTTGTGAATAAAGATGATTATGAATCACTAAAAACATGTTCAAGTTTTGATATTATTGAAAAAAGTTTGATATTTTTTATATCTAATTGAACTTGAAGACAGATTTATATAATATTATTATCAATGTATTCCCATTGTGTCTTCTAAAAATATTAATCTTAAAATTTATACATTTTTAATTAATAAAATAAATTGTAATAATGTTCAATATCAATCAATTTATTTTATATAATCGGTAAATTAAATGGTATATGTACTATAATATAAAGAGTATTAAAATATAATATTGTAGAATAAAAAATGATATTTTATCATAATTATTTACTTTACTGGATATAATCACATAATATATATATATATATATATATATATATATATATATATATATATATATATATATATTTGAATGAAATATGAAATGAAATGATCAAATACAAGTATCGTAATAATATGATATAAATATAATATATTAGTACGATACATAATCATAAAAGTTATTCGCTTCGCATCGGAATTTATTTCATCTAATATTAACATAGCGAGCGCGTTATATATATATATATATATATATATATATATATATATATATATATATTATATTTTCTACTCTCTCGTATATTTTACATTCGAAAATTTTCACATAATACCGTTAGGCGGAAACGCAAGGTGAAATTCTCGGAAAAGCGATAAATAAATAATGGAAAATGTCGCCCCGTTCTCGTATCGCGTTATTAACGCTTCCGCGTTTTCACATTTGAATATTGGCGCGAATTTTTCACGCGTTCGCGATCAAAGAAAGTTTCAAATGAGGAGACGAGACGGCTAACACTTCGCTGATTTATTACGATTCAATTATATTTATCATTTTTCTTTATGCAGGCTCGCTTTTCTATATTTTATTTTATTTTTTTATTTTATGAATCCATATATAATTTTAAAATTCACACACACACATATACGTATTTTTATTATTATATAACAAATTTACCGTAAATAATAAATTATATGCTGGTATTATTTTAGCTACCCGTAAAATTTTGTTATTAAAAAAATATAAATTATTATTTTTATTGCAAAAAATTATATAATATGAATGAAAGACGTTTATTTTTGAGCTTTCATTTTGTTACTCATGAAACAAAGTATATTATATAATGTAATATCATCTCGCTTGAATTTTAATTTTGAAAGATTTTTTTCGCAGAAAAATCGAATTAGACGTATTCACAACGAAGGGATGGAAAAGCAAAATAAAAAAAAAAATAAGAAAAAACGACGTCCTTTACTTTAATTTCGAATATTTTATATTTTATCTCGAATGCGAGAAATTCTGCGCGATATTTTTTAATATTTTATTTCGCGTTCTCTCAGTATTTTTTATTTTATTTTCGGTAAATGTTTCAGGTGACAGCAAATGTCTAATTGCGTCATTAGCGGTAAAGTTTCATTTTCGGAATAACGATTAAAATGTAAAATCGTATACAAAAATATCAAGAGTAAGGGACGTTTTTAATCATTCTAAAAGGTTGGCATTTTAAATTTTCATCGTGCTATATGTTTTTCCGCTTGAATTCTCTTTATTTTTTTTTCTCAGTAATACACCGCCGTAAAATATTATATAATACGAGACGGATCAATAATTATGCACACTTAAACTGAATATATTTACAATTTTTCATATTTATTTCAGATCTGATATAGTAAATATATTTTTTAAAGAAATGCAATTCTCATATGAAGGGTGCTGATAAAAGTTGACTCACCCTCGTTATTTATATTATTATATACATAATTAATTTGATTTGCTCACTGAAAATATAGTTAAATTACAAATTAATTTAAATTTAACTAGTTGTATATTTTACTTGTTGTTTAGCAACAATTTTAATGGATTAACATTAAATATGTACTTTTTTATATAGAATATAATTTACAACAATGTTAATTTTTTTAGATAAATTTACTTTTTTTGGGTTTCATTAATTTATAGATAGATGTTTAAAAAAATCAAATTATTTTATTTAAAAATAGAAAATAAAGTAAATAAAATCGTGTATTATACATTGTAATATAAAGTTTTTATTTATATTTCTTTAAAAATTTTAATAAAAAAATACAAATAAAATTATTATTTTAATTATCTAGTTGAAAACATCACACATTTATCTATATTCTAACTTGACACGTTTCAATATATTATATTTTACACTTCAAATCGGATATATTTGAACGGACAAATAGGAAAAGCTTCAATTTTTCTCCCTTATATATATATATATATATATATATATATATATATACATATATATATATATATATATATATATATATATATATATATATATATATATATATAAATATATATTTCGAATCGTTTTTTTCCTCGTCTTTCTTTTTCATCCTTCGAATGCGCACTGTTTTAAGCCAAATCCATTTAATCAACTAAGTGGAGTCCAAACAGGTTGATATTCGGGGTCCGCTGTCGATTGTTTGTGTCTCCCTTTTTTTTTATTTTATTTTTTTCCTCTCACTGGCAGAGCGATTACACGATACGTCTACAAGTTTTTCCTTTCACCGATTTTCTTTCCCCCCCCCCCGTCCTTTGCGCCAGGGTTTTTCCATCCCCCTTTCCATACACACGCTCATAGATTGTAACATTACACTTAACAATATTAACACGTTTCCACCCTCTCTCGGTGCGAGTTGCTCGCATGCTCGTATTCCTCGGCTATTAACGAAAGGCAATTTGGAAGAACTTGCTCACCCCATTTAATAGAACTTCTAATCTCGTTGATTCATTCGTCCCAATGTCGATACGAAACTGAGATTTGATCTTTACAACTACAGAGGCACCGATACGACCCTTAATTCGAGATAGTAATCTACTTTATTGACTGTCGTGTTTCATATATATATAAAAAAAAAGTAAAATGTTCATTTGTTACCTTTTTTATATATCGATAAATATATAATATGTTATAAATAAAAAATTATCGATATTTAGTATTGTTGCATATATTATTTTAAACCGATCTGTAATTTCGAGTAAATCGTATTTAATTGTTGTAAAAATATTTTGTATTGAAAAATTTATAAATTTTATATTTTATGATTATTCTAATTTTATATATTTTTTTATTTAAGTGCTATTAAAATTTGACGTGTCATTGATAAACAAATATTGATATTATATAAAGTTCTGTGTGATCAAAAAAATTAAAAAATATATAAAACTGGTTGAAATGCTTAAATTGATTATTTACTAATTATTATAAATATCTTATACATAAGAAATGTTTCAAGTATTTTAACTATGATATTTCATACTATAAATAGTATTTTAAATGTATAAAAAAACATATATTTATGTACTTTAAAATGATTTTAGAATTAAAGTTTTATTAATTATTAATATATTTTATTTTGTAATTATATATGATCATATATTTTAACGAAATTTAATTTAAAAAAATATAAAATTAAATAAATTATGAAAGAAATTAGAAATATAAAATACTCAATATAAAATATATTTACAATAATTAAATACGATTTACTTGAAATTAAAGAACAATTAATAACAATATATCTATATATTATACAATACAACATTCAAGCGCTGTGTAAATATTGAGAATTAATTAACATATTTAGGTCATTTGATTATAACATTATATCGTCGTGCTCATTAAATACTAGTTCATTAATGGCAAATAATAATATACGTATGTGGAAAATGAGATTGAACTACTGACAGGAAGCTACTTTGGTATTTGAATAACCTAATTACGGATAATCGAAACCGATAGTAAATTAACGTGAAAGTAATATTCGTATCAGCACAGCGGCTATATTGTTTTGTATAGACTAATAGAAATTTCCGTAATTAATGAATGTTTAGTTAATGAGTTATCCGCCGTTATAATATTCACAGTCGTTATAACACAATCAGTGCAAAATTTTCACGTAAATATTTTAAAATGCGTAATAAATGTCAATTATACATATTTGTGATAGTTTAGTATTTTTTTTAAATAGGTAAAAAATATCGATTTAATATAATTTATAAAAATATATTTAATACTATAATAAGTTTGTCGTATTTTCAAAAGTGTAACATAATTTGTTTTAAATAATTTTATACTGATTCTAAAAACTGAATTTATATAAATAAATATAACAAAATTTTTGAATGTTAGATTTATATTTTATTTTTTTATATACAATATTTGGTTGACATTAACAAAATATATTATTTTATTGTTTTCTCCAGTTGTATTATTATTGATTATTTAATTAAAATTCAAATTAAGTATTTGGCATATTACAAATAAGATTATATAAAAATTTGCAATTATATATATATATGTACGATTATTTATATGAAAATATCGAATTATTTCGATGTTCGATGAAGTTACAAAACGTTTTCAAAATTTTGCATAGGATTTATACCGCAAATATTCAACGACCAACATCCGTCGAACAACAAAAACAAAAACAACAACAACAACAACAAACGTATCAGGGTCGATGTGTTTTGTATATTGTTCTCTCGAAACGGTTACAAATTAAATTTGCAGAGGACAGAAATCGAATGAGCGAGGGTTCGAGTTCGACCCCAAAAACGCAGACCGCCGCCGCCGCCGTTGCGTTTTCAGCAATTAAACAAGCTTTTTGCAAAAATAGATGAGTTTTATCTGTAAATTAATGGGTTTTCCGCGCTATGAATTCGCAATGTGTTATAATGTAATTTTAACACTTTGCCGCCCGAGAGGGTGGTTATTTTATTCATATGAACCGTCCGCTGCGTCCACGCATCGCGTCACCCTTCAACCCTTTACGCGCAATAATCGTTTAAGTGTTATCACTTTTATACTACAAAAAAAATATTATGAAATAAATATACAATACAATAATATTTTTAATAATAAATATTTTCTATAATTTTATATTTATACTTATTTTTTCTTCAATAAAAATAAATTGTTTAATGAGTTTATTTATTTCTTCTATATATATATAATGAATAAATTTATATTTATATTACAATAGTTTTTCTATAATTCTAAGAATTGATATTTATATAAATTTGTAAAAAAATAAAACAAAAATTTTGAAGCTTTATTTCATTTCAAGTATTAAATTATCAGCGATATATATATATATATATATATATATATATATATATATATATATATAAATTTAATTTAGTTGCTCGCATAATAATCGCGTGTTTACAACTATAATATTCAAAATCACGACGAAAATATGATTCTCAGTCTTCGACGGGTTAAATCCCATCATCGGTGGTGCGAAACGAAAATCTCATTTAATATTTATGTACAATGCGTGCGTTTTACAAGAGCAGGTGTGAAAACGATGACAATATTCCCACCTCGACATACGTCGATTGACGCAAATATATATATATATATATATATATATATATATATATATATATATATATATATATATATATATATATACAAATAGAGAAAAGGGAGACGTACATCAAAATACATAATCCAAAATATATTATTCGGTACCCCTCAACACCAAAAAAAAAAAAATTTTTTTTATATATGGGTAAGGAGAGAGGAATGGTGGGTAACACTGTCTGTCATGCAGGGGGAAAAAAGTCATTTCCGAGGCCCGTTTCATATGTAATCAGATTTTTTTTTCGGTTGTACCCCACGGTTATGGTTTGCGGTTGAAGGCGATGGTTTTGAAGGCGGACGCGTCTGGAAAAGACTTTTCAATTTTACGCCGTTGTACGCAATCGGAAATATCCGGCGTCTTTACACTTGTCTTGGCTCACTTTTTCCGGTCGGAAAAATGTGACGAGTTTCCGACAATTACGCGAAAATGTTGTTCATACACAGCGCGACGCTCGTTATTAGTGTTTAGGAACTTTCACCGATGTCTTTAAGCTATAATTATATTTTTTTATTTGTATATAATATATTAATTTATTAATATTTTTCAATAAACAGTAATAGAACCTGTGAAATAGGATCTCCATTTTAATTGTAACATTATTCTTAATGCGTTATTTTTAATACTATTTTGAAATAATTAAGATATTCATTACCAAAATTTAAATTCATAAACAGTTTGTTAAAAGTAATTAAATATAAAAACGTTTATATTATTAATATTTTCAACTTTAAATAATGAATTTCTAAATAATTTGTTTTTCATGTATAAAATTCATTTTTTTATATCTTTAATATATTAGAATTTTTAATTTTTATTAATTAAGTCACTTTCATTTTTTTTTAATATAATATAATTTGATTATTAAAAAATATATATCATTGTACTGTTTCTAAAATATGATCGTCATATTCCAAAATTTTAATATCGAAAATTCTAGAAATATAATTAATATTAACAATGTTTATAGCAGTTGATTTATTTTAGAAGAATTTGAAGATAAACGATCGCCATTTTTCAACGAATTTCAAATTGTGAAAGCTACAAAATAACAAGCATAACGTTAGCTAAAAAGTTGTGAAATTATAATTTAATTATTTGATGTTTTTTTATTTGGAAAAAAATATAAATTTAAAAATGTATATATGTATATATATATATATATATATATATATATATATATATATATATATATATATATCAATAAATAAACTGTTTGATGGGTAGTAGAGTTATAAAAATTGTTTTAAATATTTAATTCAGTCATAGGCGCGGTTTCGTCCCAAAAACCTCGGCATTGCGGTCCTTTATTAAAAGCAATCGAAAAAGGGACGTCCCTTTCCGCAACGCCGGAAGGATTTTATCAGAGTTGCCGAAAACTTGGGCAAAACGACCCCGGCGGTCAGGTAAGGGTTGTTGTTACGTTTCCGCGTCACATTCGAGTTTGTGCGATTGTTTCGTTGCGTTCGCGTTTAAAATCGTATTCGCCCTACGCTTTTCCGGTTTGTTCCGTTAACCGGATCGAAACAATCAAAAACCAAAGGATGCAAGTGCTTTATTTAAATATATATATATTATATATATATATATATATATATATATATATATGTGTATAATAAAATTTTGAATTTGAAGGTAATTATATGATACTATATACGAGCTCATATATACACACACACATAAAAATAAATAAATTACATTATCAAATATATAAAATGCTATAGTCGGTAGGTAGGTAGTTCGTGGTGGTGTATCGTTTTATTATTCGTCAAATGCAACTTCATTTTTACAATTCAATTTTAAATGATTTTTACAACTGATAATATAGATCCATGGCATGTTGAAGTACAACTTATTATATATGATTCCAACAACGATCCAATTTTTTTAGATTTTCTTTGATTTTGACATCTACGTAATACTTAATCACCATAATTATATTATATATATTTTTATATACGATTTTAAATTTAATATTTTTTCTGTAATCACCATCTCAATTAACTAGTATTTATTATTTTTCATTTTCTTTATATTTACAGTTATTTTTTTTTACTTTTATATGTATTAAATATGATATAAACATGTACAATTTTAATAATCTAACGCACCTCTAGTAAATTTATAGTATAATCGTTTTTAGAATCAATACATTTGATTAAATTTTTACAAGATTTATTTTTTATTATTTAATATATTAATTTGTATTTTTATTCGATTAATTTCGTAACACATTTATTATTATAATGATACAAGATACGATGATTAATATTTCGAATCACTTACATTATTCCGTTATTAGGAATTTTCGTGATTTCCCTTAAAACCCGTGTCCCTCACTCTCATCCCCTTAGTATCTGCGAATCGTCCCTAACCTCCCCCCCTCCGCACTACCCTTTCGCCGATGAAAGTTTGCGAAACGTGTTCTTCCGGTAGAAATAATGCGGTTTGTAGCGGCCACATATCGCATTATCGCACCGTGTTACGACGAAAACTCGGTTATTGCGATATCCGATGCCCGGTAAACTCGTTCGGTTAACTTTGTTTTTGGGGGGCGCACGACGTTGCGGTATTGTTAACGCGTGTTAAAACGAATCTAATCCGAACTAAATATATATATATATATATATATATATATATATATATATATATATATTTAGAGGCTTAACCGAGGAGGTCGGTTTCCGTATTGCCTTTTAACATTTTCCACGAGGTCGATATTAAAATTCCATTCTGTAGTATTGTAGTCGTTTTTGATCTCTGGCCATTGTTACGTTTTAGTTTAGTCGAACGTATTTACTTTTTCGCTTCGAATACGATTATATACGAATAAGTTTCGCATTAAACTATGTAATCTCTATATTCAGATTGGTGAAATTGATTCGTTGTAAAATGCGAATAAATATTTCGCATTTTGCGTCAACAACATGTTTTTATTATAATATAATATAATTTTAATAAATATATATTTTTTTAGATTTATAATTACACAACCATTCTATTATAGTCATTTTTTTCCAAAATGATACTAAAATATAATTTTTACATATTAGCTATTTTATTAAAAAAAATATTTAAAAATGTTATTGAAAATAGATCTTTTGAAGTCATACATAAAAAGAATAGGGTTACGTTGAATTGAAATTTTTATTAGAATACCAAGGATATTAAGTTATTTCTTTATATTTTTAAAAAGGGGTTGAAACAGTCAAGCTTTTAGAAAAAAGATTATAATTTGATATTTAAAATTATATTTGAATATTTTATATAAAAAGAACATTTTCAATTGAATAATAAATTTACGAGTCTTTCATGTAAAGCATATAATCCGATATTAAAACTAAATCGTATAATTATTAAAACACTTTAGAAACTTTCTGCAACCGGTGGCATCATTTAATTTTTAATTTGGTAAAAAACTAAACGTCTCCATGGGGGAGGTTAACGAGCAACGTGTCGCCCTTATTTCACACTTATAAATATTCAGAAGACTAAGCTATTGCAACACTCGTAAATATCGAACAACTACCACGAGGGAGTTGGTTACCCCTGGGATGTATTATAATTATATATATATATATATATATATATATATATATATATACGCCTGATTAACCGGATGGTGTCCCGGGAAAACGGGTAAAAGTCGTGTTTTTACAGGCACCGAGACTTAATTAGCGTTGCAATTAATTATGAGCTTTTGAAACCTCAACGGTCAAAGTTGCGGTTTCAAAGAAACTGAAGATTAGAAATGAAAACATGTACGTTTATTTATGAATACTATATAAGGTTGAGCAATTTTGAAATAATCTAAATAAATTATTAAAATAATTATGAAGTATAAATTTTATTATAAATAATTGAAAAAAAAATCAGCAACACTAAAATTTCGCTGAAATTTTTTGAATATATATTTTTAAACGAATCTTTATTCAAAAAATTTATAAATTAAACTAATCAAGCATATATTTCAAACAGAATTTAATTATTTCTATATATAATATAAACGAATCAAAGTATTTTGTTTTTATATACTAAAATATCGTTATGTATCATATAATATGTATAAATGAATAAAATAAATAATATAATAAGATTATTACGAAAATATTTATTTATAATTTATTTGCTTTTTTTTTAAATAATTATGATATATAATTTATATCATAAATTGTTATTTGTAAAAAACATGATTTATAATATGTATTTAATAAATAAATGAAAGAGCATATTTTATATAAATAAATAAAACAGAACGTTTTCTAATATAAAACTTAATGTATAGAAATAAATACCATAAACATTGATGACTATCAAAGAGTAAATATTCATTCATATTATTTCAAACGAACGAACATAAATATATATTTTTTCTCTTTTAAGACTTTTTTCCTCTTCTGGCGCGTACGACAGTGAACGCGTATGCGTGTGCACACGTGCGTGACAACGCATACGTATGTTTCGTAAGAAATTGATAATGCTATTAAGAGATTTCCAACCTGTTGCATTTGCGAAAGAATCGAAAAATAATCGCATTTAGAACCGACGCATACTATTTTTCGTCTCTATCCTTATTTTTGGCGAATATGTACTTAAACCAAACGGTAATTAACGATTCGAGCACGTACTTAGAAGAAATCGAAACGGTACCTCCTTTCGACCGGAGCATTTGAATTAATAACGTTTTTATATCCGGCAACAGCCGTGCTCGACCGCATCCATCGAAATTACCAGAAAACATCCGAATTCCTCAGATGGAACGGGAAAAACGGGCGGGAAACTCTGGAAAATGGTGTGAGAGTGGCAGTTACTCCCATCGCGCATACAATAATAGCTCAGTCTTTATTGTTAGCATCTGCGCTTTATAAAATAATCCTTTGTGACATTATTGTGGCAAGCGGAACGTTAATTAATTTTATAAGTTTAATATCCACCGGGGGGCCCTCTTCGAATCTGCCTCCACCTCCGCATTCGCCGAAAAAGATGCGCGGTGTGAGCGGATGGAGGTCGCACGGAAAAGCGCGGGAAAACGCGCGAGGAAATTGAAGAAAGGAAGAAAATAAATCAGAGTAAGACTTTCACTTGCACCTGACTCCACTTTTGAGCATAAATCTCGAAGCTTGTTTAAACTTTCCAACATGAGGATTTAATATAAGGGCGAGACTGTATCGCGTTTAAACACAGCACTCTCCGTCTCTTTTTTACCGTGGCGTCTTTCCTTCTCTTCCGTTTAGCGACGACCAATTTTCTTTCCCTTTCAGGTGATCCTCCAATTTTGGACTCTTCGCTCGGTTTACGGTCGATCCCCGGAAAACTACAAATGTAATTTATTGCGCGCTAAGCAAACTATATACGCGTGTACTTGTCATAGTGCTAGGGGGATGGTTCCGTTTTTGAGAAACGATCGTGTAAAGCAAAAATTCGCACTAAATAAATAACCTTCCCGAAAGCCTTAAAATGCCCCATTAGAATACGATATCTTAATAATACGCGTGTTTTGTTTCATTTTATACATGCGTATTAATATATAGTTTTCATTGTTTCTATTAATAGAATTTACATTAGATAACAAGATTATGACCTCATTATTTAAAGGTTATTATAAATTTCAATTATACGTGTTCAACATGTGTTTAAATTAAAACTTAGTACAAAGTTTATATTTATATAAATGGTGTTTATTTAATTAAAAAATATAGTTGTATCTGTTTTAATTTTATATATATATATTTTTTTGTTTTTATATACGATTAAAAATTTTTTATGATATTATAATTTATAAATTAGTCGTGTGTTGTATATTTGATAGATTGATCATTTTATTGTATTTTTATTTAAAATACTATTAAAATATTTATTTTAAGTGATAAACGAATGAAACGAATAACATCAATCCTGAAAAGAATTTTGATTTTCAGTCGCATGTAAAACGAAAAATACATAGGTATTAAAGCGTGGGACGGCAATTCGTTCCAATGACTGGCTTCGCTCGAACCGTATAACAAAAAGGCCACAGCCCCGAGCTGTTCAAAAAACCAGAACCTCAAAAAAGTAAAATAAAAAAAAAAAAACACAGCCCATATTTATTTCATTGAATGTGCACACATTCAACCCCTTTTTCGGGTGTAAACTTGATTTTATCAGACAATAACTGCGCTCTTTTACCGCGGTATACAACATCTTGAGAGAAAAAAAAAATATTCTAGCAAAAAACACTCCCCGTCGCCGTCGTTTTTATCGTCCCATCCTCTATAAGTGAAAAAAGTCAATATGAGAATGGCAGGGGTGAAAAAAAAATCACTATTGACGACGAACGAAACAAAACTCAGATTATCCCCCGAGATCGTTTCGTGCAAGTAAGAGAGATTCTTATTTTTCGCTCTGTATATACACGTACTTTTGTATGAGGGTTGTTTGATTAGTTTATACACATTTTTTTTAATGCTTTTATCAAAGGTATACGTTATTAAATTTAGTGCAATGTTGTGTACGGTTTTTCTTATTTTAAGAAAATTCAATAAATCTAACGAATATAAACTTCAAAAAAAAATGCAATATCTCAAAATGTAAAGTGTAATGTAAAATATTTTTCATTTTACTCTTACTGATATTTTTTTATTTATTTTGATGTTTTTAATTTAAAACTATTCATACTGCAAATAAACTGTTTCAACAACTTATTAAGTGTATTTATGCTTTGCATATATTTTACAATTATTCTAAACTAAATTTTCATATATAAAAGATAAATTCAAAAAAGCAGTTTGTATTATCGTATTGTTGGCTAAAAAACGAAAGATTTAGAAATTTATAAAATTGTAAATATAGTTCATAATTTATATATTAGTATATATAAAAGATTACATTAATAAGTATAAGTATAAAATTTACCATAAATCAAATATAACTTTTATAATTTATTAACTAAAAATTAATGAGATTAAAATTTTACATGAATATTTTTAAATTAAATTTTATATATGAAAAAAAAAATATACCAGAGTTATAAATAAGAAAATCAATAAAGACTTTAGAAATGGTCCTCAAATATTCATCCCCGACAACACTTTTCCCGTTTGCATTAACAGGTTCATGTTTTTTCTATTGCCGCGTGGATAATGTCGAAAGCTTTTCTGCAAGATTCATTTTTATCGATAGTAGCTTTTATTTTTACAGTCTAAAAAAAATTGAAAGGGTATGAGGAAGAAGGTTCGAGCGACTCAGCAATTTTTTGTTTCCATCCGATTTTTTTTTATAATTTTTTCCTGCTGTATGGATCTACTTCCTTAAAAGATTAAAGGGAACGAGCAAACAGGGCGGGAATTTATCGCGAAACTTTTCGAAATTCTTCTGAGAAAAATTCTCAAGTGCTATTAAGCTTGATTTTTGTGTAATCGAAGCGAAAAATATTTCCTTTTAATTATGTAACGAGGGGTGGCGCGAGAATTGGAGAGCTTTATAGGCGAAATTTCGTTTTTCATCAATTTTAAAAGCGTTTAATTTAATTATATTGATTAGTGATGAGGATTTATTAGCAAAAATAAAATTACGTATAAACGGTCTCAGTTATAATTAAAAGTGCTTTTCATGTTGTGAAATTACACAACTGTATTTTATAATTAATTACGACAAAACGTAATTTTTGTTTGTATTTTTATTTTGGATAATTATATATTATAGATGAAAATTAAATTGAATAATAATTAATTTAAAAAAAATAATGAATCATTTTTTATTCTACATATATATAAAGATAAAAATCTTAAATATATCACAAATATTAAAATAATGAAAAAATATATATTTAGGACATGTAAATTTTTTTTGAGATATTTATTTAATTTTTTTATGATATTCGAACGTAATACGGTAGCGAAATGTAAATGGATTCGTCAATGCAAATATAATGTTCTTCAAATACTTACATTTATACGAATGTAATCTTATGTGTAGGTGTCGGTGTGTAAAGTTTCTGTTCGTTGTTCGGAAAAATCAGAGTTTTTCCGAGCCGTTAATCCGCGACTAGTGGAAAAACAATATGGAGAGAGACGTGCTAACAGCCCCGAGGGCGATCCGCCCATCACATGCAAATTTTCCGACAAATGGATACAATTTCTTTTATAGCCTTTCAGGGTGGATAGCCCGAGGATCGCAACCTGAGAACAGGGATACTGAACCGTTTTAAAATATTTTACTGTACATATAATAAATTAAAGCTTTTACATTTTTCAATATGAAATGCATGTCGTATTTTTAATTTTATTATATTTATTTTTTAATTATATTATATTATATAAGCTAACATATTTTATTATTGATTTGAAGTAATTATCATTGAAATTAGTTTTATTAAAAAAAATAATATATGAAATTTGGATCAAGAGACGTTTCAATATAATAATTTTGGGTTAATAATAAATAATACTATCAATAATAAGTGATTTTCACGAGAAAAATATCAAAGTAGTTTTATGTTGTTCACTCTATAATATTATTCTCGGAAATTTCTTTTTTTAGTCAGATTACTTTTCTTTTATGTTTATTCTTCCTTTATTGTTTTGTCAGAAAATTGAATTTATTGATATATTATGTATGAAAATAACTATTGGATTTTAAATATAAATATATTTTGATAGTTAAAAATATTTATTTAATTTTCAAAATATTAATAGCAATACAGATATATAAAATTTTATATAATAAAATGAAATTATTGCAGATATGACGTAGAATTCTATTTAAATTCACACTTTTATGAAAGCGTTTGCTGAAAAAAGACATTTAAAAATTATTCCCTTTAAATATTTTGACACCTCTGAGCCGGCGAGCGAAATTTCACAGTAGCTTCGCTAAGAGAATCGTTCGAAATGTATTACATTTGCATTATTCAATTTCTTTTCGTGATGAAACAAAGACGCGCAACCAGCGCCTCTGCACATAATAAAAAGGACCGACTGTCGATATAATAGAAAAGGATTTTTTTTTTACAAATTTTTACAAGTTTTATTTACGTTTTAAAATCACAGTCGATAATAAATACGGCTCATTGCCATCATAATATACAAAGAATTTATAACGATCTATAAAATGTGTACGATGTAAGTGCATACAATTATTTCTGATTTTAATATTTTTTCATTAATGTATACTAATTTAAAATTATAAAATTTTATAATTTTCAAATATTATATTTTATTACATAAGTATAATAATGTAGAAATAACCAAACTTTTTATTAAATATATTATTTTTTATGCTGAAAATTGTAAATATCACATGAATAATTATATATCGAAAAATATTGTTAATTTTTTTTTTGTGAAATGTAGAAAAATAGTAATGTTTTAAGTTGTTTATGTATATATATATGCCCATAATTATGAAGGTCATATGATCAAATTTATTTATTTTTTTTAGATAGATATAAGCTTTTTAAACATTCACGTGAAACAAATCAGTATGTGTTCAGCAGCTATTTGTATACACAAATAGTTTGTTCAGCAATTTTTATATTATGGATAAAAATTGTATAAGTTTGTTTGAATTTTTGTGTTTACATTGAAATCATTAAAAAAAAATATTACAAAAGTGTTTTAAAGAATATATTCTATTGGTAACATCAATCAAGTGCGGGTAAAATTTGATCGCATTCTATAAATTCATAATGAGTGTCGTTGTTTTTCATGTCATATTCACTTGTATCGTTCGTCTAACAAACATCACTTATAATTGAATGGCTAAAACGTTACCGACATCAAGCTTTCATTCGAATGGCTCGGCGCATTGTGACGTAATGCAAAACAACGCTTATACAACGAGTCTCCATTGTGAACATTTATTCATTCAGCGTCGCATTGTTCGCAACGGTTAAAGATACCGAACCACCGTGTGTGCGGCGAACGGGTTAACGGAAGACACCGAACGGGTTAAAAGAATTGCAACGCGCATAAATACTAGACGATTTTGTCTCTCACCCCCTCCCTCTCACCCCCCCTCTCACCCCTACCCGTTTGTTTATTGTTGTTCGGGGGGCGGGGGGGGGGTTCCCGTAATGCAGGCTTATAATGCACGGCCGCCGTGAAACAATTTAATTATGATTTTAATTAAACGGATTAAACGAATGCTGCGGAATTTTCAGTTGTTATTTCGGTCTGAGCTTTTTGTTGCATTGTACACTTTTTTTTTAAAGTGTACTTGAAAAAAAAAACAACAAGTCTCTCTTCAACCAGTTGCATTTTTGCGTGCTGCAATCTCGCTTTCTATTTTACAGTGTTAATTTAATATTTTTCATTTGAATTTTTGCGAAATTTGATTTAATTATTATTTTTTAAATATTTAGAAATCTTAATCGTGTTATTTTTTGTAATGAAACTGAATGCAAAATAAAATGAATATAAACTTATTATCTTCACTGTTTAAAATATTTAAAAGTTCTTCTTTATTTTATTCATTAACTGACATATTTAAAAAAGTACGTAATATATATAATAACATTTTAATCTATGTACTGTGTCTTTTAGATTATTAGAAGTACACGTGTTATTTATTATATATGTAATAATAAATTGAATACCTACATGTCTATGATGTATATTTTGAATTATAAAGATCAACTAATATTAAATTATAAAAATAGAACAGCATTTAAGTGTGACCTCGTCATTAACATTTTATATAAATAATGACGTTTATAATTCAATTAAAAAATATCATGTATGAATATAAATTTGATATAAAACTATTTGATAAATATAATTTTATAATTTAATACGGTCGAAGGAATTATCATAATAAAATATCGGACATTAGAAGTTGGTTCTGAAAGTGGAACGCACTCCATTCAGACGCTACGACGAATTATACAATCGTTTGCGTGAAAAGCTCTCCGCGGAAAAGTGACAACTTTTCCTTTCTCATCCCCGCGCTTCGGCGCCGATTCGCTTCCCCTCGACAAGCTACCGCCTACCTAAGAGGATTAAAAAGCAGAATATTATATAATAACGTTTTTTAAAAGCTTTTCGAAAACTGTTTCCGTTTGTCGAGAACTGGATGCAGCAGGCATTCGACGACACGTAATGGAAATTTTCAAAAGGAAAGTTTTCCGCTTTTTCGACCGTTTTCATTTCTTCTTCGCATTGTCGACGTTTGGAAAGTATTGTAAAAATTCAGATGGAAAGAGATTTATGTATACGTTTTGTTAAAATTATCCAATATATTATAAGGATTTACGAAAGATTCTGAAATATTACTTTAAAAAAACTAATATTATACGATGTTGTTTGAAATAAAAATATATTTTTTTTATGACCATGGAACTCATTTAATTTTCTTTATATTATTATTTTGCACTCGAATCGTCGTAAATCGTAATTTTACGTATGTAAACCTTTTGCAATTCTTCGCCTTACAAGTACGATAAAAATCTTTTCTCTATTTTTCACATCAAAAGCAACAAAAGAAATATAAAGTGAAAGGGGTTGATTGAAGGATATTGCCTGAAATACATATTCCTTTTCCATGTTTAATATAATGGACGCCGTGTAAGTGCGTCGTCGATTTTCCATATGGAGGGTAAGAAAACAGTGTCTAGGATAAAATGATATTTTATTTATGGTCGCATAATTTCTCACTATTGCCAGAATATGGTGAAGCTTTCAACTTCAACAATGGAGAAAATTTTTTTCACCTCACACTTATCGCAAAAATTATATTCTTCGGCCGCAAAAACAGAATTTTCCTTTTCCGCTCGATATGTAAAATATATAGAGCTTTTCTTGAAACTTTTCAACAGTTTTATATTTATTATATTATTAAGATATTTCTACATATATATATAATTTTTGCAATAAAAATTTTAACAAATTCATAAATATTTATAGAATATGTTGTCAGAATAATATAACTTTAAAATAATTTGAATAATCATGTAATAAAGAATTAAAATATAATGAATATAAGTTTTTATATTAATTATAAACTAAATAATAACTCAGGTCAAAACTAGAATCCAATTAAGCTTAATCATCCATTTGTAAATCAATCGTTTTTATATATGGTAAATATTAAATGCAAAGTTTAAGCGATGATCTTTAAATTTTTTAAAAAGATTTTCTCTTAAATAAAGTAAAAACATTCAATATGTGGTCGTTTAGAAGAATGTTGAAGATTACTTGAAAAGATAGAACCTTAAACATAGCGCTGTTAAAAGCAAAGAAAATTTAATAAAGGAAAAGTCGTTCTTTTCATACAAATAAAGAAAATCTTTATATTTCAGATATATTCACTGTAACGATGGTAACAAAAACATATTATATTGCTATAGCAATATAATATATTTTTATATATAAAATATTAAATTTTATAAAAAATAAGAGGAAGGATAAAATAAATTTTGATTATAAAAGAATATGAAATTTTTATTTAAAGGTTTAACATTATAGATTGTGAAAGATTTGAGATAAGTTCTGGAACAAATCATTCTAAAGTCTTAAAATATGAAAATATTCTGTCTTAATACTTATAAAATGTGGATAAAGCAAAGAGAAATTATCAAAAACCATCTCAATAATACATTAGTATATATTTTAATATAAATATATTCTTATATGTATAATGAAGAAAAGATGTTTGAGAATATTGTGACTTGCGTTTTAAAGATTTATTTTCCACCCGCATTGATGCACCCTTCATTTTTATTTCTCCTTTTCATTTTTCCCGCCGGAAAGCTAAGGTATTAAAGCTTTGTCGCTTTCAAGTTTGAAAAATGACGTGTGCATCGAGACAAATAAATGCGATTACGAAGCATTTTCTCAAAATGCTGCTTATGCATTTCTTTTGAAATCATTCGTTATTCAAGCGGTTTATTTTATCGGAAATAATATTCGGATTTTATAGTATTTTTTTACGGCGCAAAACGCATTTATTGGAAAAAATGAAAATAAGTCGTGCTTTTATAACATCTTGAAAGAATCCGTTTAAAGTAAAATGTTTATTTTTACTTTAATCCAATATAATGTATCGATTCTTGAAAAATCTAAATTTACAGATAATACAAATAAACACCCGAAAAAGTAATGAAAAAATTGTGTTTGAAAATTATTAAATTTTAATTCATATTTATATTTTAAATATATTTCTCTTTTTATAGTCAAATTAATTTGTAATGTTATTCTTAATAATGAATGAAATTTTAATGATAAAACATTGTTTTGTAAAATATAAATATAGAAGAATTAAGTATATAAAATATATTCCATTACTTTCTTATTTTATTTTTATTATTCGATTTATAAAATTATATTTTTTCAATTTTGGCACAAAGCAAAACATATATCTAATTTTATTATGTTACCAATATATATATATATATATATATATATATATATATATATATATATATATATATATATATATATATATATATATATATATATATATATATATATATAGTATGTAGCAAAAGATATCTATGTATATCTTATTTTTCTCATAAGAACAAATTTGCATACATTACTAGTTTTTTTTGTATGAATTTTCCTAGCGCGCGGAAATCGAATCGGTTGAATAATAAAAAAAAAAGAAATAGAAAGGGGAAGAAAAAACGGAGAAGCCTATCGTTTCAATTTCGATTACGACGTTTCGGAAACGTTTCAGTTTGCTCTACGACGAGAAAACTCACGCAAAACTATTTCCTTTTCCACACCGTAGAATTCTAACAAATTAGCATGAGCGTGGGACGAGCGCGAGTTTTCCCGCGTGAAAATTCCCTTTTTCCAGAATTTTTTTCGATTTCCGATATGAACTCACGGGAGCGTATTGAACGAAATGCCTGTTAGATAACGGAACGTAATAAAAAATAGTAAATATTGAAACTCATATATATATTTCCGCATATGAAAAATTTTTTATATATTTTTTTGTTTACATATTTATTATATATTATATAAAAAAATGTCGTCTTCTCTACGAAATACCTTCATAAATATTTAATTTAATTTTTTATATTTTTATTTGAGGTTTTATTTAGTAAATGGTGGAATTTTTCCCTTTTTGATATTAGAAGAAAATACACAATTTTCATAAATAATTTATATTAAAAATTAAGTTAAGGCAAAAGTGGTTAAAATTTTGTATTAGATGAACATAAGTAGCTTAATTATTATTATTATAGGTATCAAATATTGAATTTAATACTTAAAATCATAATAATCACATATTGAAACTCAATTTAAAAAAAATCAAGTTTTAATATTATTTTTTTTTAATAAATTATATAACAAATATCTAATAATAATTATCAATATTTTTTAATAGTATAAATTACAGAATAATTATTTTTACTCATAAATATTTAAGAATATTTTTCCAATTGAGTTAGACTATTCAAATTCTAATTTTACTATTATGTTTATTTTTTTTTTGGTCTTTTATCGTACCATAATTAAATTAACGACTTGCACACCCGCATAGACCAGACCGCACCGATGCCGAAAAGCTTTCGATTTCAGAACTTTTGCTCAGGTAATTTCGACGACGAAGCCTTTTGCCAACAGTCAAATTAGTTCTTGCGACTCTTCGGATTGCTTTTCATTCAGCGCAAATTAATTTGCTCCACGATGCGAATCTCGAATTGGGACCGCATTAAAAAAACCGTTGCTTTTTGCATTTTAACTCGAATAATGTATAATATCGACACTATAAATTTATTATTATTTTAATAAATATGCAATTGAAACTTAATTTTTAATTAAAAATTTAAAATCATATTAAAATTATATATAGTCAAAATTGTGGTTCTCGTCTCAAGAAATTTTTTCATGTAATAGTCATTTAATTTTAAAATAAATCCGATTGGTAAGTTTACTTCATTTCGTGTTCAGGTGCAGTTTTGAGTCGGCTCACTCCCGACGTCATAATTTCACTTTTTTATGCGGAACACTAAGAACTGAATTTATTTTGTCGGTCAGGAATTCGTGTACGTAAGCGGTGGTTGTGTGCAATTTATAAGTACACCCCCCATGTACCATATATATATATATATATATATATATATATATATATATATATATACATTTTTTTCATATATCCGTTATTTGTTTGTTTGTTTATTTTTCGTTGCGGCAGCGAAATGGATGCTCGCTGAACTACAGTGAAAATATTTTATTTTCATTTTGTTAGGGGGGGGGAGGGGTTGAAAATGCGATGCATGTGTATTTTTACAAAGTTCACGGTATTTATTGTTATACTTTAACCACACTTTGTTAGGTGATATTTTAAATCAAATTGTATACTGGGATGAAAGAGTAAATATGCTTTTTAAATTACAATTTCCTGTGCATTATTTCCATACGTACTATAAATATTTAAAAGATTAATAACATTTATTATTTATATAAATTAACTTCATTGGTAGTTGAAATTTGATATGAAAATCTATTGCATTATTAAATAAAATGTTACATTTTTAATATTGTTGTTAATACAATATAAACTGATGTAAATATTTGTATTCAAATATATATGTTATTTAATAAAGTAATAAAATGGAATCTTATTTACAGATAGTAATCTCCTTTAATAGAGCACAATTATATTGCGGGATTGGATATGTTCATATTATAAATAACAATAACCATTATATAAAGCTTTATCACTACATTATTTATGTAATATGAGATTACGCATGACGTAAATGTATTGTGTTCAATTTATATAAAAGCTCATTCAATATAGGACATATAGTAATTTAAATATAATATATTAAAAATATATATATATACATATCGTTGATGAAGAAATTTTAAAAATATTTTTAATACCGTCAAAGTCAATATTTTTTTTAATATGAAATAATACATTCAATCTTTGAGGTATTTTGAGTATCTGAAATTGTCATAATATAATTTTTGAGTATAATTAGATTAATCATATATAAATGAATTGTAAATTTATTAGTTTAATATTAAAAATATTATTATGAATTTATTTTGATTTGATATCATACGAAAATATAGAAATATAAACATTTATACAAAGAAATTTCACATTCTCAATATAACTCAATATTTACACTCAATTTTCCAATGTTTGATATATCACAGATAAATATAAAGATACAACATTTATTATTTGATTAAACCCTTTGAGAAACATAAGTGTATTTTTTTAAAATATATATAATTATAATTTTAAATATTTATTGCAAATATAATTAATCATAATAAACAAATTTTTGAAACGAGCAGTTGTCACACGAAGATTTTCATTTCTCTCACTATACAGACGGTTAATATAATATATTAAACATATTCTAAAGTATATTATATTATACAGTTAGTCGATAAAATTGGCTTACATTTAATTGCGATTCATATTCAATGAGGCACTGCGGCCTCGCGGATTTTACGAGCTCGTCTACGACCGGAAACCGGTCCGCCCTATCTGCCGCCCACCATCGACGGGATACGACCGCCCTTGCCTCCCCCCCCCAGCTTTTATATATAAATATGTGCACGTGAAGAGCGTTGCTGTGAAGTAACTATGTAAATATGAAATCACCTTACCCATTAGGGTTTCTCGTTAGGTAAATTCATTGCCTTTCCAGCGAGGCGAGCAGCACGTTTCCACCGAAATTATGCTTGGCTTCGTAAAACGCCACTTTTACGATGGAAACTTTAATCTTTTCACCCCCGTAGGGCACGAGATTTTTATTGTTTTTATTGCTATATATATATACATATATATATATATATATATATATATACCATATATATATATATATATATATACGATTTTTTTAATTTTTAATCTGGACCGATGTGGCGCCAAGTATTTGTTCTGTTTAATTTTTCCCATGCGCATTAAACATTTTATATATCACGTCCGATTTTTTTTTGTATCATAAAACACAGTACTATTATATCACTTTTTTTATTTAAAACAAAAATAAATTTAAATATAATTTTATTAATATGAATATAATAATTTAATTAATAAATATATTTTATTTTATTTTTGTTATAAAAATATTATCATGTTGTTTTTACTGGATAGAAGTTTTTTAATCATCTTAAAGGCTTATATATTAAATATCGTGTTTTAAAATAGAGATTTATAATTTGTTCAGTATGCAATTTTAATTTTTATAACTATAATACAATAAACATTATATATTATAGAAAAAATACAAGGAATTATAATATTTAAAAAGCATACTCGAGTTAATCAAAATTTTCTTGTTCATATTTATTTCTCATAAAAATTTTATTATAAATTTCAATATTATTTTTAAATATATATTCAGCGTTTTGTTATATATATTTATAAAGTACTAAAAATATTAATTTAAAAAATAATTCAGATTAATTATAAACTTTAGTCTAGTCTAAATTGTATTACAAAATAAAATTGAAACTATATATATATATATATATATATATATATATATAGTCATCTAAAATTATATGTACTGTATATTTATTGCGATCACATCGAATTGAACGCACTGAAAAAGCTTAAAATATAATTAAGCCGTTTTTAGCTTTCAACTATCGTAAATGAACAATCAAAATACGGATTCAGGTCGATCGCGGACTGTAGAGTGCAATTTCGTCGTCGTTCAACTTTCCACCGATTCAAATAACAAGTCCTAGGTAAGGCAGTCGAGGAATATTTAAGCTTTCACGGTGTGTACTAGAGACGGTTTTACCGTTGCACACACTCACGCACAGAAGCGAAGCTTCGAATGTAAAAGCAAATCTATGTAAGTTAAATTTGTAACGCGGCAATAGACGGGCTATTTGTGTATTCGCCTAACGGTTGAATTTGCATTTATGTCTGTGCGAAAATGGCAAATAGCATCCTACTTTCGTACATTTCCCCTAAAATATAAAGTGTCATTTTTCTTTTTGTTTTTTTTTCTTTTTTGCTCTGATGATCTTATGATCGTTCATTATATCTGATGGATCTCAAGCTGTTTGTATTAAAATTTTATAGAATTATTTTTTTTAACACGTAGCCTTTACAAGTAAAATAGTTTACTAATCCTCGTCTAAACTGTGTTTTACGCGGATCGGTTTTTACGACACTATGGGTTAAAATGATGTAACATTTAATCCCATTGATATCACGTTAGCCGAATTCAACCGTATAATTTTATTCAAAGTTTAATTAAATTTTCCAATAATAAATAAGACGGCTTAATCGAAATCAAGTATGAGTGTAATAACATTCCACGTTATATAACATAATATAATCGATAAGTTAGACGACAGTTGGCCGCAGATCGATTTTAATTAGCGATTTATGCGCGCTGGAAGGGTTTTGAGCCCTTTCTAGAAACTCATATCTTAACTGGAGAGAATGAGCACAATCGGCGCCAACTTGGCCCTATTAGAGGCTGTATTAGTTAGTTATTAGGTCGGTATTTCGGATGATGTGGGGCCAACTAAGGTGGTACTTAAACTTTTAGGGTCATCCCCATAAGCAGATTATATTCGTACGTCGAAATTGAACCCGACGCCATAACCACTTCATCAATCAACCGTACCAAGTTTCGACAATTTCGACGCCGCCATTTCGAATTTTCCCGAACCCATGTCTTCGGAAAATTTTAATCGAACTGATAAACACGTTCACTATATCTCGTATGATGTTGTGGAAGCACAAATCGTTCATTTACAATTTTAAAATTAATTAATACATTATCTATAATAATATGCTTGTTGATGATTTAAAATCAATTAATAAACGATGTTTTTTTTTATATTTATATTCAATCAAAAAAAAAATAATGTAAATTTATTTAACATCAAATATCAAATTAATTTGATAAACATAAAAAAATACGTCGATAAAATTTCGAAAATCTCGCAAATATTTTTATTTATATTTAATTAATTTTTCATCCCTCGTTTTTCGTTTACACGCGAACACGTCTACGGATTCGATTATTTTTTTTTTTTTGAAAAATTCACGAGAAAAAAAATCGTTCATTAGCGGAACGTTATTTTAATTAACGTTTATTTGTCGTATTGGAAAAAGGCAACTTCGGTTTAAAAATTAACCGCTCTTCCGCGTTTTTCGGTTAATTGATGACGTCGGTATCGGAACGCGGTATCTTTATTAATTAATTTAGAACGTTCGGGCAATTTGTCAACGTCACATAATAATCATATCGTTCTCTCTCCTGTACGAGGCTAGACGGAATGTGTGTAAATAAAGAGCTAAGGGTTGGGGGTTGAAAAGCTCGTTCACAGGGGGGGTGGTTTGGTGTCACTGACAAATTGCACAATTAGCTCGATTCGATCGGTAAAATTCGTTGAAAATTTAAATGCCTCGCTGTGTCGACTCGTGAAAATATAAATGGTAGTCGATCATTGTGAAACGAATTCAAATATATATAAATTTTTCCTTAATTTACATTATATATATATATATATATATATATATATATATATATATATATATATATATATATATATATATATAATGAACGCAGAAATCGATCAAAAAATATTATTACAGTAATATAATATTTGAGAGACAATGTGTTAAAATAATATAATGCATCTTGCGAAAACATTAGAATAAATTTAATAAATTATATATTTCTACTTCATTAAATGAATCCTAGTTGATTCGGAAAAGTCGTAAACCCGTACAAATTTTCTACGACAAACGTATAATATATACGTAGAAACCATATTATTTTCCTTAACAGTTTACAAGATGGTCGTTAGATTAAATGGGCGGATATTGCTATTTTATGACTGGCACTCGTGTAACACTGCACTGGTTTTCAACGGTTGCATCATACAATGTTGAAATTGTGAAACTTTACACAGCTTTCGCAAAGAAACTGTTCATAATATGATTTTGTCGAGTTTTATCGCAAATATCATATAACACTTCAAAGAAAACGAATATATTTATATATAGATTTTTCATTCAGCAGTGTATTTTTATTCATTTATACGTAAGAATTAAACGACTGTTTTAAACTGTCGTATTTTTACTGAACTATACTGTTTATGTTTAAAGTTGTTTCATATATTTTGATATTAAGATGTGAGAAATTCCCGAGAGAAAATCTACCGCATTTTAGTGCTTTTATTCAACTAGCAACATTTTAATTACAAGTCTAGAAAGATTTTTTTATACGACTCTGAATTTTTCCTCTTGGTTCCAGTATTATTATTTTTATTGCATTTCGGTCGTGTCTAGACTGTTTTATTGTGCAAATACCACAAAATTACATAAGTATTTAACGCTCATGTTTAATTATACACTTGGAATGAATTGGTGTTTAGCAAAACTCAGTTGCTGCTTTAAAAGATGAAAATATAGACGGTTGGTAAATGAAAAAAATATTTTCACGTTTATTTTTACGTTAAAAATACTATAATGTTATACGTAAATTATAAAAAGTTATCTGTTTTTTTTACCTAGGTTAACAAAATAATAATTATAATATTTAGTATTGTTACAATATTATGTATATATAATATTATATTTTATGTATATGTAATATTGTAAAAAAAAATATTATTTAAATGCATATAAGCATTGAAATTAAATTATATACCAGATATATTATTATGAATTTTATTATATCAAAATATGTCAGATTTTAAATCGACGTAATGACAAGATCGATCACACGATAATGAGTGATGTTTAATGACATTATATCAATATTGTTCATTTTAACCGCGTTCGTTTGATGCGGTTTCCTTTTAATGTGGCATAAGAAAACGAATTATAATTAAAATAGCACTAAGTCGTCTGCTACCGTTCAAATATTTGTCGGGGGGGGGGGGGTGCACGGTTTGTACGCTTTGTTTCCATATACTAATATAAAACTTTATATTTGTTTTGCTTTACTACTCGAATGTCTGAGTACACATTGTGTGTTGAGAGGGTAAATAAAACTTTTAATACAGTTAAGCCCGACTATATACACATATCCGCAAGTGCAAACACGGGCGCGCCGCACTAACGCAACACCATGTATACAACATTACATATACAGTGGCGAAACCGAACGTGGGGCGTTTGCTACCCTTACAAATATAACTAGAAATCCTATGAAATATAGAAAAGGATTGTTTTGAAATATATTTATAAAGTTTTCTTCCTAATTTCACTTTAAAATCACTTGTATATACGTATTTTTAATATTGTATCATATAAAATATTTATTTGATGTATTAAAAAAATGTTGAATATTGCCGATTTTAATACACATACAACATGTACGCGACAGTCGTATGTTATGATGTATGTGTGTGTGTGTGTGTGTGCGTGCCCGATTAGTGCCCGAAAGACGTACGCAGAGAAACAGGGTGAGTCAAAAGTTTAATCTCACTTTGGAAGCGCTTTGTAAGGTACGAGTAAGTCGCGAACGTGTCGAAGTCAGCAAAAACTACTTTGAAATAACGTTTCTCTAGTACGGGTGGAAAATTCGAATTAGTTTTATTATATGTTAATGAAACGAATTTTGCACGACCGCAAAAAAAAAAAGAAGAAAAACATTAGCAAACAACGAACGAGATGTAAATTTTATGTAAAATTGTTATTTAAGTTCATAATTTAAATTTGTATGTTTAAAATTAAATCTACGATAAATATTTCGAAACTATTCACTATTAAAAGGTGGGAGGTGTTGGTGTTGTTATTTTTTATTTCGTCAAACGCTACTTTATTTTCACAATTTAATCTTGTGTGATCTGTAAAACTCAAAATATAGATATTTGCCATGCCGAAGTACAACTTATTACTATGCGATTTCATGTAAAATATTTCAGCATTTACGATTCAATTATGCTTCGATTTTGACAGCTAACCTCTTAATGTACATTTATAAATAATACCATGCTTTTGGCTTATACGACTTAATTGCAACAACACAATATTTTTGTCACCATAATTGAATATATAATATATTTTTTTATATACGATTTTAAATTTAATATTTTATTATGTAATCAGTTTTTTTATACTTTTTTATTTTTAAATTAAAAAAAAATGTGTATACATCTAATGATCCAACAACACACACGGCGTAATAAAATTTGCAATAATCTTAAATGTTGTTTTAATGTTGTGAGAGATTCTTTTATGAATTTTTATGCAATGTTGCCGACTTGATAACGTTCACGAAGTTAATTCGAGTCCAATTCAGCACATTGTTGTGCTCGAAATCACGTACGTGTGGTGCAAAATCGGTGGAATTTCACCCGTAGGGCGGGCGGCACGACAGCCGCCTAAATAATAAACCGGGGCCAGCGCTTCTCAAAGCTTTCCGTCGTTATTGCGTTCGAATTAAGTTGATGGGCGATGCAAAAGCGGCGCTTTCTGGTCGGTCGCCGCTTTGAAAATTTTAATATGTTTTCGTTTGTTGTCGGGCGTTGCGCTTTTGCAGAGTTTGCGCGAGCTTTTTGTCGAGGTAGGAGGCTGTAATTTGGAAAACTTTCGAAATTAGTATTCAAATATGCTCTCATAATAGTAGTGCTTCTCGATATTCTTGTTTGTTGCGCTTTAAATTGGAAAATATAACATGAAACGTTGTTAGTTAAAAGCGGAATATTTTTTTAATATACATTTTATAATATCAAATATATAAAATCGATAGAATTGTTGCTAATATTTGGACAATAAAAGTAATCGAAAAAGATGATATATGTGATATTTGAAAGCATAATTCAACAGGTTAGAGGTTAATGTTCTCAAATAATATTTCATATATTTTTATTATCCATATTTTCAAAAGAAATTCTAAGATTTTTTAAGTACGTTTACCAATATTTTTAAAATATTTTTGATATTTAATATCGCATTTCATAGTATAAGAAAATTATTCGAAATGATATGAATGAACGATAGTCTGGCAACGAAAACGACTACGTGAAATCTATGATTATTTTCTGAATACAGTTCGTTCAATTTTAATCATCGTCTTATCTGAATATTCCTTTCATGTCATAAAAAGTATTTTCAAGTCTTTTTTAATTTAAAAAGAAGCATATATATATATATATATATATATATATATATATATATATATATATATATATATATAAGGCAGTTGAAAGCTGTCTTTTCCGTTTAGCAGAATGGAACTTTATCTCGACGTTTCTGACTTTGTGAAAAAAAAATGAAAAAAAGGACCAGACGACTGAATAATACTTCGGGGTGGGCTTAACCTTAATTACTGGGTTGGACTGGACGCGATAATCCCCGCCGCAGGACCACTAAATACAAGGGACTGTGTAAAAATAAAGCGACTGGCTTAATTTGTTTTTGTTGTTGACATTTATATCGTCGCAGTAAAATGAAAACAAAAACAACAAAAAAAAGAGGAGTTTTTCGAGGACGTGTTTGTTTGCAAGGGATATGGAACAGTCGTAAAACGCTTCGTCAGATGTGGAAAAATACGCACACGAAAGTATTTTGTGGGACGGGGGTCAAAAGTGGGCATCATGCCGGAAACTGGAGTGAGACGATAGTCGAGGACCTCCGAGTTAGACGAGGGACGCTCTCGTCAAATTAACCCTTCAAGAGAACAAGGGGCCACTCGAGAAAAGTCTCGGGGCCCGGAGCCCGAGTCCTACGGAAAGGTTCTCACGTGTGCACTAAAGAGACGAACGTTAATGGCGTTTATTATCCTTTGGATGATCCTCAAAAAAAAAAAAGAAAAACCAGACGTTTTTCACGACGACACCGCTCCTTTTGCCTACTAAGCTCGCTTGAATAGTTTTATTTAAAATGTAAGAAGTTTATCTTGTTGAATTTCCCTGAAAATATATTTTCATATAAAAAAAATACATTTTTCAAAATTGAATAATAATTTTATTCGTATCGTATTTATATAATTTATAATCAAATAAAAGCATTAAAAATTATATAATATATAAGTTCATGTCATTGAAATATTTAATTAAAATTTACCATTTAGATTATTTGTATTCAATATGTATATATCATTGACGAAAGATTATATTAATATAAAAAAGATCAAAAATAAGATAGACAATTCAATTTTTTGATAAGAAAATTGAATCGAAATAGCAGGTATTGATATCATAGAACTTATCAGCTATTCATGCTAGTTTCACGATTTCCCATTTTTTTTTTTATATATTTTATATAATTTATTTGATACAATATCTTTTTATAATATCTTTATCATTGTTATATTAATACAATAAATCGATATTAGATATAAACTATATATTTTTAGTTCAAATCAGTAACTTTCATTAATAAATTAATATAGATACAACTTACAAATAGTAGTTGTTTATATATATATATATATATATATATATATATATATATATATATATATATATATATGTATATATATATATATATATACATATATCGATTTATACTTGAATTTTATGACAGAAACACGAGCAAAATTGAGGTCATATCGTTCGATATGTATTCATCACATTTGAATATCCATATGAATGTTTAAAACGGATGTCCGAACGTTGCAAGACCACCGTCAAACCTTCGGTTCATTTACAATTAGTGTTGTAAAGCATGGTTTCCGGCATGCTGATGTTTACTAAACCAAGATTGTGGATTTCTGAGCATCTTTACGACTATATATATATATATATATATATATATATATATATATATATATATATATGTATACATATATATAGATACATATGACCATAATGTGAATGTATAGTGTTCGAAACCGCTTCGTAACCGAACGATGGTTGTGCAAAAGGATTTATGGGGTACCTCGCAACACGGGGCCTGGACTCCTTTTATAGTACAGGAATGCGCTCCAGGGATACGGAATCACGGATATAAATATTTCGGCCGGACGTACGAAAACAAGGAAAACTGCCAGTAATCGAACACAGCCTTTGTAAAATATTTAAGCGATAGTTCTATTATTATATCGACACAGCACATACGTTTACAGTAATAATTCTTTGAATTTATGGCGTCGTTGTTCTTTTTATTCAATTTTGATGCCAGACATAATCTGTTATATAGTTTAAATCTTAATAATATATATTTTTTATCACATATTTATTTGTTAAAAATTATAGTGATTTTTTAAATTCATCAGATTTACCTTTAAATTTGCTAAAAATAATTATAATTGAAATATTATGTGATAATAATATTAAAAAAATAAATCAGTCCCAATTAATGGTTCAAGTTATTTGTTTTTAAATTCAATAGTACTAATTTTTTTTCGAAACTTAGTCTCCAGTTCTAAAGTAGACTTTTAAAGTTATCACTTATAATTTTTGTTGGAAAAATAAATATTTTTTATGAACTTTTTAGCTATACTTTATTTCAGTTGTATTATACCTGGATCCACAGAAAATCTTTTAGCCTTATTTTGTTATTTCATGATTTGAAAAATATATATCTTGTTTAAATCAATGAATTTATTAATATCACATATTAATAATAATATGTAACTTCTATCAATTTAATATATTTGAACTCATTAGTTCTGAATAGTATGATGATGTACATAAGTGAAATCAGATTTAATTATACCATAAAAATAAAATTTATTAAAAAAAAAATATGTAATCTATTTTTTTAAATTAATTATTTTCATTTAATATAGATATTTATGATCTTAAACCGCTGCAATCAAATTAAATAATTCGATCCCGTTTCAATGTAATAATGGTTTTTAATTCGATTCCGCAATACGAACGAACGGAATTTGGCAGTACGTTGTAAAACACACGATCAAATATCGTACGTGTCTAGAATTAATTCAGACATATACATACATACATACACACATATATATATTTAGTAGACAACCCTGTATAGCTATATAATATAGAAGCGTGCTAACGTCTGAGACGTTCAGGAATGCAAACCGGGAACAAGGCTGTGTTCAAGGAGCATTTTCGGGACTTACCATCGAACCTTGGGTAGCACCACAAACCCTTAACAATATTATGCGAAACTTGAACCGCGGTTACGGCACTAACTCCATCAAATATTTGGAAACGTTGACTCACCAGATTTACCCCCCTTAAATGCCCTATCGAATTCACAATAATCATCAAACCCTTTTAGGTGTGATATTGAAAACCCATCTCTTGTTTCATTTAATATAATTCACCTTTCATAATAATACTATTTTGAACGATATTTCAACATAATTGCTATCGCTTATATTATTATTAAGCTTCCTTTGTGTTCATCTAAATAGTTTTGAATTTTTCTACAAATTTTCTACGCAATTACTACTTATAATTTCATTAATATATAAAAATATTTAATAATAAAAATATTACTATATTTTATATGTTAATATATAATTGAATAGATATATTTGTATGTGTTTACTTTGGTATTCAGAGGAAGTGTTTTCGAGTCTGAGGCGAGATTTTTTTTTCTGTGGACGTATATATATATTTTTTTCACCCGAATTCATTTATTTTTCTTTAATCAACGACCGTGCTATTCGCGAAAAGTCGACTTTCTCGTTTAATTTCGTTTTCCGTCAACAGATTATTATATTTCGCGAAAATAATTTCATTTCTGAAGCGGTTGTCAGCGGCAGGCGCTCGTCTTGACCGCGCGCAACTCAAAAGAATTCCTAAATATGTCTTAATGATAGAGACGAAAACAAATTCTAAAAAAAGGAAAATATACATAAACGTCTACAGTGTGTATAAAATATACAGAAAAAAAATTAGAGGTCGTACTCTGGAAAATGAAGCGCTTTTCAAGCGAAAGATCTTAATTTTCAACAAAACGAAACTTGACAGCGCATGTGATATTATTTTGGATTCTCTTTTTTCGCTGTAAATATTCCAAGTATATTTATTTAATATCAATAGATATTAATGAATTTAAATGAAATTTGGATGGTTTATCGAGTGTTTTGGATTATAAATAAATTATTTTATTAATCGCATTCCATACAATTTTGGGACGGCTGGACTCGGGTTAAGCTGACCGTATAAACTTTACTATCGTTAACTAACTGACTCGTTAATGGCTTTTAGAATAATTGAAGGGGGGTAATTTATAAAGTTACATAAGAGATCTGACTAATTATATTAGTATCAAAACATTCTTGTGCAGTTCGTGTCGGTAATTATATAATTAACGGTCAATTTTAATCGAGACGCCGATGTGATTAACACTTAAATATTCGGTATTGTTTGGTTTATTAGCTGTAAAATGGATTAACGTACGTATAAGATTATTATATTTTTAGCGGAACGTTTAAAATAATTAGTGAATTATTCAAGCTAAAAAGGGAAATTAAACATTTTTAAAATTTAAATTTAAACGCTTGCTATTCTCATCCGAACGTCAGCTTCTTTTTGTAAGCTATTCATACAAATAATGATTCATGAAATTACTTTTTATGTAAAAGTTATCAACAACGCAAATTCAAATTGGATTTTGGAGCTTTCTATATTTAAGTTAAAGCTCCAAAAATTACAAAAGTTTTATTTCATCATATAGTTTTTTGTACAAAAATCATGACTTTAATTTATATGATACTTTCATCAACCGACAACTTATGTAAATCGAGAGGTGAGTATATATCTATATAAATCTGAATGGATTGATATGGGGTGAGTTTCACCCTTTCAGCAGCAAAACGCAATCACAAAGTGAGGGGATTCTGTGTCAGCTGCGCTCATTATCGGGTGCCAGGGGTGCACTTGTCACTGAGTGCTGAAAGTTGTCGATTTCAGCAAGTTATTGAATATTCATCAGCACCATAGCGTAGTGCGTCTTCGACACAAGAGCTCTTCGATTCACCAATAAAATTTACCTTCGACAAACTCTAGAGTAAAGCTTTCTACGAAGTTTCTATACATTCAAGCCTATTAATAATTAAATCGATCTACCATTATATTTTTAGCGAACAATGCGAAAATCTCTTTCTGAAAGTGAAGGCGGCCCTTCGAATTTTTCCTCACGAATCGTCGCCGTCGACGGGGTGGAAAAGTGTTGTAAGGATGAATTGAAAGTTTTTCCGGAACGAACCCCTTTCGGCTGAAAGTCAAGATTAATAGGTCTTCCTGTGTCAGACAAGTAACAGCTATTAATTTTGGGCCTCGTGTGGCCGCGACCTGTCATAAGCTAACAGTTTCAGAAGAAAAGGTACTCACTCGGGACGAGCTCTCGAGACTTGCTGAAAAATGTAACAACTTCTGTTTGCCGAAAAACGAATTTCACCGCGGAAAACTTTCAAGAAGTCGGCTCGTATTTCAATCTCTAGCATCAAAAGTTAATATGTCTGAATTTATGTTGTGCGATGATTTACGGTTTTTTCTCAATTTATTATATAATGCAATACGTAAAGATAAATTGAAATTATTTGAATTTAAAACAATAGAAATATTCTTCATAAAACATCATTAAGTCATATTTACCGATACCGATGAAAAATTGATTATAAAACATTCTTACAATTTTTTTATTGATATAGGTGAAAAAAAAAGCGTTGAAAAAGAATCAAAGTTCATATTCTTATATAGAGATTGTCGGAGTATATTACGCGCGATATAACAAAACCCGTACTCGGGCTTATTTGACTTTTCGCCTTTCCGCTTTGTGTGTCTTTACTTTTTGCCCTTCCGATTGAAACAAAGGGTCCGTTCGACGGCGCGTAAAATAAAACAATTTTTGTTGTTCACCTACAATGGGAATGGGAATGCGTAGAATAGGACACGTCTGGGAAAACTAGACCCGATTTTGGACCGAACGGATAAAAAAAAACATATGGAGTGATTCAAAAAGATTGCATCCATTGTAACATTTAAAAAAAATATAAGTTCAAAATATTTTTAGTATTTATGATTCAATTTTGTTTTTATTTTGACAGTTGATTTCTTAAGGTACGTTTATTAACGCGATACACCTGTATGATTTTAACAAAACAAAACAATATTTTTATCACCGTGATTCTATATATAATATTTCTGTATGTATCTTAATTTTGAAGCGATTTTTTATACTTCTATAACAAAAATATTAAATTAAATTTTTATGTTCATATTTTATTAAATATATAATAAAAATGTGATCGAACACCATAGTTTTATATGATTATTATGACTGTGATTATTGTTACTGATATTTTTTTTGGTTATAATGAAATGTAGTATAAGAAGTATGATCATGATGCATTTTTTTTATATCCACCCTCTATATATATATATATATATATATATATATATATATATATATATATATATATATATATATATATATATATATATATATATATATATATATATGATAATACGAAAGTCGAAAATAAGGGCTTGCATCCTTTTCGTCCATCGACCCGACTCAATTAAATAAGTGGTATTACACACGCACGTACAAGGGAGTCCCGGAGTAAATCAAGCGTTCCCTTTGTATCATTGGTTGGCAATCGCGGACCCGTGTTTCCTGTCAATGAGCATGGGATACCCTCGTTACCCACCCTTGACCCTTTGGCCGATGGGTTTTCTGATCCGCATTTTGGAGAATGGGGTTTTTCGGTATGCTCCTCCTTGAGCTGCTGGATTTCTGATTCGTCCTCCCCACAGCGAGGACCTTAATTCGACGTCGCGTCGAACTGACACATTTACTTTAGGACACTTGTTTCTAAATTGATTTTCCGCCGTGTACACTTTATAGTTTTTCCTTATGCAAGCGTAAAATTATCAGATATAGGTATATATAGATGATAAAAATAATTATACAATTTAAAAAAAAATGTTTAAAGATTAAAACAGAATTTTACGGGATACGGCTTAAATAATTTATATTCACGATATAGATTGTTAAAATTGTGAATTTAAATTTTGACCATCTCAATTTCGACGATATATTTTGATTGTTTTCCATAGTATATTTTAAATTTTATTATGCAAATAAATTTATTGTACTCTAAGAATATATTAATAATGGAAGAAAATAAAAATATATATTTCATTCTTTTATCTAAAAAAAAATATTTTTATACAGAAAAATTTCCACGAAAATAATCAAGACGTCGCTTTCTATAAAAGACATCTATTATTTTTCTGCAGATAAAGAACATCTATAAAATATTGATTTACTTGGAAAACTTATTTCCGTTTCTTGCAAATAAAGTGATGATTTCCTTTTTCAATTTTAAAGCGAACATTTGAAGAATTTTTATTGTAAATGAAAGTTTTTGAAAAGAAAAATTTTAATTTTAAAAATTTACCATAAATCCTTAAAAAATATCGAATAATAAAAATATAGCACGTCCGCCATTTCGGAACTAATCTCGGCTATGGCTATTATTATTTAATCATATTTCTAGTAATGAAGTTGAATCATAATTTAAGAAATATAAGTATATTTATATAATATAATTTATAAAAATCTATAGAATTTAATATTTTACAAATGATTTGATAACTTTCTAGATAATATAAAGTTTGTCAGTTAATGAAATATTTATCAAAATTTAGTTTATTATGAACATAGTGTTTACAATATAAGTATGTATATAGAAATTCCATATTTTTCCATATTAATATGAAGGTTTATGAAGCTTTTGAAATCTTGATGGGTGTTTTGAACCGATAACATGTTAATGTACGGGAACCTTCTGTATTCTCGCGGCGCATTGTTTTCCCTCTGAAGGCTCGTTCTTGAGATATGTCTTTGTTTTTCATAACAATTATTACTCTTCGTTGGAAGTTGAAAACTTTGACACTCAACTCGACGAAGATAAAAGTTCGAAAGCTTTCGTCAGACTGAAACGGCGAGTTCTTTTGTCGTGCCCGAAGCTTTTCGACTCGTACTTTCACAGGTATGCTGCTCCTAAGAATGTATTTTATATAAACAGTGTATTTCAGAAAAATGTGTACACATTTTATCCATAAATAGTAATTGGATCAAAAGATTTTTTTTTCATTTTGAGCGACATATTATTTATGTATATTATTGTCATCAAATAAAAAGTATTTGAAAAAAAAAATTTATAGTCTAATATGACAAAATATTTTTTGAAATGTATTCTTTTGGGATATTCTGTATATTATAAATATATGTGTGTAAATGTGTGTGTTTGCTTTAGGTGACGAATTCAAACTTTTTAAGTCACTCCAAAGTAAATGCGAATAAATACGAGCTCCGAAGGCTTTAAATATTTGCACGTTTTTGTGACGACGGAAGATTTCATTTTCGCGCGTTTTTGTTTGTCTATCGAAATCGACAAATTTTCATCAGGATTTTCCGCGACGGCGTTCATTGTCGAAATTATTGGGCGTTCGTTTTTTTGAATCACACGATTGTTTCGAATTTAATTCTCGCTTCTGAGAGTTTTCCTTAATCGTCTATCGTGTTTACGAAATATCTGCTTCTTATCGCTGAAAGATTTAATGTTGATTAAAATATAGGACGTTTCATATTTTGAACATACAATGCAAAAACATTATATGAACGAAATCTAAAATACATTTTTAAGTAAGTTATGTAATATCACTATTACTCAATACTTTTTTTATATTTTTAAATTATGAATATAGCAGTATTCGATGAAAGGCAGATAATATGATTTTTTATATATACATCATCTCAAATACTGATATGTCAAAATATTTATATCATATATTTTTTTCAATTAAAAATATATGTAATATTTTTCGGAAAAAAATCATGACATTAAAAATATTTTAGTCATATATATGTACAATATTCAAATGATAACAACAAACCAGCTACAAAGAGAGGAATTTATATTAAAAATATTTTTCATATAAAATTCTAACGAATTTTTAGTGTGTAACGTTTTTGTTCACAACTTCGTATGCTAGTAAATTGCTTTGTTCTCTATTAAAATAGCTCTGTGTTCTAATATAATATATGAATATAAAAAAAAATACAGATATCGTAACAAAAGCGACAATTGTGAATGCATTGATAAACAATGGCGACGGTATTTTCACGTGAGCTTTTCAATCGGCGGCCATTTGTCTTGGATGTTGGCCATGTTGGAACTGGCCACAGGTTACGGCCACCACTCGGCGGCCATATTTCTTCCCCTACACGAATGGCGAGCTTTCCCACCCGAGCTTTGGAACACGTATTATATTTCCCTTGATACATTGTTTCCTGAGTGCTCGCCAAATTTATGGTATCGGATGCCGTTCGAAATTAAATCGATTTATCGCGGCCTCTGTGAGGCTTCGACCTGAGACGTCGTCTTGTATGGTATGTTAAAAAAAATTACATACACACACAAATCACCCTTAAGATATATTATTGAAAATTAATGGTTGCGATTATATATTATTTGATTAATATATGAAGTTTGCATATTAATTGTAAATTTATGTATTAGCAGTGATTCCCTAATAACATCTAACCTATTTACGTTTAATAACATTTATATATTTCAATATTTTTGTTATGAAAATAAATTTTTATTTAATACAATATCAACTTATTATAAAAAAATCAATCAGATTTTTTTGATAATTTAAATCTAATATTGTTAATTTATTATCTATTTTTTATTGAGACGTTTTAAATAGTATCGATAATCATTTAGATTTAATTAAAATTGAATAATAAAAATATTATAATTATTATAAATATTTTTTTAATTCACATTATAATTGTATCTAAAGAACTTTATATATAGTTTTATTTTACAATATTTTTAATATTAATTATAAATATTTTTCACCATATATTATATATTTATTCATATAGTAAATATTAAAAAATGCACATATGGAAATAAAAATTCCTCTTCAAATATAAAAATGCACTGGATATGTAATAAAAATGCGAAGTTCACAATTCCACCCATGTATACTGCGAATATATAGGGAAAAATAAATTGCACTAGTGCGTTATAGTGCAGTGAGGGAAAGGGTTAAAATCGTGCATTTGCTCATATCCAATTATACGAAAGGTGCACGTGAGGCAATTTTACTACATGGAAAATTGTATGCGACATATACATGTGTTAGGATAAAAAGTACTTACATATATATTTATATTTGAAAATTTCTAGGGGTTGTTTAAAGACTGACGGATGTAATGCGTTTGCTATGACATATCTTGATTAATATTTTTCATTACTAATTAATATATATATTTTTTTTGAAAATACATGCATTTTTTCTTATTATTAATAAATATTTGAGAAAATAAAACACAATAAATTTAGCACATCGAAAAAGCATCCAATATATATTTACATGAACAGCATTTATTCTCCGCCGTTTTTAAGTGCCACGCTTAATTTCGAACCCGTTCGGGCATCGAAATCAGTCTATGAAGCGGGATTTATTTGCAGTCGGGAAAGAGGTCCTTAAAAATTAATGGGGTGCTCATTCGCCCGCCCCTCTCGACGGTAGAGCAAACCGCCCTTAAGGATTCCGCGAAATCCACGAGTGTTTACAGGATTTGTATTGTGGTTTTGATCCGGAATCCGCCCTCAACCCCCTTAGCACCCTTACGACTTCCCAATTTGACCGGATGGGGGTTGATTTATTCGGGCTATTGTTGGATGATTCGTTCGCGCGTGAAGTTATGAATTGATCGTGAACCGATTTAATTGTCGTTCTGTTCATACGAATATTATTCATTCTTTTTTTTTTTAAACATCCAATTAAATTTTTATCGCATTTTCGTAGCCTTTTCAAAACTGATGTGTAAATATCGTGGATAGTTTACAACATTGCTGAAATTAATATGTGTCATATTTTTTTTTGTTTCTCAACATAATAGAACAATCGTAATATTGTAACGGTGCTCGTATGTGACTGTAGACGGTAACGAAATTAATTGTGCGATATGTTTCTACAGAATAACAATATGCAATTGCAAGAAGTTGCATTCTGCAAATACCCAGACGGGGCTCTTGCAGGCGACAATAACATCTTTATTGTGAGAAGAGTCCCGCAGCGAGATGCTTTGCAATTTTCCCGAACCCTAGTCAGTGGAATTCAACCCCCTCATTCCTGGGGATTCAAAACGAGGAATATCCAACTCTACAACAGTAGTTAATAACAAAAAGTACGCGTGCTCGATATATCATATTTTACAATATATTAAATTTCATATTGATAAGGAATGTAGTCATTGATTAATATAGTGTTACCTCTAGATCAATATAATATTTAAATTTATTAAGGATATTTATAATGAACATGTGTTAAAAATTATATATTTAAAAAATGATTTAAGAAAATTTTATTAATCATATATATTATTTTAATATGATATAACACATTACATTATAGTAAAATTAACCATCGTAAATTTGTTAATTGATTAGTGTATTATCATCGAGAATGAGAAATCATGCAAAATTTCAACTCAATTGAATATTAAAATGTGATCGAAAATTCTATTACGAAATTCCACTCAGACAAACCAACAAACAGTGCAAGTTAAATAAAAGTATATAAAATAGTGAATTTATCGTTAATATATAATAGATTAGTTCAAAAAATAATTTCACAGAACATTTTTAAAAAAAATCTGAAATAAAGTAAAGATTATAACTTTAAACATAAATTAAAAATTCATTTTTTTTCAATCGTTTAAATTTTTTTTTTTGTATTATATATCGGCATTGCTTTTATCTACCGCACATTTCTTCCTAGAATCGTTATCGTATAAAGGTTGAGCGCGTCTGATATACGACAATGGCGGTGAAAAGAACGCGCACACTTCAGGTACGACAATAAAATACTGGAAACGGCAACTCCGATGATACAATACATTATAGGAGTTTCCTTTCTTTTTATTTATTTTTTTTTTCCCAACGTTTTTCCACTTGCGAATTGAACGGGCGGAACTGCTAGGGGGATTGAAACCCACACCCCAACGAAATTTAAGAGTTTCATTAAAGATAATGGCATACCAGTGTGCGCATAAGATTCGGATTAAGCGAACGATGAAAAAAAAAGATAGAATTCCAAAGAAGTTTTATTTTTTGTCATATTGGCAAGCTCGTTTCTTTTTTCTTTTTCTTATTGTTCTCTCTTTTCGTTTCGAATGTTCGTCTCGCCGTCATTACTGTTCGTAGATTAAAAAATGTCTCCCCTTTTCGAAAAAAATAGGGAGTAAATCTGTAATGTGATTCGTTATTGCTTAATTCTACGTACAATTTGTAATCATAGAAGGTTCATTATATTATTTTAAATTATGCATTAATATTTCAAATTGTATTATTTTTTTTTCGATAGTCACAATGTCAATATCAGAATGAAATTATTTGATTTAAATTATAATATAATTTTGATTTTACTATAAGAGTTGAAAAGTTGAATGTTAAATTATGTTACATAGAAGAAGATTGATAATTTTAAAATGTTATTTAACAGACTAATTTCAAGAATCTTGTATATCTAACACGTTATCAATGATTATCATTAATAATAAGAAACTTTAGTACTTCAACCATGATATAAGAAATTCTTTAAATTTAAAAATTTTTGGTATTAATTATTATACATCAGAAGAAGTAGAACGTTTTGATTCTTAAAAGTCTAATGAGAGTTAAAGTTTTGATACTAAAATTAAAAATTAGACTGATAATCATATTCAATACATAAAGAATAAAATAAATCTATTTATAATTGTGAAAATAATTAAATCAATTATTAAAAATAAAAAAAAATCACTATAATGAAGTTTTTACATCGCGATGTAAAAATAATCTGTCGCGTGTTTTTTTTTTAATCTCTTTTCTACTACATTTTTCCGGATTTCCGATTTTCCGCGTGTGCCGTTTTTGCGCTCGCCGGAAATAAAAGGAAAACTCGATTTTGCAACTTCCTCCGTGAAATTTGCATTCGCATCCGGCCGTGAAATGAGGTTTAAGCGTCGACCGAGAGAGTTCGCCTTCGCGGTAAACAACTCGCGAAAAGTGCATAATTGCAACGAACACGCCCGCGCCGAATGCGATTGGAATTTTCGCGAATTTTCCTTCCCCCCCCTCCTCCGCCCCTCCGCCCCTTCGCTCGCCGCTCGTGTGGAACGGTAACTTTTCACGCGGTCTCATCTCTAATACGAAACTCAAATGAATTGTTTGCGGAATGAATTCAAGTTGATTCTCGTTATTTGTTTGATGAGAAAATTCTATATATTATAGTTATCGTAATTTAAACTCAATTAGTCATCTTAAAAAAATCGTAATTTTAATATATAAATATTGATTTTTTGTGCATAGCAGAAAGTCATAGTGTCACTAAAATCTGAAAATAAATTAAAAAAAAAAAAAGTTTTAAAGTGAAAGTCCTCGAGATTTTGTAATTTTGTTGAATATCTTTTTACTTTATTGAAATTTAAAGAAGAATAAAAAAATATGATTTTTTAGTTTTTTGAATAAAATTTTTATAACAGTAAACCTGTTTTTACTAAATTTAAAACCTTGAAATATGTTTTTAGATATTTTATTTGCTTTATTCAAAATTTTTGTAGAAGAATAATATTATTTTTCTAAAATTCATGCATTGAAAATTATTTTTTTCAAATATATTATATTTGATCTAAGTACAGTATTCAAACACTAAAAATAAAATAAAATTTATATAAATATACCAACTTTAAAAAGACGAATATTTTATAAAACTAAAAATAACAGTAGTAAAAGCGTGTCATTTATTTAATATAAAATATTTACAATATCAATCATCATCATTGATAACATCGAAACAGAATGTGACATATTTTTTTTTGAATTGTACGAATCAAGATACATTTTCATACATGAACACTACATGTCAGGATTTATAATCCAGTTTTCTCATAAAAGTCAAAGGTCGACAAAACGCAACGACAACATCACACAATAGAGATCCGTCTTCAATTTTTTTCCAACTCGCAAAATTTTATAAACCGTACTCACTTTTGTATATATTAAATTTATTTTTTTCATGTAAAACACGAATTTCACAACTAGATACTAAGAGGAGAGAGGGGGAATTGAGGGGGGGGGTGGATGGTTCAAATTTAACCGAGCGAAGGTTAAACCCTTCGTCGACGGTGACAAATAGAACGCGTTCGTTTGAAATATTGCAGTAGACGTCTTCGTATGACATTGTCTACATTTTGATTACTTTCCCCCTTTTTTCCTCGTCTCATTTTTCCTATATTTTCGTACTACATTTTTTCCTCGGAAGGCGTTTCATGTATATATGTATACGTATATATATATATATACACATATATATATATATATATATATGTGTGTGTGTGTGTCAGGGTTTTCGCGTCAGAGCAACAGGTTCATCTGCCATTATTTTCTTTTGATGCTGTTGCCTGTTACTCGGTTACTCTTTTTTTAACTGACACCCCCCCTTTGGTCTCTTTTTTTTGTTTTATTTTTTTTATGCTTTTCACATTTTATACAGACTAGCGTGTCTGGAAATTTATCCACAAGTGAACGATAATGCCTTTTATTATATCTAAAACAATTCATCGATATCGCAAAAATTTTACGGCGATCTAAATTTATCGCTTTCGTTCGCAATTTAACCAATAAAATTTTACTATGCGGTTTTATTATTTTTTATATATATATATATATATATATATATATATATATATATATATATATATATATATATACTGTAATTTACGCGAGCTTTATTAGCTTTTGTCTTTGTATATGTGTTTTATTGCTGACAGTTCCCCTAATATTAAGTATGACTGTCTTTTACTATATTACAATATATTTTATCATTTATCAAAAATAAAATATCATGTTTTATATAATGACAGATATAATCACATATGTGATATTTACATATGTCAAGGTGCTCCATTTACGCCTTTAATTATATTCAACGTGCAAGTAAGCCTTTGGTGAGCGGAGAAAATGGAGACGAGGCTTTGTTTTCGCATCACAAATTAATGAGGATTAACTGGGGATTTTCGACGTTCGTTTCGACATATAATGCATTTACAAAATACGGTGCATAACAAATGGCGACTGCATCAGACGTGACATGGCTTTGTTCACCTAAAGCCAAAATTATTCTAGAAATACTGGCATTGTCCGGAAATACTTAGAAATTTGTATTTTATCATAATTAATATAATTCAATTATATATTATTAATATTAAATATCAATTATATGGTAAGTTTTTTAAGATAATTTTTTTTTTATTATGAAAACTTAATATTTACTCTCATAAATCTTTTAATATATTGTAAATAATATTTCTTTTCTATGTTAAATATCGTGTAAATTCACTGCAGTAGTTTTATGCATTTTCAACTTCTTTTCAAAATTTATCTACAAAGTTGAATATTCAACTGTAGATGTATTTATTTGATTTTTACTTTACTGAAACATTCGTCTTTGCATATAAAATATTTTTACTGTTAATGAAAATAGAGATTGCGGATGAAACTAAATTTTACTTCACCATTTTTATAACATTTTTCATGTGTTTCTTTGCACAAATTTTATTATAAATGAAACATATTTTTAGACGCCCGATCGTTTATTATATAGGTCAGAAGTTAAAATTTATATTTATTGTATATAATTTTATAAAAATCATTTTCAAATATGTTTGACCTAAAAAATATTTTTAATGATAATAAAACCAACAACAATTTTTATTATTTGTATAATAATTATTACTAAATACATATTATATTTCAAGAATAAAAACATTTTATCCTTATTCGATACGATAATGATTATTAATAATGAATATCACATGTTCTTCGTTCGTGAAATTGATTAATTTGTCAGACAGCTAAATCAATATTGCCATATATAACAAAACACATTAGTAGATTGATGTTAACTTCATCGTTCATGTTTCATGTAAAATTTTAACGTTACATATTTATATAGCTATATGTTGAACCGAATGAAACTTTTCAACAATTTTATTAATTAATAATATTTTTTTTAGATTTTAGATTTATATATATGTGTGTGTGTGTGTGTTTCACATTATTATCAACTCAATATATAATAAATAAATAAATACAACTACAAAGTTAACTCAAGTATCAAAACGATAAAATTCTTGATTTAAAAGTATACAATAATATTAAAAATAAGGATTTTAACAATATTATCAATAAGGACAAAACACAAGGGACTTAAATTTTTCTCTCAATACACGTACGGCGACGTGTTTTGAACGTCGAAAACGCGCTTCCTTCCGCGTCTTCGTCGTCGTCGTCGTTGTTATAGTTGTTGTTTCATCGTTTGAATTACGCTCTTTTCTTTTTCTCTGGCTTTTTGTACCATACAGAGGTTACAAGGCGTCGGTTTTCGAACGACAGGGGTCGCGAACGAGGGTCTACTTTCCCTTGGGAGCTTCGCAGTTAGAATCCGCGCGTCACGCTTCGCCAACTCGTCCCTAACTCTAAATCTATGTTACACTGCGCTAAAGGTTAACTATATATATTATATATTTTCCTTTTTTTTTTTGAAACCAGCGCTTTTCGCTCGTAAAGATCGTCTTATTGCGTTCATGAATTTCATTTATTCCAAAAATATAAAAATCTGTTTTTTATATTAAATTATATTTTTCATATATATATATATATATATATATATATATATATATATATGTGTGTGTGTGTGTGTGTGTCTGTGCGTGTGTGCGTGTGTGTGCGTGTTTGTATGTAGTCCGCTAATTATATTATATAAAAATTAATAATTATGAAAAATAATTTCAAAAATCCATAAAATTATCTAAAATCTCATATAATATCAAACAATGTCATGCAAATAATTTATATTATTCTAGAAATAAATACATTGTAAAAATAACCGTTTATCACTTTGATCTCTTTTATTACATTTTTTGTGTGTATTTTAGTTAAGAAACTGAAAATTCTGGACGAACTTTAAATATTTTTCTTTAACATGATGCTTAATAGATCTCTAAGAGATTCTTTTTTTTTCAAGAACATAATGTTTTAAAAAAATAGTTTCCACTTTTAATGGCACTATCAAAGACTTTATGACTTTTGTTCGAGTGTGTGAATACATTGTTTCATTTCTTTTCTTTTTTTTTTATAAATGAAGAAAGACAGTTTCTCGCTTTCTTTCTTCGGTAATATGGACGAGTTGTAAAATGAAATTTATAAAGTAATAAAAATGACATGATGGCTGCACATAAAGAGCTTTTTATATATATATATTTTTTTTCAGTCCTTCTGTCGAGTTCTCGTTTCAAATGCAGTAAAAAGTTTTTAAAAGTCAGTCGAGAAAATTTTTCATTTCATGCAATTAATTAAGTCTACGGTTCTTTTTATTTCCGTTTTAAAAACGAAACCTTATCGATATTGTATTTTTATGTAAATTTTCTAAATGGCAAAGAAAAATATTTTTTCTTCACAAAGTTAGTAAATTAATAAATTTTAAAATAAATACAAACTTTATAACAATCGGAAATAAAATAACATTTCATCTATTATTTTTAAAAATATCTTAAAATATATTTAACAATTTGATTATGTAAAAAATAACCAGCATCCTGAAAGTTAATAAAGTTTATTATATATTTTTAGCAATTATCGTATTATTTAAAAAACTATATTACTATATGTAAACAGAATAAAATACAAATTAATTTTATAACATAGGTATTTGTGTATTATCTGAAATCATATTATATATAAATGTGCACTATTCATATTTTAATATTCAAAAATATAATTTTATATCACTTCTATATGAAGTTGAAAATACAACATCCTGTCTAAAAATATATTGCGACATTTTGTTACACGTTTATGAAATATGCGCATATTTATTACGCTCCATATTGTAAAAATAATACACATATTTTAAAATATGTGTACGTGTTTTAAAACTCGATACTGTTTTTCCGTTTATTTTCCATATTCGAGAAAAGCCACACATTTTTTTTTCATTTCATAAAAAATATGTGCGGAAATCGAAATGTCATATCAACGGCTATATCAGTAAGCAATGAATCATTTTGATAACATTTTTTTTTTCAGGCTGCAACTTTGTAAATGTCAAAACGAAAAACAAATATAGTAAAAAATACATACATATTCTAAAATCATGATCATCGCTAAAGGGTGTTGAATAGATTACTATTTTCTTCTATATAAAAAAAAAATGTTCTTAAATAGAAAAAAAATATTATGATACTTTAATTTTTAATTATTAAAAAAAAGTCTTAAATATTATGAAATTATTATATAACGAAATGAATAAAATATTTTAAGGTTCTCGTGTCCTGAACGCTTTCAGTCGTTATAAACATATGGATTTTCAGCATACGTAATAATAACACTTGTGCAATGAAATCATATGCATATTTCAATCATTAGCAATGGTAGTTTGTGTTTTGCATACGTAAACATGAAAACTAATTAAAACCGCGTTTGTTAAATAGGAATTAATAAACGTTTAGTGTGTTTCGAACGTATCCGTTGTTTATTTTAATTCCACGTTTGATCATGCAATGTTTTTAATATATATTTTTTTTATGTATACATATTTCCATTTAAATATATTAAATTATTTTTTTAATATAATTTTAACTATCAACATTTTTTTTCCAAGATCTAATATTAGAAACAGTAGAATTGTTTACTTTTATTTTTATTTATTTAAATCATTATTGAAGTATTACAATAATTTAATTTATTCGTATTGCGTGCATTAAAAGTATGTAATCAATTTATTAGATGCACCTGTTTGAATATAACTATACGGTTTACAAGTACAGTCACTGCCAAAATAACTGACATAACTTTCAATTCTAAATATAAATAACATTATGCAATTCCGCATTGCAATCAGAGGAATGATAATTATTTTTAGTGTCATTTTACAAATATTTCCATTGTAATGTACGCAATACGTATTATCGATGAAAAATTTTAACAATTTAATTTTTTTTAACAATTTTATAAGAACATATGAGTTTTAAATAAAAATAAATAAAAATTTGTTTATTATACAAATTTTGTAATATATTTCATAAAATGATATTATAATCTATATATAACATAAATATTTCTTTGTAAAATTTTATTTTTTAAATCTTATCTTAATTTTATTAGTAAAATATAAAATATTATGTTTGATTTTTTTAGTAAAATATACAATTTTATATCTGAAAATCGATTTATCACACCCGAATTGCATTTTATACTCCTGCAACACGTGTTCCACAATGTTTGTCTTGTATCTTTTTTGTTCAGTATCGTTCGAGCTATCTAACATAACACTTCTTTTCGGCATGTTTTTCTCTATATAATACGTATTTATATTAAATATATTATATATAAAAAAGTGAAAATTTTTACATAATAAATAAAAAATAAAAAAATTACATTTTTTTATCTTGTGAATCAGTTCTGAAAGTGTATATTGTTTCAACAAGTACTGATATGAAAATTGTAAGTATATAAGATTTAATTATTATTGAACGAAAATTATATAAATTTCGAATTTTTTAAACGCTATAAAAATGCAAACTAAAATATCGAAATATCATAGATATTAAAACCGCGATTACACTGTTTATATTGCGCATGTTTCGCGTCGATACGATTTTATTAATTTAGTAAAAACGGGGATTAAATCGTCGTAAAAAAAACTTTCAATCTTTACAAATAGGTAATAAATTTTATCGTTCGATCGCGTCGAAGTAATTCGCATAATGTCAGTAATATGGATCGTAAAATGTCGACGATCGTAAAACTATTTCGAAAGGGGTCACTTATGGTAATTTCATTTAAATTGAGTGCCGTTAATAAATTTACGATGTACGGAGACTGCGCGTTAAAATGTGCAAATTAATTATTTACATCGTCCGAAATAAGACATGAAGTTTAATATCTGTGCTAGTAAATGTAATCGATCGTATATATTGAATTATTCGAATATTAATGTCTGATTTTTAAATTTCTAGAGAAACAAGTTCTATTTTAAAAATGTTTTTAGTCACCAATGTATTTGTTTTTTCACCAAAGTTTTTCTAATAATGGGTTATCGTTTGATAAATTATTTATTGTATTGTCTAAAAATGAGTTTATTTGATATGAAATATCGATCCAACTGTTTTATTACTAATTTTTTATTTTTAGATACTTCATCTTACAAATTTCAAATAATTTTATATTTTTAGAGAATTTACATACAATACAGATTTTTCTTAAATCCAAAATATCAATAGTAAAAGTTATTAATAAGCTTATTTATAACTCAATTATGATAATTTTTAAATGTTAATGATAATTATTTATAGTTTTTCAGATAAAACAGTCAATTGCATATCATACATTTTATGGTTTTCATTCCAAATATTAATTTTAAAAGAATACAAAATTGGTTTGATATTTAACAAAATATATTTTCAAGATAATAAATAATTTTTCTCATCAATAGAACAATTTTTTAATATTTTAAAAATAATTTAAATATTTAATGAACTTAGTTTAAAATTAATTTATATATATATATATATATATATATATATATATATATATATATATATTAATAGTAATTAGATATATTGAGGTTATATTCGTTGAAATTGAATCTGACATTTGTTATACATTAAATGAATGTGTTACTAACAAGTTAATGAATAACATTTAATAACAATGAAAATCACATATTATTTATATGTATTTTTTCAATAATGTTTTTGTTTGGATATATGAAATCATAATAAATGAGTATATTATATATTCGTATCGAATTTCTGTTTTTCCACCGTAACAAAACGATATATTTTGTTTTAATATACGTACAAAGATTCATATATATATATATATATATATATATATATATATATATATATATATATATATATATATATATATTGTAATAGATCGGATATAGATCGTAATATAATATAATAGAATTGTATATTTTGTGTTAGTGGCGTCGAGTGAAACGAGTGAAATACAAATATTTACACGTTGCGAGTTCGGCTGAAGCGTCGCTCCGGTCGAGATTTTCCCAGGGAAAAGCGTTTTAGAATTTCCCGGCGAAGGCGACTTGTTGCATCCGTTCGTATACAATAATGGGAACAAATGACCCATTATTAAGGACGCAAACTGCGTTAATATTAAATCGAGAGGTTGTACGAGTCGACTCTGTTTTACTTTCATATATCATGTGTTAGCGAAAAGGAAAAGCTTTGTGTGTATAGGCTATGTCTTTAAAATTATTCAAAAAATAATAATAATCATATTTTTTAAGTTTGTATTATTTTAATATTTTATATCTCATATGCTTTCAATATTTAAATATATAATATATCATTCAGAAATTAATAAAATTAATTTTGAGAATCATATAATAAACGTTACAGTTTGGAATTATTTTATATCAATATCGTCGTTAATTTGTATCATTAAGAAAATAATTAAAATCGTTAGAAAATATAACCCGTTATTAAGATAATCTTAATATATTCACTAATGCTTATTATTGTCGTAAAAACTAATTTTAAAAATTCTTCTAGAATAGTTATTGTAATTTAAATATATTTTTTCCTAAACGATTTCCAAATGAAATTAAAAATTCCTATAAAATAATGTATATTTTTATAGTAAAAAGGTTAATATTATTCATTTAACTCAGTCTTTTATTTATCTTAGGAAAAATGTCTAATAAATCATTAATAACATATTTTGTTCTCTATAAAGTTTTTAAGTTAAATAAAAGGTTTTTTTCATTAATATAATATATATTTAAAAAAAAAAGATTTTTTTATTTTAATTATTGTAAATTTATATCATTCGACAAATTAAAATCGTTGGAAATACTCACGAAACGCACTTTGCTTACACACAAACGGTTATAATGCGGAATCACGTCTTAGCAATAAGATTTAATGCGATCGAAATTTCTTTTTCTTGCCAGGGGTTTCGAATCACACGGGTCAATTGCTTACTGTCGGGACCGGGCAATAAAGCGGCCGCTGAAATTCAACCGAGGCTGAATTGTATATATATATATATATATATACATCGGTGGTATATAAAAGAGCGAAATTTATGAATCTTTGAGTTTCACGAGGATTTTTCTGGAACGAATGCCTTAGGAAACACGGCCGAACGGTAATCAAGGAAGAGTTATAGGAATACGACTATGGTTCCGCGGAGCCAGACTATTATTCCCGGCTATTTACACAACTGCTCACTCTTGAGGGGATTTCTGGTTCTACTGCCTTTTTTTTCCCTTGTCTATCGCTCTTTTTGTACGCTTTTCTTGTTTTAGACGATTTCGTACGTTTTTCAAAGTGTACATAAAAATAAATTTTAATATAACAACGAAAAATTTCTTATTATTTTCATTCAACTATTTGGTGTTTAACTAATCAAGCTTTACAACCAATTTAGTTACATTTCGCAGTTAACTCAGAATTTTATTATTTTTAATTATAGATCATATATATTATACTGTAACATTATAATTGTTAATTTACTGAGAAAAAATCTGTAAAATCATATGATTTTTAATTTTGAAATGTAAATCAGAAGTAACAATGAGTCATACTAATCATGAGTCCCACTTACCAAGTGTATGCAAAAGTTTAAAATCAAATTATTTATTTTTTTTAAATAACGTATTATTGAATTATGTTATTTTTAATTTAACTTTGATATCAACATAAACTTTTTTACTATTATTTATATTATTCACAGTTTAATTTAATACTTTTTTCTGGCTTTAACTTAATTTTTTATTTATCAAATATAAATTATGAATTCGATACACAATATCACTAGTCATCTGTGATTAAAATAAGTATAAATGTATATAATATTTTTGAAGTGTTTAACTGAAAAATATTATCAGATTATTTTTTTAAGAAAACTGTTCAACGTAATGAAAGATGCCTTTAATTTTTGTCACACTATTTATAAAATTTATTAATTTTTATTTTGAGAAATAATAAAAAAAAGTCTTCGCCTTTCGCACATTCCGCACATCGAATTTTCGCACTAGTCGGCCGAGCAACAGGCTATATATTGGTATATATTTCGCGGAAAATGCACGTTTTATTTTCAAGATCTCTGTCGGGGGTGAAGGGGTAGTGAGAGGGTGGGGGAGGGCAGCAATAAAAAAAGAGCATATCGCGCAAGGAAAAACGGGCCGATTCACCGACACGAAGGTATCTCGTTTGGTCGTAAATTTTAAAATTTAAATGAATTTTCCAGACGAGATTCGACCGAGGCCACAGCTGTAAAATTGGAATATTCGGCGGATGTGCCGCGCCGCATCAAACGGGAAAATTCCACGGGCTCGAATTTTTTCTTTGATATTGTTTTGCATTTTTAGAGAGCCACGAGAGCGTTTTTCCTTTTCGAAAAAACAAAAAAAAAATAAATAAATAAAAAGTAAAGCACACATGCATTTATGCACTAACTTGAACATACATATGTTATACTGGACGCGTTTTATCTTTCTAAAATAATATATAAATATTTATATTTATTTATATATGAATATATTTTTATTTTGAAATTTGTATAATTTTCTTTTAAATGTTAAAAAAAAATAACAATATTCATTTTAATGAATTGATTATTATAAACAAATATTTAAAAACCATAATTGTATATTTAAATTTATAATAAATTTTTAGATTTTTTTTTATAATTTAAAATAATGTAATTTCATTTATTAAAAAAAAATACTTTATTACAGAAGTATCTATTTTATGTATAATACATTTAAGAATAATCTTTTTTTTTAATATGGTGAAATTTATCTATAAAAATATTTATATATCTTAAAATATTTAACTTTTATTTGTAAATTTATATAATATGTAGTAATATAATTTATTTTAGTAATTTTAATGTGAATAAAAATACATCAAGTATCGCAAGTGATTTTTTTACATGAATTAATCCCAAAAATTATTTTCTAAAAATTAGAGTTAATATAAAATGATAATTATTATTTTTTTGTTTTATTATTATACAATTTTGCATTATTATTCAATATGTAATTAATATAATATTAATCTTACAATTTTACATCACTTTGAAAAACACTGAATTAATACGAAATACGTTGAATAAACATTTAACAGACGTTCAAGTAAAGTAATTTGCAATTAAAAACCAATTTTTGAATTCATTAACACGAATATTATGTTACATCATTTCAGCAGATGTTTTCATCAACAAAAGAGGCAGTTATTCGTTATGTAATTTTAATTAACCTTACAAATATCGCTTCTCTAAACGAAATCGTTTAAATTAACCTTATATAATATATGACATTTTTTTTAATATATATAAAAATTCCAATCGTTTGATTTTTTTTCCACTATTTATAATACATTTATTTCGATCCATCAATATTTTTGAAAGTAGGTTAATAAGTAGGCGAATTTTGTCATCATCATTATATTATATAGGTGCGTGTATAAATTTGTTTCCATTGTCATATTCTATCGTGCAGAAGTATAATAGTAAAATATTGACTTATTGAAAATGGATTACTTAATGTTGTAATAAAACGCCGTATTATATCCGTTAATATAATATATCAGATTAATAATATATAGTATGCGGATACTCGTTCTCGAAGGAAAGCTTTGTCACATATTTTATATTTATAACCTTTTGTTATAGAAAATAATGTGTAGAACATATTTTCACTATGGCGTAACGTATAAATATATTGTCTAATATGTGTTCGTTACATTAATCTTTTTATAAAATTTAATTACCTTTATATAAAACATATTACACATAAAAATAAATTAGTAACGTGATAACATTATATATTGATTTAAGTCTCTCTTTCAAGTTTCATAGCTTTATATTCAATTTTCAGACACATATTTTTTTTCTGAAGAATTTGACATATAATCAGAATATTTCAATATAAATGAATGGATTTAACTACACTGCCATTTAGTTAAAATTTATATTACAAAATAATTATTTGGAATTGTCTATAAATTCATATATTTACTTTATAAGAGACTTTTAAACATATTTTTTTAATTATCAATTTTATTTTATAACTATTTAATATATTTGTTGCTTATTATTTTACATATCCATTTCACTATTTTTTTTTTAATTTAAAGAAAATATTTTTTGTTAAATACTAAATGAAACCTTTCCGATTTTAGGCATAAAGTTTTAGTTTTAAAATGAGAAATTTTCGCGGTCACACTCGCAGCTTTTCGTAGCACGGCGGCGAAAGCTCCAAGGGTGAATACGCAGCAACCCTTTTCACAGTAATAAAATCTAATCCGCAAAAAAAAAACGGGTCAGGGCGGTGTGTAAACGCACCATAAATAAAATTTATCGTCGTGAAAGAGAGCACACTTCAGCACTTCAGGCCCGTTTCGATCGAGCGCGCCCCTATTGAAATACTGACTATTTTTTTTACCCTTATTTTTCTTGGTCTACGCGTTACACAGATAGGCGGATAAAGCGACGATCTAATGATTATTTATCCTCGCTTACCTGGTCTTTCTGGTTCGAAGATCCTGCTGGTTGATGGAGTGGAAACCGCTCAGACGGTATAAATCAGGATCGTCGATTTTCCCTCTTTCCCACTTTTTATTTTCATCCCTCGGCGTTTTTTTTTATATATATTTATATTCGTGTTTTCGTCGTTGAACTCTTCGACGATTAAGTTTCTAGACTGCATTCGTTGGCAGAAATTCTAAAATCTCTACTTAGTTTTTTTCGCATTTCGATAACGAGACGCCCATTTTTTTTTATTATTCGATGTTAAATTAAAGTATTCGTCAGCACGTTGACAAATTTTATATTTTTTTATCAATACTTTTATATATAAAAAATCTATTTTATATTAATATCGATAAGTAATATTTTTTTCTTGTCATTTTGTTAATCGGATTCATTCAGAGAACAAATCTTTTCGAAGTCGATACGACATGTTTCAATTATATTTCTGACAATTTTTTACAAAAAAAAAAATATATCTTTGATTTTTTATACACTTTTATTCAACTTGCAATGTTTGTTTATCTGAACGGAATCTTATAAATGATTTTTCGACCACTTTCTAATATCCAATTAAATCGAAATTTTGTATACTTTACAATACACGAATCGATTAACAGATTTATCAATTAGCGGCAATTAATTAATATTTTTCATTATTTTTTTTTAATTTAACAATCTTCATGTTGATTTCGATTAATCGTTTACTATATTATAAATTATAATGATATTTTAAAATAAAATTGAGTTATTATATTTATTTCTTCTATGTATATATCAATATGGAAATTGCTAGAGGAAGTAATATCGATTATATATTTGCGCAAATAGAAAACGGACTTACGAATTTTCAATATGGTTTTTTTTGTATATAATATATATATATATATATATATATATATATATATATATATATATATATATATATATATATATATATGTAGAATATTGTGCGGTTCAGAATTCGCATGAGTGAATTTAATGCACGCGCCCGATGCACATCCGCCTTATCTGCGAGTTCTTGCACAGAAATCGATGATATAACCGGAGATGATATCTCCCTTTGGTGGATGCAGTCGTGTCCCGTGATATAGTTGTGTCCTGCGATGCAGTCGTATTCCGGGATTGTGGTCCTGAATAGAAATGCACACAGCCATCGGCCGTATTAAGATTGCGAACGGTTTATCTGAACCGTGGTTCGGACAAGTAGCGCGTTACCAGAATGCTCACTATTTCCTTCCTATACGATAATAATAATTCGATAACTTCTATTTTGTGACAGAAATCTGTATATATTCTATATACATATTTTATATTATATAAATGTCAATATTAATGTATAGTATATAAAATTTTAATATTATGCTGTTCAAACGATGGAATTCGCAAAATGGTTTTCAGTTAATGGGATTCTCTTATATGATACTGAATTTTGATATTTTAAAATTTTGTAAATATAAATAAATATTTTGAAAATATATGTACGTTTTATATATTATTTTTTATTAACAGGCGATGCTTTCAACATTATAGTTTAAATAAGAAAAATCGAGATCTTTTTTAATATGCAAAGCATCGATTTAAAATTTTATAATTTTGATTTAATAGTTCAATGCCTATTATCTATATTAAGTTTTTTGATCTGATTTTAAAGAAATATAAATAAATATTAAAATATATATAATTGATAAATCAAGAATTTTTATCAGAATATTTAATTTTTGATCATAGAAAAATATTATAAATATTTTTTTTTCATTTCTAACACTTTAATAATTACATTAAATAAAAATTACTAGATCATTTAACTATTGAAAATGAAACAAAAAATCATTTAAAATAAAATATTCATAGAAATAATTATTAGATATGAAGTATACCTACAAATTTTGCCATCTTCAATTTGAGATTTCTATTATAGTATGAATTGTACATTAAATCATGTTCATAAATAATAGTTAAAATATAATAGAGTAATTAGAGCATATGTGCTATTTTATGATTACACGTGTATTGTGGTTGTGTTTAACTTAATTTACGATTACAAACATTAATTGTAATTACGCACTTCAGAATAATATACTCGAATATACTCTAGAAGCTATATTACAGATAATTTAATGTGATTTTGTGCTACGATATTGCGCAATATTGTCAATTATTCGGCTAGTATTAAATACAATATGTTTATAGAATGCGATATTTAAAAATCAGACTATGTAAAAATATTACAGTATATAATTTTATAAAAAATAGAAAAATTTTACTTTGAATCGAATTTTATACTCGATATCAATATACTATATAATATAATAAAAAGTTAAATATTTTATTTATTTTGTATATGTCAATTATTGTTTTGAGGTATTTAAATTTTAAAGGCACTTGTGCATTAATATGTAATGTCACACAAATCTCGGTAATTTAACTTGGGAGTATTTAATTGAAGTTTGAAACTAACTGTCGAGAAATCAGAGTCTAGCAGATGCTACCCGGTTGATGTTTAAACTTTGAACATTCTCTTGTACAATAATACATGTCATATTCATATGAGGTGAATAAAGAAAAAACATCATAAATGCATTTTAAAATACTTAGAATTAATATAATTATTTTATATAGTAAAATTAAACTTATATTTTAATATGGTTTATCGATATACGATAGGTTAGAAATAGAGATGACGTTCTTTTCTTGAGAAAATTAATTCAATGTTTTCGAATCTTGAGAGAGATTTATGTTCGTGAATACTATAATGTCATTAATTTATTTAGATTTAGAAAAAAAAATGTTGTAATTAACGAAAATAAATAAAAATTATATAGATTTTTATATGAAAATATTTACATTATAATCGGTTTATAATAATTTAAAACTACTAGTTAAATCATAATTTGCTAACGATTAAATTTAATACTAGATATACATTGAAATTTTATAAATTGGCAACGGAGCCAAAGTGTCGCACTGTGGAAACTCGGAAAATATGGTCGAATGAAAATTTGCTTGTTTATTTATTTATGATACAGTGAAACAATAATGATTTTCCATATCGAAAAGCGTCTATAAAATTAAACAGAGCGTGCAACTTTCGCAGACGTTGCGCAAAATGCAACGAACTGGTTTTAACGGCGTTAATAATTTTGTAAAGCTCGGCCATCAACCGCAAACAGTCAGTTAAAATTACAAGTACGTTGTCCGAAACGATTGATAATGATAATTCTAGCAGTTGTTTTAGATGGTTGAATATTGTGCTGTGCTGCGTTCACGCTAATGAATATTTATGATGTTAATATTATAAACGATTCTGTTTATGATAATTGTATAGTGTAGTAGTATATAGAGCTCGTTGCATTTTGGATCGTGTTTAGTTGAATTTTCGCACGAGTTGCAATTATATTTTATAATATAATAAAATTTTAAATCGTTTACATTATTCAATAAACGATTTTATAATTTTATTATCGATAATTTGTTATTTGGATTTTTCTATTTTATATAAAGTTGATAATTTATTTTTATGAAGAGCGAATCGTCGTTCACTTTTCAAATGAAAAGTTACTTACATTTGAAAAAGTATTTTGTATTAATGTTTATTATATAATTTGAAAAATAAATTCAGTTTCAAAGTTTTTTTGAGCTTTATAAGTATTAAGGACTATATATTATATATATTTATTTATTTTCAAAGTCGAAACATTAATTTTATAACAAACTTTCAGATATTTTTTTTTAATAAAATTGTAATGTATTTTATAATATTTAAGATTCTTATATAGAATATCTTATTATTATATTCTTTATTTTCTATTAGAAAGTAATATTTTTCTATATACTAAATATATATATATATATATATATATATATATATATATATATATATATATATATATATATATATATATATATATATATATATATATATATATTATCGTTTTTTTTTTATAAAATTAATATAATTATTTCTTCAGAATATTAATTATGATTGAATAATATCTAAATTAACTCAAAATGAAAAATAAAAACATAAATATGTAAATATTAAAATAGTTACAATGTTTTTTTATGCAACATAGACTTGGATTATCCTCGAAATAAATGGTTTACATAATATTGAATTAATTTCAGCGATGAGTTTTGAATTAATTTCATTATGAAAGCAAAAAAACGAAATCTAGAGTGTTCAAAATACGAGTAGAATAACTCCATATAAAATAAATATTCCGGTGAAATTTTCAGCAGTGGAACAGTTTAATTTTATTCCACGGATACAAACATGCATTTCTAGCATCGACACCCACATTGTTCGCACTAAATTTAAAAGACAATTTCGTTGGAATACAAATAGAAACGAAAGAAAAAAATGTATAGAAAAAAAAGAAAAGGAAAAAAAAAACGATGGGAACAAAAGAAACGGGAACGCTCGAATTCTTTCACGATATATAAATAATTCTAATAATACAAACGACACCGAAGAACAACCGAATGAAAATAAAATATAAATTTTTGAAAAATGCAATTGAATCTTGAACATTTATTATATAATATAAAGTAAGCACTGATAAATCAATCTTTATATAAAATAATACTATTTCAACTTTTTTGTTTATATTATGAAAATCATCTATTAAAATATATACATGAATTCTAAAATATATAGAATTTTTATTAATTGATATAATGCATCTAAATTATTATGATTATTTTTTATATTTCACGCATTATTTTCATATACTAATTTACCTAATTAAGATTAAAAATAAAAAGTTTTATATATATATATATATATATATATATATATATATATATATTTGAATTTAAATCTGAAAAATGTGATTTATTATTCAGTTATATCAGTAGATCATATATAAAATTCAAGTTAAATATTTTAAAATTACCTTTTACTAATGGTGTAATGATCGAACGGAAGAGTTCACTCGATAAGAAAAAGTTTAAATTTAGAAAACAAATCAGAAATTAGAAAGTAGTGTAAGATTGCAGTACTGAAAATCGAGAAAAAATAGAGTAATTTGGAACGATTTCAAGAAATTCGCAATCGGAAAGCTTCACTCGAAAGTTTTGATGGTCTTTTTGTTGAGAACCAATTGGTAACGAATCACGCTTGACCCGAATTAGTTCAAATTGCCATTTGTCAAAAAAAATAATATATATTTTAACTAAACGAATAAACTTTAATTTTATATATCGTTTAAAAATTTATACCAATTTAAAATCTGAATATTTAATAAAAACATACGAAAAAAAATGTCTTCATTTATTTATTTTCATAATTATTATGATATTTATTTAAATAAAAATAATTTAAATAATAATATTATTATTTAAAATTGAGAAAAATACGGCTTGAAACGGATGAAAGCACAAAACCGACTAATAAAGATTTCTAAACAAACATCAATATGAAATGTCATACATCATTTGCGTTCATATAAATATTTATACAATAAAATGTTTAATATTTTATATGAACGTTTCATAAATATAAAAATAAATATTATATACGATATATAAAGCTGTAAGAATTTAAGGTAAAACGGTACACGTGCTTTGAAATCCAACCGAAACGTAAGTAATTTCTGTAAACAATTCAGATCTCGTTTATTCTGTACGACTTTCCGCGATTTGAATGCGGCGACAATCGCTTCGCACGTCTTTATTTTATTTTGGAAAATTCGGTGGATGGCGAAGACAAAAAAAAAATAAAAAATAGCGAAAATAACGACCCCGAAGCGACAACAGAAAGAGAAAATGATCGAAATAATAAAAGAGGAAATAATAATATAAAAAAAAAACACAACAAGCGGCAGAAGAATCCCGGAAAGAATTCCACGTAGAAGCCGCGAAGTCGATTTTGAAATTCAAGCGTCGTATTTTCTCGACTTTAAAGGAAAAATGAGCGTCGGGTTTTCTTTCTTGCGTTTAGTTTTCTTTTTATTATTTTTTTTTTTTACGGAAAAAAGCTTCCGGCGCCAGGCGTTTTTGTGATGTCTTACGGTCGTCGTTTACAAAACTTTATTTTCGCAGTCGCTTAATTACTTCCGAATAATTTCCATTATCAACAACATTTCGCGGTAGTTAATAATGCAAATTTTCGAGTGGGAAAAGTCGAAACCTTTCGCGGTTTGTTACAGTTGTTGTCAACTTTTGTGCCAAGATGTTCAGAAAACATACTTTGATATATATATACTATATTATATTTTTATATATATATATATATATATATATATATATATATATATATATATACATATATATTTGTATGTATTCATTCATTTTTAAAATATAAATGTTAACTTATATTATTAAAAAAACATTGTATTTCAAAGATGGGATTTTATTATGCGAAATATAACATTTTTTTAGTAGAAAAATTTCAGATGTTAAATCTAATTTAAGCAGTTATTGGACATCGTATTGGTAAAAATAGCTATATTTCACATCGTTATACAACTTTTCGATACCTAAGTTTATCGACGCGTTACACACACACACACACACACACACATATATATATATATATATATATATATATATATATATATATATATACATATACATATACAAATATATACTCTTTGAACTAATATATTTTGTACGTCAAATTTATGGTCCAGTGGTTACATTCCGAAAATATTACGTATAAAGTTTTCGATTCAATTTATATTCACGACTCGATTTTGTATTGAAATTTATTTTTTTTCCCACGCATACACAAAAAAAATCATTCAAATGTCGGCATATATGTGCGTACATATATAATTCTCTATACAATTCCGTAGAACTGTTCAAATTTATGCTTATATAAACATGTTTAATATTTCTGATAAATGTTTATTTTGTATTTTGTAATAATAGAAATATGCAAATTATTAAGTCGAATATTTTTTTTTTGAAACTCGATATTCTATGTTCCGATTTATTTCTTTTACAGTTTAGTTATTCATTTCGTATTAAATATTTAGATATTATATATTGAAGAAAATATTTTGTACATGTATATTGATTTTTTTTGTTTTATATATATATATATATATATATATATATATATATATATATATATATATATATATATATATATATATTATTTAAATTAATTAATGTTTATTTTATTGTACTTTATTTTACTTATTGAATTTCATTAAAAAATATTTATTATTTAATACGTAGAAAAATATTAAATTTTATATTATATTTTATACGAAAATTAGTCGTAAATTATTTAATAATTTTAAATGACTTATTAGTATATTTTAAAAGCAGATTTAAACGTTTCAAGGGAAAATAATGAATATATAAAGGAAGGATTCGCATATCCTACAGACATATTTTAATCGCTAAAATTTAACATTATCCTTGTATTAAATAATATTTTGAATTTGGATATATTTTTATATTATATTTTTGTTCTTTTCAAATGTAAATAAGATTTAATAACATAGTGCAGTTCAAGTTTAGAGCAATAATTTTATTATATATGCACACATCACATAATGGAATTTATAAACCAGTAAATATAATTTGTTCATTTGTATGTATATATATATATATATATATATATATATTTATATATGGATGTATATATGTATGTATGTGTATGTACACGTCAGAGACCCATCGTTAATTGAATAATGAAGCACATGGGCGGCTTCCTTTGCATGGGCAGCAGCTGAGATAATCTCGTTAAAATATTGCACGGTCCTGAAAACGTGGAAACGCGCGCAACTTCACATAGTCAAATGTGTTTGCGCAAACACTTTATTTCGCTAATTATTTTATTTCGTCGTTTCGTGTAATTAAAACTGGACGGATAAAGGTAGAGGCGATGAAAAACGAAAAAAAATAATAATCGGAAAAGCGCTCCGCCGCCCAGAAGAAAATTCGGTTTTCGCGCTCCTTCATCGCCCGCCGGGTCAAAAAATTGCATTAAATCCACGGTAAACTTTAAAGCGTTTTTTTTTTTCAGCAAAGTTTTGAAATTAATTTTATCCACTACTTTTTTTTATGAAAAATTTAATTACGTTTACAGTATAAAGATACCTAACGGACAGAAGTTTTCCTTAGTATTTTCTGAGAATTTTAAATCGATATACGAGATAACCATATCACTCTATAATATAATCTACTCTACAAAAGTTTTAAACAACTTTTTACTAACATGTAATTATTTAAAAAAAAATATGTATATGTAATTAATATAGTCCATTTAATAATAAAACCGTTCCTGTGGACTACAACTTGAATAGATTTGCTCTAAATCAAATTAACATATAACGAACGATAGAAGCATTCAGATTGCTTTTCGAAATTAACATCAATGTAACCTTTAACCTTCTTTAATCGAATATTTCCAGCTGTCTGTCTAGCTATCTATATTTTGGAAATGGTTCAAAGCTATTCTGCATCGTATTATAACGTTATTTGATTATATTAATGCACTCAAATATAATACGGATCGATCAGAAGGTGATTCACTATAAAAATAATATATATAATTAATTTTTCAAGTCTGCAGCTTTTGAATGAGTATCGTAACTAATAATGTATTTTTGTTTTAGAAAAATAATATAATTTGATTAAATACGGTTCGTTGTTTTGAAAATATATTTATTTGAAACAAACTGTGTCTTCAAAACAAACCGGAAAACTACACGAAAATCCCCGACTGGTTTACCTTTCAAAGTAATAATGTCCTCATAAACGACACTTCAATCCTATTCAACCGAATGAGTTTTTACTTAGTTCATACGTATTATGTGACTTTAAACTGTTGCTTTTATTCTTCGCATATACACTATAGCTATTTTAACTATTTATGTTTTGACTTTTAATTTTTTTTCTTTTATATAATTATTTTTTAATTGGAAAGTGGTTTTTTGATATCAAATATCTTATATGGAAAAATTTAAAATATTTTATTCATTATTCTAGAAACTATTATTAAAAAATATAACTTCTTACATTTGGAAAACAAATCATTTTTAATTATGATTAAAATTGCATGTGTATTGAAGAAAAATAAAAATATTTTATTTGATATGACTTCTGAATATTTTATGACACATTAATTATTTGATTGAGGCAAAACTTAAATTTACGTAAAATAAAAATTTTCAATGGTAAATTGCTACTATATACTGTATATATATTATTTTATAGATCTGTATATGTATTTCATTTTTGAAATTCATTTTATTTGTTGGTTTTTTGCTGTCGTCGTTGCCGCGAAGCGTTTTCAGCGAATGAAAATTTGCAATTCCCATCAGGTTATGTGGAAGTAAAAACTTTAAAAGTTGCATAAAATAACTTTTAAAAGTTACTCTGGACGTGAGCGCGTATCGTGAAAATTGTGTTCGCTTTTTAATTCCGGGCAACCTTTTCCCATCCGCCGTACTTTCTGCACATTTTTTTTTCGTATTTTATCCGCCTTTTGTGCTGTATTTGCTGGTTTTCGTTCTGTTCGACGTTACGTTTTACTTGTAAAGTAGTTTATTTCATCGATGACTTTTAAAATATACTGTGAACAATATGAAAATATGACCGGTAATAATGCCGTTAAATTAATTATTTAACGACAACATAATTGAAGGAAAAAAGTAGAGCATCCGCAATGAAATCGATATATTTTTTAATCATAAATTTAATTTTACTATTTTTTGCATATAAATAGCTAGTCAATATTTAATTTTTTTATTACTAAAATATTTTTTAATTTATATTTGAAATTCTTCTATTGTTATGTGTTAAGTTAGAGATTTAATTATGATATTAATTAATTTCATTTCTTATCATTTGATAATTTTTATGTTATATATGTTTTTAGTTATTGAATTGTTTAAAAATTAGAATCATATTTACTATTATATAAATCTAACAACATGAGAACGTTTTCCAAAGTTTACTACCTATCATCAATGAACATTATCAGATTTAATTAAATGTGTTCTATAATAATAATAAAATTTACAAAAATGAAAGTAAATATATCATTGATATATAGTACATCGTATAGTTACGAGAAATTTTGACACTTTGTGAACGTTTATTATTCCGATTATTATGAATTTTTCATGACTTTTGAATCACACGTCGTTGTTTGTTACAATAATATCATAATAATATGCCATCATTCGTTTTCAAAAATAAAGAGAACCTTGAAAAGATCAAATTGTTTTACAAACATGAATAAAATTAAAAGAACATAAATGTACAATATGTAATAAAGACTATTTTGAATAGGATAACATTGATTGTAGTCAAAAATAATAATAATAATAATAATAAGTGGAAAATTTTACTTACATTTTGAAGAATACACCTCGTATAATAATGCGTATATTTACCATTAAAATTGATCACTATCAAAAAGTTAACGACGTAGATAAGACGACATGACACCAGTCTAGACGCCAACTAATATATATATATATATATATATATATATATATATATATATATATATATATATATTGAGTTGTTTAGTTCGGTTCATAACGAGTGACCTAACCGAGCATTTACATTGCATAAAAGAAGCAGTTAATTCTTCGTCGGGTTCACCGTTTTGTACGGTAAGTCGATACGGGTCGGTTAATAGACGCTCAACGGCGAGGGCGGTTTGACTCGTTCCAGTTAAAAAAGACGGGCCCGTTGTCGCCGGGTTTGAAGGGCGGACGGGCGGTTCGGGGCGGTGTGTTGCCGCCCTGTTTTTGTTATTCGTGAGCGAAACCGTGACGGTAAACAAGACCCGGGGCCAAGACGGTCATTTGCATTGTCTCTTAGCAAACAACACGACACTAATAAAGTGTAATTAGGACACTTTCGAATCGGCGACAAAATGACTCGTTTAACCGGCCGACTACGGTGCCGATCCTTTAATTTGCCAACTTTGAACGCTTTAGCGTAAAAACTAAATAATGTTTTTTTTTTTTTTTTGTGTGTGTGTTTTGTTCTCTTTTCATTTTCATTCTGAATAGACGCTAATTTTATTTTGAAAATTTTTTACGTTATCCATAATTCGTTTAATATTTTTGAGCTTTTTTATTACTGTCTAATAATAAATATAAAATTTAAATAATATACGTTATAAATAATGATGACATATAATGAATTAATATAATTTATTTATCTATTTATACATATTTTTATAACATCTATATAAATCAAATATTTTTAATCGACAATTATTGAAATTACTATTGATTTATATTCTATCAAACATATAAAAATAATAATAAAACTCATTTTTAATAACATAAATATTTAAACTTTTAATATTAAACCTACCGACATTTCTTATATATGAATTATTATTGTGCCCAGTTAAAATGACCGGTCTATAAAATAATTATTATTATTATAATTGAACGTAGATAATAGTTGATTTGTTGTTGTATAAATTAATAAGTAAATAAAATAACGATTGAAATTTTATTTTATGAATATTTTATGAAATGTCGTAAAATTTTATAGCGATACAATACGTTTAAATATATTAAAGTTGTATAAAAGTTTGAAAACGATCAAATTGAGTGGTAGTAATAGATTTATTATTAATATATATTAAATTACTTTTTTCAATCGTGATTCAAATCTATCTAGTTAAAAATGAATATTTTTATATTAAAAAAACGCAATATAACTAATATATTTTCAATAAATTTTGATCTGAATTCAAAATAATACCACAATTATATATATTATAATTTAACTATTTTTTTTAAGAAAAACGAAAGATTTCCGATAATTCGATTCCAATTTGTAATTTTCATCGAACCAATCAAACAGATCAATTGTCTTCTCGAAAATTCACTTTGATCCTTTATCCCTTGTTTATTTACAATATGAACATAATTTAATATATATATATATATATATATATATATATATATATATATATATATATATATATATATATATATATATATATATATATATAATAAATCAAACTCAATTTCGTCCATTTATTCCGAAGAATAAATACCAGACAAAACGGATTATTCACGTCGCGTAAACATCGTCGCAATTTATTACCATAATATTATTCTTACCATATTTTTATCGTCCCCTTTCCGCCAATTTTATAATATAATACAAAATCAATATACGTTATATTATTTTATTTTTATTTTTTTTTGTTTGCTCAACGTACGAAGCACAGTAATGCGACAGTAATTCAAAATAAGTGTTAACTCTTTGCGGTCCATTAAGCTCGAGTTGCATAATGACGCCACTTTCGAACAATCATCTACATCGTCGTTTACCATTATCTTCCATTTCTTCGCGTCGCCATCATCATCATCAACAACATCGTAGTCATCATCATCATATTGTGAACGATCGCGACAAAATTTTCCGACGGTTTTTCCACCGCCCCCCCCCCGAGTGAATCTGTTCGATGGTTAAAATAGAAAATTTCAACGTCGATTTTCTATTCAATTAAAAAAAATTGTTTATATTTAATATATATACATTTATTATATCGATTATGTTTTGGATAGCGATTCTGTAGTCTATTAAGATCGAGTTTGTCGTATTATACCAAATGTAGCTAAATGGTTAATCTCAGAATCTAATTATATTATCGTTGAAGTAAACTGTGTTATATAATTAAACAGTATACGCAACGTCGAGAGAATCCATTTATTTCATTAATATTATAGTCCAATTTCTTCCTTAGTAAGAGGCTTCTCATTACGAATTCATTTATTTCGACCGATTTAAAGTGACGTGAATTGCGCAAAATCGCTTTATAGTTTTGTATATCAATAAAAATTATGTTATGAATAATTATTAAGAAATCAATTAATATTTATTGTAAGATTATATAGATGTTAAAAAAAAAATACGATTCCAAATTAAAATCGTTCGCGTGAATTTTTAACGGAACGGCGCTCAGAATAGTTGATGTTTAGAAAATTCGATTGAAAGGCTCACATAAAGAAAAAGGAAAAGCGTAATGGAAAAACAGTTAGGCCTGCTCGTCACGTACTTGTGCATTTTTCATGCAACATATTAAATGGAGTGACCGTAAAGGAAAAGCGGAGCATGCGCAATCATATACATTTTATTTGCCCTATGAAACTTTTCTTAGTACAGTGCGGCAACGCTTGTTCAAATTATATATTGAAAATGTTTACTATTAAAATAAATATATATTTATATTTCGCATGGACTATTGATCCGTATTAAATTATTATTTTTAAAATTGTTTTATATAATTAAGCGGAGGCCTATTTTACATATAATTTTACTCATACGCTGTGTATAAAGCGAAACTATCCGACACCGGATCTGACCAAAATGTCGGAAATGAATCGATTGAATCCGATAAAATATTTCTGACACGAGGCAAACGAAAGACGACTTACATCGAACTGAGATATTATTAATAATGACGGCTTCCGGTCGGTAGCCAATTTACCGAATTGCCCGACTCGTGAAATTTTAATGCAATTGCACTCCGTACGTCCGCTTTTCACATTGTACTTACCGATCGATCCAAAACAACTTACATACATACGTACAGGGCGGCGGTGGGCGGGTTACAATAATTCGACCTACAGGGTCGTATCGACTTAAGGGCGGTTCATATATAAAATTATTATAGGTTGTTTCGATATCACGAAAAGTGTACCGTAACTGTATTATACGAGTATTCTTATTACGTAATATATATCATAGATTTTACATGATAGCACGTTAAATTATTATTATTATACAATATATAAAATTTTATATAAATATTATTCTCATTATTGATAGCTTATATATTTTTTTTAAATTTTATAATGTAATATAAAACAAAGTAAAGTTATTTTTTTTATTAAATATCATGTGATATTTTTAATTATACTTTAAAAAGTTTAATAATTTAAAATGTATGCATAAATTTAATATTTTATTTTTTCAATATATTGCTTTTTAAATAATATAATAAAAAATAATACTATTTTCTATGTTAAATCAAATTTTTTACTGCACGACTAATTTTAATATGTAAAATTAACAGTATGTTTAAATGATTCAATCATTAAACAATTATAAAATAATTAATATTAATCTCATTTTTATCGTTTAACATAGTACAAAATTTAATTCAAAGTATTAAAATATCTCAATAATATATTTTTTATTTATCATTAAAACTAAAATTATTTTTTACCTCACTTATTGATATATTTTATGAACAATTTCTGTCATATCCACGATTCCAATTTACATCATTAAAATTTCATCCGTCGCTTTTCTATTGAGCGACAGTAATTACTTTTACATTATATATAATATATATATATATATATATATATATATATCGTCGCAACCGAAAATAGAGATTTTTCACACGAATACAACGCATAAAAGTGCAACCCCTAAAGCCCTGTCATAAACGAGCCACCACCGCCGAAATATAACCATAAACGTACATACATACATACATACATATATATATATATATATATATATATATATATATATATATATATATATATATATATATATATATATGAATCATTGGGAAAATATTTAATGAGCGTTCACGTTTACGTGTACGTATTGACGTACACGGAAACATTTATATGTTTATTTGTGTGTATGTATGTATGTAATATGTACGTTGTAAACGGAACGGTACCGGACACGTAATTGAATTTGTCACGAAAGTACATGTTGTATACAAGTCTAATATGTCGCATATTCCGTAAAAGTCGAAGAATGTACGAAATATATAGTATATATATATTCCACATGTCATTTTATTGACGAGACTGTAATTATGGTACCCCTTTGTAACCGCCCAATACATGTGCTTCATGCATTTTTTAATACACCTATAATTTCAGCCCTTCGGTCGTCTTTATACGTTGTTTTTTTTTATTATTAATCTAGTTAATTATTGTATGAAGTTATTATTGGAATTTCACGATATGTTTCTTTGTTAACGGAATTTATTATTTCTGATAATTTTTTAAAATGTTATTAAATTATAAATTAAGTTTTATTATCGCAATAGTATTCAAACTTCATTTTTAACAATAGTCTCTTATGAAAGTCACATTAACTAAAAAAAAATGTGCAAAATTTGGTACATGAGAGGTCTAAAAATTTCAATATTGATCATAGGTAAGATAAATTCACTGAAAAAAGTTCACATGTGATCATAAAGCTATACATTCCTCATCTTTGTATTATTGGATTTTATTACATATATTTATTAATGCAATATTAAAATTTTCATGATGTGAAACTTTATTATATATAATTGAATGTTATTTTTTTTAATTTTAATTAATATTTTATTAAAAATTCTTTGAGTAGGAAAATACAATCCATATAATTATAATAATAATAATAATAATCGTTTTACGAAATTTCATAATATGTTTCACAATTATCACGCATACGATACAAATTACGCGCGTACAAGTGACAACTTTGATCTCCTTTGAGCTCGCTTTTTTGTTCGCGCTTGCGCCCCTTTGACCTTTGACAAGTCACACACGAGGCGAAAACGGGCGAAAGCGCGAAAATAAAACGAACCAGAACGGGGGGGGAGGCACTTTTTTTTTTCGTCACCGCCCTATGGAAAAGCGTTAATGCGCGCGGAAAAACAAATAATTTTCAGCGGTCGGATTAATGCTCGTCTCGAAATAAAGCACATTACGAATAGCCGACGGGGGTTTTGCGACGAACGAACGGTTCGCAGATGAAAATAGAAGGGCCGCCGTTTTATTTTTCTGCGAGCTTTTTCTTTATATATATATATATATATATATATTCTCTTCACTTCGAGTCGGAAAACTCCAATAATCATAAATAAAAAAAGGCTGTCACGTACAAGCCGAGCATCAGCGTCGCGAAAACAGAGCGGCCTTAGTGTGAAAAAAGTGGAACAAGACTTATGGTACATGTGTGTATGTACAGACGGAAACAAAAATATATATATCACAACTATATATTAATCTAAATTAGATATATTTTATTATAAAAAAAATTGATATATGATATATTCAAATTTTTTCCAAGGTTTTATAGTCATTAGTTAAGTGTTCAATCTATATTTTCATTATTATATATACGTTTATTTATCAATATATCATATTAAATAATGAAATGACCAACCGTTTTCCTTTAGAGAGAACATTCTTCATTTTTGTATTTGATTGCATCAGAGACTTTTCAAGTTGATAAAGAACCTTTTTTGAGTCGTCAAAGTTTTGACAACATATTCTATACAATTTGAAAATTTGTTTGGTTGAAACATTTCAATAAACAATTTTCTTCGTGTTCTTCATTTTACTATGTAAAAATTGGTCACGCTATTAAATATTATAAATAAATAATAAACAAATTATTATTAGTTTTTTTTAAACATAAATAATGAATTAATATTTTTTTCGTTCCCTACTATACTAACACACACACACACATATATATATATATATATATATATATATATATATATATAAAATAAAATAAAATATAATAAAAAAGAACGAATAAAACTTGGAACGGCTGTAAAATGGTTTGTGCCACTCGCAGGTGTCGAAAGAAATAATAGATGCGAACAAGTCGACGTCTTCGCGTAACCTTTACGTATTTATTTTGACCCCCCCCCCTCCTGACTTTCATGAACCCCAATCGAATATTTTTCTATTTTTTTTTTGATACGTATACATATATATATTATTTATTTCTTTTTTTTGAGCGCGTGTCTCTTCGTAGAAAAATAACGAGTTTCAACTCGTAAAAAAGTCAAATCTGAAAAGTTCAACGCCACTTTTCTCGCGTCGATTTGATACGCTCTTATAAACTTTTCATAAGCTTATCCGATCGTAAGAAATTTTATTGTAGCTTTTTTACTCGGAAAATCGCTGCAAATAAATCGATTTTCATTTCACAATACATATTTTCGGCCTTATTTATTTATTTATCGCTTAATTTATTTTTTTAACGGAATAATCATACGAATGCGGTAAAATTTTATTTATATATAAATAAAATATGATTATTTTTTTTTTGTAAAAGGCTAAAGCTTAGATATGATTATGCAGATATATTTTTTAAAATAAAAATAATTTTGTTCATTAACAATGTTTGTGATTTAAAACAAACTTTAAAAACGTAATCACGATGGAAAACGGCTGAAAATTTTTTGAAATCGAAGCGGAAAAGCGGACGTGCGTTAGCATTTGTATGTCGCTTGGTAGCAGTCGATAAAGTTTTAAATTATTCTCATCTGCATGGCTATTTTACGAGGAAAATTCACGTTGCGGAAAAATGCTGAACCGAATGTAAGCTTTGAACTCGACTATATCGTTTTTCCTTGTCTACATATACATATTTTTTTTACAAAATATGAAGTGTGAGTTATAAATTTAATTTTTATCAACAAATATCATAAAAGATTTTTTAAATAAATGAATTTATTTAGGTACATTTTTTAAATTCAAATTACATTTATAAAAAAATATATAATTTAAATACGTTTTTGAATAAATAAACTATTTACAAGAATTTTTCTAATTATGAACTTTAAAAAAATCCAGAAGAATTTTTAAATACGACTTTTATGTTAAAAAATATGAATTTTTATATTAAGTGCAAATTTGAAAATCACCATGTATTTTTACATACATGCATAAATAAAAACAATTTTCCGAAACGCGGGAAATTTCACGTGAAAAACTCGGACGACCTCACATTTACTTACCGTCTATCGGTTCAATTCGAGACACGTACTGAATTTCACTTGTTTTTCTCAATTTTTTCCCATACTTTTGATTTTCTTTTTCCTCGCAAAATAGATTTTATTTATTCATACACAAATTTATATTTATTTAATATATATTGAAACACTTTGTGCCTTTAAAGCATTATGACATTTTAGACAACTTTTAAAATGATATAATGTTTTCAAAAAATATAAAGTTTATTTAATATTAATCTAATACTTTAAAAAAGTAATATATTTCATTATATTTTGAATTTAATACTTATAAAATATATCGTATAATCGAGTTAATATCGTTGAATTTCACCGTTTAATAAGCGACCCACTTCATCTAGATTAAAAACTTCATAAGCGCTGAAGCTTAATACTCACTATTTTTTTCATTTTTGAAAATATATTTTGCTTATTTTACAATCTTCTCTTTTTACATTATATATTGAATCGAAGCGCATCATTAAAAGTTTAATAAAGATTTCAGTACAGTTTACGAGTAAGCAATGAATACTTGAGGAAAAAAATGGATATAATTTGAAAAAGTTCACGCTGAATTTTAAAATATATATTTCGGAAATTAATTTAAATTTAAAAATATAGATTTCGAATTTTTTTTTTGTAAAAGAATATAATCTTTATTGAGTAAATTATGTTAAGAATCCTAAAAGAAAGGTCAAAATCCCTTAAGGGTTTTAAAATCGACGATTTATTTATTTTTAGTGCTAAACATTTATTCAGCGTCATAAGTGAACGTATTTAATAGACGCCCGCGTTAAAACGGACATACAAAATGAATAAATAAAATATATTTTCCGGTGAAAATTTATTTCCGCATTTTTCTCATCCTCGCGTGAATTCATACGTGTGCGCGCGCGTCTACGCCGATATATAAAAATACAAGGAAAAAATATATATGTAACCGGCTGTAAAGAAGGCTTTGAAAAATCACTGTCGAGAGCAAAGGCCACACATTTTTCCTTTTGATGGGAGACGTCGAGACGTGCGTGATTCGAATACGCACTCAATTCGCATGAAGCAAAAAAGGAAAGAATAAGAAGAAGAAAAAGAAGAGAAAAAGAAAACCTCTTCCACGTTCACGACGTAATCACGGTCAGAAGGTGGCAAAAACTTCTTCTTTGACGCCGACTTCGTATTCCGTGTTGTTTTTTTTTTCATTTTTTTTATTATTATTTTTATTATTTTCTCGTGCAATTTTTCTTTAGTTTTCTCGAAGTGTGATATTTTTGTTCTATTGCGGCTCTTTTGCTGTCCATTTTGAACTTTGAGCGACGCGATTGCAAAGTCTGGCAAGCGAATGAACGAATTCACTCGCAAGACATTATTCTCGGTTTGCCAGAGAAAAGTTCTTGATTACTATAGTTTATATTTCATGCAAGTTCGAAAATATATTCAAATTCACAATTGTGAATCGTCAACATTCAGAATAAAATATAAAAAACGTTATACAATATCTAAAAATTATTTTTAAAATTACTGTTAAAAATATCAATAGTCTAAAAGAGGGGTCAAAAGCTTTTTACTTGTAAAACCTATTTTTTTTTAACAGAAGATTCATTAAAAAAAATTAAACTTAGGTAAGTTTAGTTGATTGTATGACGAAAAGTTGCATTCACACATGAAAATCCAGTATTAAGGTCACAGATTTCAAAATATAGTAAAATCTGATATAAAAAAAAAACACTTATATATTTATGAAAGGTGTTTATAATACGAAATATATAATTCAAATTTAAAATAAACGTACAATGTCACTTGAAATGCTCCGTACTTTTTTTATTTAGATTATTATCCGTGAAATATTCTCATAATTTATTATATTGCTTCGAAGTAAAATAAAAATATTATAAAAATATATGGGTTCGAACGAGAGAAATATTTAATCGCGAATTCAAATTCAATTTATCTCAAGAGAGGAGGTGCTTCGAATATTTTTCCATGAAAAATAACGTATATTTGCTTTCATTACGAAAACGATCCGTCTTAAGGCGGTGAGCTTTTACTTTGTATTCGTTTTTAAATCGGAACAAAATATGTTTATATTGCGAAAGTCTATCAGTGCTTCTTAGAAATATTGTATGATATTGATTTATTATATATTTTTTTAATAAAAATAATAATATTTTCTTTAAAATAAAATAATTAAACGAAGAGTTAAATGTTTATAAGTATCATATTTCTCATTTGTATCATTAATAATAGGAATTATTATTAAAAGTGGTTATAAATTGAACGAGTTTATTATTCATTTATTTTATGTTAAAATTAATTTGCTTACAAATTGAATCCAAATTAAATTCAAAGAAAGCAATATAGATTTAATTAAAAAATTTTCATATAAAAAACTATAAATGATAAATATTTTTAATATAATTATGGTATATAATTCATTTTTGATAAAAACAATATCAAGTTATATTAACAATTTAATATTTAGTCTTAATATGAATATAAAAATATTTTACTTTTATTATATAATATTAATATTACATTGTATAATTTTGAATCTTTCATCCAATCGTAATCACGAGTACATTTTTGATTCGTAAAAATATTCAAGTGTGACTTTGAAGTACAGAAAAAAAATATATACTCAAGCTTTTAATACTTTGAAAATATTATATATTTAAAAGTGTTTTCTCGTGCATCTCTGAAAAAGAGATCGTATACCGAGATGACACCGACTTTTCCAAGTAATGGAAAATTTTCAATGAAAAACGTCCGTACTTTTCTTGACAAAGTTGCAACATTATTATACGCATATATATATATATATATATATATGTGTGTGTGTGTGTGTGTGTGTGTGTACTCTGAATGATACTTGACCTGATATTTTCATCTTTCTAAGAAAATGTATTTTCGTTTTTTTTTGTATAAATTATTGATTGGCATTGAATTAATAATATTTTTTTTGTTTATCTATGGTTTAATATAAATTTAAATTGTGTTTTAATATCAAATCTTTGGCTGAAATTTATATTTCTAATACAATCCGAATTTTAATTTTTTTTTTACTTTCTATATTTTTATCAATATGGAAGAATTATTAAAAATTAGCATTAAATTGATAAAAATAAAATATTTAATCTAAAGATTAATTAATACAATTGTACAAACAAGAGTGAGAGGAAATCATATAAGAAGCGCGGAAGACGTTTGCATTTGGGGTCGCGAATAAGGGTCCCATTTGATGCGAATTTCGCGTCCGTGAATTAAACGATCAATTATTCAGCGGTCTTGAGAAGAGAAACAGGTGCGTCGTGGGGTAAGACGGAGGGGTAGGGGACAGGCGAAGGTCGCAATTGAATTATGCGGACGATTTGCTTGTTTAATTGAACAGCCCTGACTGGAGAGATCGAGAGGGATGCGTTCGCTAACCGATCGTCTCCTTATGAATTATTTAACCAAAAACGCACCGCACTCTAACCAACTCGAATTACTTACATTTATGTATTGTGCAGGGGTTTCAAATCGATGTTTTCAAAATAATCATATATATATATATATATATATATATATATATAATATCCATTGTTCGAATTTCATTTATATCATTTTTTTTATAAAATTGTAAAATATTAATGTATTATTAAATAATGTATAGAAATATAAAAATTTAAATTATATTCATATTCAATACATATTTCAAAAATCTTTAAATATTTGGAAAAATGTATTACTTCAATTTTTATTTCAATAGTCTTTAATATTGACACTTACACATACACAAACATACACATACACACACATGTATATATATATATATATATGAAAAATATCACGTAATATTTCAGGAACGCTATTGTACTCGCACGTGAAAAGAGTTGCGAGCGCGATTCTTCGCGTAAAGAGGAAAAAAGGGATTTTTTTATTTTTTTACTAGCGTATAATAACAATAAAAAAGCGAAAAATTTGAAGGTAACGTAAAAAAGATAGAAAAAGGCATAAAGGGGAAAAAAAACGAAAGTGTCTTGAGGAAAACCAAAAGAAAACTGGGTCTTTGTTGCACGAAAAGTCGATGCTCGTCACGATCGGTGCGGTCGAGTCTTCGCGTACGCGCTAGATTTTCATTTGAGAAAATTCTCGAGGGTTTTTCCGTCGACGCGGATTGTTATTCGCGTCGGAAAATCTCCGAAGGCTTATCGGGGCTTAATTAGGCGAAAAGTATCGCTTTCCAGACGCATGGAAAAATGCGCACGTTTAGACCATTTTCCTTTATTTTCATGTTTTTTTTTCGTTTGTTTGAGATGTCTGCTTCAGTTTTATTTTTTTTTATTAAAATCTTCAAGGAGTTAATTTTGATGTTGTTTTTTTGTGCGGTTTAATGTTAATTTTATTAAAAAAAAGTTAATTAGATATATTACAAAAAAGGGAAATATGATTTTATTTAATTAATTAAAATTTTATATTTTCTACAAAAAATTCTCGCTTTCATTGTTGAATATTATATAGTCTCAATATATAAAATAAGTATTAAACAGATAAAATATGCTTTAATATTTAGCAATGGTAAATATTTTATTATATTATAAAGTGTAAATTTTAATTTATTGTAATAAAATTTAAATAGTTCAAAAAGTTTTATAAAATCAAATTCACTTTTAGAACTTTAATCTTTTAAATTCTTTTGTACGACAACTATTCAAGAATTTATTTCGCATGCAAAACAAACAAACACATACAGCACACGTCACTTTTGTGTTCCTGCGATCGCCGTATTTGCGATTTGTTTTTGTTTGTGCTTCGCTTTATATTTTTTTTCCTTTTATTCTAACGTCGATTCCGATAAGCGACGCCGTACAACGACGACTTGATTACTTTGTACCGGAAATTTCCCGAGTCGGCGCACTTCCGACTTCCGGTCCGGACGACGCCGACTTTATCGGCAAGAAGTTCGACTCCAGTCAACGAGGAAAAAAATCAGAAAAATCGACATGAACGTGCAAGACTTTCGATACTAGAAATAGTTCTATAACTGAGCTTTTACATATTAAAAAACGATTTGATAAAGTTAAACATAAAAATGTAATCATATATTATTAAAAAAAAGAGTCATTAAATTTAGTACACTTTGATAATATATAATAAATTATTGTCAAATGAAAAATTACTTTGATATCATATATATTTCGCTCAAGAAAATGTACAATTAATTACAACACATCTTTGCAATCCCTATTTTTTTCTAAACCGGTCGCAATTAAAGTTTCGCTTGTGCCTTGCGAACCGAATTAATTGGTTAAATGGCTTGTCTCAAAAATAAATGCAAGTTAAGTCGTACAACGTTAATTTTCCCGGATTAGTCCGATTTTTCCGGCGCCATAAATAAATCGCACCGCAGATATGAAACTTGTCCCGGTCTCGTTTTGCGTCTAATTAAACACAATTAACCGACGTCGGTAAAACTAAACCGACGCAATAATTTAAATCGCTATAAGGATTAAACGTCCTGACGTTACCAGTTTCCGTGTCGGAAAGAGTTTTATTAATTTTACAAGGTTTTTCCGGATATTATGCGATGCTGAAGAAGGCGTTGATCAAAGCGTCCTTTATCGAAAGTTATTGCATGGATGCAATTAATGTACTTTCTTATAATGTTCTACATAATTTTGTCTTTTTAAAATATATATAAATATTTAATTATATAAAAATATAATATTCAAAATTTTTGAATATTTTTATATATATTCTTTAGTATTCAAGACATTTTGGCGAATTTTTTAATCCTAATTTAAAATTATTATACTTACAAATTATTTTATAAAGTATTTAAGTTTTAACATTTTATATATTTCTGCTGCTTATTATTTATGCATAAATTTATTCAATAAATTTTTAAATCCAATAATGCAGTTTTCACCAGCATTCCAGAAATTTTCAAAAAAATAGCATATTGAAGTAAACCGATCTACACAATCGTTTTATTGTTTCATGTTTATAGAGATTAAAAATTTTAACTGTAAAAATTCTGTTGCCAAAATTGACAAATTTGAACCATAAAAAAAATATCACTTTCAATGCCGAAAATGCAGTTCGGATTGTGGTTACCTGGTTACGGACTAATTTAAGATAATAAAATCTTTTCTCTATTTAGAAGAATGTCATTTTATACTTCATAATATACAAAAAGAATGTATAAATTCTTTACAAAAAAAAGTCATTGCCGCACTTCAAATTTTCCAATTAGTCCAAGTGGTGACCAAACGATACCTCTCAATTGCAAAGTATTAATAATGGGATACATCATTTTTAAATATTATATATATATATATATATATATATATATGGTATAATATTTCGATAAATCGATCGAACAACCCTTATCTTATACTGTATAATAATAGCTTTATAAGCGTCTAACATCACGTTATAATATTATATATCGTTCAGTCGAGCATTATTCGCAGACGCTACGATAATAACAACAATAATAATAACAACGAAAGCGTCTCCCCGCGAAGCTTTCGGTTCGTGTTTCGCCCCTAATTCGCGCAATTTGTAAATAAATTTCAATAGTACGAAACTTGCAGGAAGTTCTCACTTTAACTGCAATATTAAACGACCGGTGACACGACGACAAACTGACAAATTTCGGTCTTAATTGAACAACAAATATGCCGAATAGACCTCACCCCTCACCACCCCTCTGATTGCGCTGAAAGACTGAAACACTCATTAAAAGTTTATCCGGAGAGTGTCTGACATTCATTACGCGTTGCAATCTCTGTACTATGTATTACCAAGGCAAAGTCTACAGATTAATAATAATTATGAATGTTTCGCTAAATATGCATATATCTATAACATTAAAATTTTATTTAAATTACACGATTTATATCTAAATATATTATAATAATGTTACGTCAGATATTTTATTGACAATAGAATGAAAGCTCCTTTGTCAATTTAGTGTTCTTAATTTTTGTACATTATGTTTAAAAAAACATTCCTTATATCATTTGTTCTGATATCAGTCATTTAATTATCAATAAAATGGAATATAATTTCAGTCTTCGTGATGTCTTCTTTGATGTACTAATAAATTAAATTTTAATTTCAATAATCAAAATAAAAATTATACTAATAAAATATCGCTTATCGTCCAAAATAATTTATTAAAATTCTTTTGATATCAATTAATATAAAATGAAATACTATAAATATTATGTCATAAATTTTTAATTTTGGTATAAAAATGTCTTAAAATATAGCCGCATTTCTAACCTGTATATGTGTATATATTATACTATACATTAAAATTTGACTAAAAGCTTTCAACTTTCATCACTTCTATTTCGCGAATATCGATTTCACAGTATCTTTTTTTTATGACACTTCGTTTACAAAAGATCGCTCCCTATCTTTCGTGTATATCATATTTCGTAAAAGATAACAAGTAAAAATAGAAGAATATTCTGTTACAATGCATATCTGCAAAAAGAAGAAAAATTATATCAGGGGAAAAATATGTGAATTGACTATATAAATATATAATGTAGTAGTCGATTTAAAATTTTCATCTCTTATAAAGTAAAATATGAATAAATAGAAGTTATTATTTTAATAATTTTATAATATTTATTTTTTGAATTAAAAATATAATAATAATGAAATAATTTTGCAAAGTTGTCTTCTGATAAAAATTCGATATTGATGAATTAAAATTGAAAAATCATGGTGATTGTCGAAGGCAAAGAAAGCGTGACTATTTCAAACTTGGGGTTGTTATCTCTTCGGATTGTACAATATTCGAAACAAATAATTGTAGCAATTTTAAGGAACCACCTTCGGGATAGAAAAGGAGTATGAGAACATGAGTGGTTTATGTCTGGATCGGGGAAAAGATTTCAAGTGCAAAAATACCATTTTAATGAGCGCAAAGGGAGGCGAAAATCGTCTACGATGTCTGCATCGACGAAGGTTGATCTTTCATTCAACTGCCCACCCTTAAATCTGAGCTTTACAAATTTTCCATTTAATAAATATATTGCATTATATTTAAATCTAAATTTTAACATTCTTAAAAAAAATGGTTGTCAGCCTGTATATTATAGACCTGTAATTGTATTTTAATTTTGATTAATTTCAAGGGGGAAATCCTTTTTTTTTTATATTTTTCAATTAATATATATATCGTAATTCAAAAAATATGATTATTTACAAATTATATTTATTAGATGAATTATTAAATATTTAAATATTGTAATATTTAGTTTGAAATTAATCGTATACAGTTTAAGTAACATTGTTTATCAACACTTACATTGAGTGTCTGAAGTATATCCGTTGTTTTTACTCTATTATTTCAAAATTAACACTGCAATTTAATCGCAGTTTTCTAAACTTTATTTTTCTTATAGTATTTTTTAAAACGTAATTATTTTAAATACACTAAATTTTATTAAAATTAAATATAATTGTTTATATTTATAATAAAAAAAATGTTCCGCGGGAAGGATATAATTTGCGAGTGTCAGTATTTTAATTAAGGGAAAGTTTCAATATTGTTTCAAGACTTGTCGATGAACAAGAAATAACAGTCGGAAAACAGCGAACGGGAAAACTGCGATGTTGGATAGGGTTGTCGAGGATAAACAACAATTTCGTTTTCCTCAAGAAAGAAAAACCATCCATCCCATCCTTTACGGGAAAGAGTTTTCGCATGCGAATCCCAACACGCATCTGTATATTTTACCTGTTGAATAATATTTTCCTTTGTACATGTACAGAATGACACAAAATTTTATCATATTATTGTGTGAATGATTTTTTTTAAAATTATATTTCGATTAAAATTGAAAATATATTATTTTATAACTCTCGTATACCTCAATTATTTTTACATTGAAAATAATTTCATTCTTAAAACATAATTAATTTAAAAAAATTCATTTCATATTTTGAAATGTAGGTGGATGTTTAAAACACGATTATTTTTTTGAAATATTGAACAAAAATTTTGATATACGTTATAAAAAATTTTTTTTGTAGAATATCTCAAAAGGTTTGAAAATGCAGCAATGTGAAGCTTTTCAAACGCGTATTCTAAACATTCAATACGAAAAGCCTTTCAAAGACAATATTATTTATTTTCATAAAATAGCATCGTTTAAATGATATAGATATGTATATAACCAAAAATAAAAAATTTAAACGACATTATATTTAAAATAGCTTTTAAAAAAAAATTGAAAGCTAATTTCATTTTGAACAATTTAAACTACAATATAAGCCCTTAACTCGCCTTCTTTTCATCACAATCAACACTTTGATGTGCAAATTCGTTAATTGATAGATATCATTTCTTTTATAGGGGGGGCCAAAGGGACAACATCAAACACAAAATTCGAAACCTCACCCTTTCGAAGACTAGACCTCAACGATGGCATCGGCAAGTCACCTCTTAATTAGCGACGCACAATTAAAATATATAAATATGCATTTCGATATGATAGGGGATGAAAGGGGGTAGATTTCGAAATTTTCCAGTATACCCGTATATATTCAATTAGAGTCCTCTTTAAAACGAAAGGGTGGAATTATGTACGTGAACAAATATAAGCGAGTTTACTATTACTATAATAAATACTAGAGCGCATACAAATCCTCTTATGAAAACGCACATATAAAATTGAATGCCGCTGTTGTAACATACACGAAGCACTCAAAAGCTCACAGATATACATGCATATAAACGTAATATACGGCTAATTTTGTACGGTATTAATTGTCATAGTAATAAAGCTGTTGTTATTATACTGAATCACATATATGTATTAAAATAATTCCATTTAAAAATCGATAATATTTTTATATATTATAATAAATTCATGTTAATATTAATATGTTTAAAATTATATTTTCTATTAAATATTACGACTCTTAATAATTACATATGAATTTCGAATAAATGCATTTATGAGCGTATTTTTGAACTATTTTATAGGAATCGATTTTCATATTTTGAGGATTTTAAAATAATTGGAATTTACTGTAAAAGTTTATTTAAAAATTTTGAAATGTTCTCGAATATAATTCCATTTGAAATTCTTTTTTTTATAAACGATTATTTAACTATAAGCATATATATATATATATATATATATATATATATATATATATATATATATATATATATATATATATATGTGTGTGTGTGTGTGTGTGTGTGTGTAGTTTTTAGTGATGTCATTTTAATTTGAAAAATCATATTGATAATATTACAAATGTATAAGATTATATATATATATATATATATATATATATATATATATATATATATATATATGGTATAAACATTGGTTTTGTAAGTGGATTTAAACGCGTTCAGCATAGTACGACACTGAATGAAGTTCATGACCGGAATAAAGTTTGGAAATGGCAGAAACGCTGCCGCACCAAATATAGAGGGTTTGATATAGAAAAGGGGGTTGAAAAGTGGGCGTTCGCGGGCGTCAGGGGTGCCACTGCCTGGATTTTACATAATAATTAGCGGGACCCTTAACAAAGTTTGAATGGAACTAAACTGCGTATCGTATTGCGGCAATTTGGCGAGGATTTATGGCAGCGGAGTTCCGAAGTCACGCGCCATGCCCGCCATTCACAATCATCATTACATTCAAGGTATGCAAAACAGGACCAACAGACCGATCCCCCTTAGGTCCTCTAGGACCCCCATACCAGGATCGTTTTGTTGCCGTCACAGACAGCTAACGTTTCGCGTGATCTGTTCCGTCGTTTTTTGTCTGTTTTTTTTTCGTTTTTTTTTTACCCCTTTTGCGTCTCTGAGCTGTCGCGTTGTGAATCCGTGATGCTGTGAAAACTCTGTCGATTTATTCTAACGTTTATCATACATGTTTTTTCGATTTTTCCAAATAAAAATATTGTAGTATGATTTATAGAATATTTATTACATCACTTTGTAATAATCTACAATATATTTTTATTAATTTTTATATCACATTGATTTTACTATGCAACAATAGTTTTCGATTATGTAATTTTATTACATCTAATTGATTCACCAAATAACTATTTAATATTTAATAAAGATGAATAAAATTATCCATAACGATAAATATACTGAGTACGAATCATGAACAATGAACGATAGAATTATTTTTTTATTGTCAAACACGAATGCAAATCGTTATAAAAAGCAATAAATGTAGACAGCTCCGTTTTCGCATTCATAGTATGTGAAATGTAATTTATTTTGTCAGAAACGAGTTATATATATATATATATATATATATATATATATATATATTCATAAATATTACCTGAAACTCGGCATTTAACGCGAACATTTGATAATAAATCCGGCACCGATATGAATCATTAAGCAATTAAGGACTCTTAATCTGAAAAGTTTATCGTTTATTTTCGGAATTTTCATTGAAACCGTCGTTTACACCTAGCATTTTCACACCATTGCATTTTTTTTTCGCCAATTATAACCATGGGGGAGGGGGTGGATTTGTTTGTTTTTAATTTAGTTTAATTTTTATATTCGTTATTATTTTTGTTCACGATACCGATAATGGTCTCGGATTAAATATATTTTTTTATTATCATTTTTATGCGATATAAAAAATCTAGAATAAATAAATATAATTAAATAATTTAAAAAATATATATTATAATTATGATATATTTTATTGATGCACATATATCAGTATCATTTCGAGTCGTTTCGTATAAAGTTCAAGCACAACATTAATAACCTGACACTTGTGTGTGTGTGTAACGTGGAACGAAATGAAAAGTGGCGAGGTTGTAAAAGGATGTGTTTCGTATTATCCAGAGACGTATTCCACGTCTGCGAGACGGTCGTTTTTACGACTGGTTTCGTCGGTAATTGGTCAAAATTAGTGCGACGACGACGTATTACTGCAACAACGCTTTGAACCGTTACGAGATTAACTTTCACGGGACGTAACTCATTGTGCTCGACCATCGGGGCGTATGATAACTTTAATTAATATATACCGAGCTCGTTTCCCGTTTTGTTTTGTTTTTGTTGTTGTCATCATCTATGTTTATTAATTTATTTTTTATTTTTTTTCTTCGTCTACACATACTAAAGTTTTAGTACTATATAAAATTATTCTATTATATTCAAAAGAAAATTAATAGAAACATACACAACTATTATACGTTGATTTCTCCAGTGACTTCAATATAATGTGTTTATATATAAATTTATTTATATATTTAATAATACTATGATCACTAGATATTTATGAACATTTCAAAAATTTGCTCACGCTGGGCCGATTTTCATGCTGTATTTATTTTTTTACATAACTTAAAATATAATCCCAAAATATTTGGTTTTTCATCATTCGATGACATAGTCTACTGTGGGCCACCGGTGGTACATAATTGTGGTAAAATATATAAATTAATTTATTCAAAAATAAAAATTATTATTTAACCACATCAATAAGTAAAAAATTAACGATAATTATCATCTTAAATATGCTTTTAAAATAATTATATATAAGTGATATATAAAATGTCAAAACATACTTTCATTCGATATCAATTGAACAATTAATTAATTTGGATCGTTTAATATAAAAAAAGACAATCGAATAAATCGTTACACATAGAAGATAAAGAAATAGCATCGACAGAATAATAAAAGAGGCAGTCGATATTTTTTAATCTCATCTAATTAAAAAAAATGTATATATATATATATATATATATATATATATATATATATATATATATATATCTTGGAGCAGGCATTTTGTAAAAACGTTATCTTAATACGATTTTGATATAAAAGATCACGTATTTCAATTTAATTAAATTCCTGCCTTCGAAATAACTTCAAAGTGAATTTATTAGAAAGGAATTACGCGGACGAGTATCGTAATGAAATGCGGGCTTTTGATTCCAGAGTTTAATATTTTTTTTCTATTTTCTCAATTATATGTATATAAATATATTATTCTTATTCTCAATTATCACGTTGAATAAAAGTAAATATATAAATGAGTGTTGTATTTTAATAAAAATGTTATAAATTCTAATTTTAATTTATCTACGTTGATATCAATATATTTTTAAACTGAATATTATAAAATGTGTAGAAATTTTTAAATTTAGCAATAAATAAATATATATATATATATATATATATATATATATATATATATATATATATATATATATTGTTATGATGAATGATCATTAAAAATACATGATATTCGGGACATCTAAAATTCTATAGAATATCATGAAAAGCTTTGAACAACTTCGGGATTATATTTTCACTTAACACTTATATATTTTTTTAAGATATTTAGTATTACAAAAATATAAATGAAATACATTGATATCGAATCGATAGTGTGAGAGCGAAAATCGAATCGTTATTTTCACATTGATTATAGAATGTGTACTTATTTTTAAGGCAAAAAAAAAAGCGATGGATTCGTTTACGTAGAAAATGAAGATGAAAAACACTGAATAGGTGGATGAGATCGTTTCAGGGAGCAAAAGGAAAACATCAAACGGATCTCATTAAACATCCTGAACCGTGCATGCGAACGGTGCAAACTTATTTTTCAACCATCAACGACAACTGCAATTACGACACGATAACAACAACGACGACAACAACAACAACAACAACAACAATAAAAACAACAAAAAAAAACAACAACGACAACATCAACAATAACAACGACAATGACGATTTTCCTTTGTGAGCATTTATTTGATTCATCCATCCGTTTTATACGGTGTTGCGATGATAACAAGCGACCTTTAACAGTGCCGTTTGCTTTTTTTCATCTACAATTTATATATATTATTTTTTTTACATTGTCATAGTAGGATCACGCTTTTACAAGAATGTACATATTTAAAGGAATCCTTTGTTCTCAGTTATCATATTTTTTGCAGCAGTTTTCAAACTGAATAATATCTCAAAAGAGACTGTAATATAATATATTAAATAATTTTAACAATATAAAAAAAATATAATTATTTTATGATAAATTTTAATTATTTCTTATTTTTTACAAGTATCGAATGTAATGATTTTAAATATTATATAAGTGTAATTTTTTTAAACACAGAGGTTTTTGAAGACTAGAAAGTGGATGGTAATGACATTCATTAAAATACTTTGATCGTACAATGAAAATTGTGTATTATTATTATGATGAGTAAAATAATATTTTGACTCCAATATGTGAGAAGTGTTTGAAAGTAGTTTATGCTACTTTTTAAAATTATTCAAATAATATTATGAGTAAAATTTAAATTATTTTAAATTATGCGAATCGTTAAAAAGCGAGGATCAACTGTGAATATACGTGTATAAATATGAGCATATTTTTTCGCCCACGCTCCCGTATAATTTATGTCTTTGGCGCTCGTCACAGCATATTTGATTTGTCTTTTGAAAATCAAGTGAAAAGGGAGACGACATACAAAAAAAAAAAAATGTAGGCTCCCTTTTAATAAGACTAAACCGGCCGTGAAAGGCTGACACGGTTAACGTCGTAGAAATGTCGTTTAAAAAGCTCCTTATTAATTTTACAAAAGAACAATCAGATTCGGTACGTTTTTGACGTTGTCTATTGTATAGCGTCCACCCATCCACCCCCATCGAATTACAACCCTTTGTAAACTAGATTCGTAAAATAATTTGATGTTTATCAGTGAGCGACCTCATTGTGAGCGAAAACTTCAAATGAGAATCGACTTTCGCTTTTTAATTTTTCTCGAATGTCGAGCAGATGACGGTGAATGTGTTTTAAGCGATGTTTAATGGCGAAAATAATATTTTGTTTTAATTAAAATTTTACTATATAATATTCTTATTACGAAATAATTTATAATATTTAAATTTTGTTCTCAGAATTTTAAACTGTATTTCGAAAATATTTTAATTATATATGTTGCGAAATATATAATAATAAAATTTAACAATGTATGCTGAATGAATATAGCTTTAAATCAGAATATAAAATAGAAGAAACAAATGTTAAATATTATTCTTTCATATTTTTTAAAAATATAAATTTTAATTTTAATTTAAAAAAAAATATAAAAAATGTTAATAGTCGAATTATAATAATTTAAAATAATAATATTTTCAAAATTAAATACTATTAAAAATGTAGATTTTTTTATATTTAACTGCAATTCATGCGATAAATTAAACTATACATTTTTTTTAAATATATAAAATTTTCATACAAATAATCGTGTAGAATTTGCCAAGAACACGTGGGGTAGAAAAAAATGCACGAGGGTTGGAAAAAAAAGAAAATTAACGAACGCGTTTTTGTTCAATGTTGCGTATCGAATTACAGTAGTACGATGTTAGTGTTTACGTAGATTAAATTTATTTTATTATATATATATATATATATATGTATATGTGTGTGTTTTTATTTTTATTTCGTCGTTTTTCGTGCTTTTTGCCGTGAAAACTCGTCTGAAAATGGTCGCGTCGAGGAACAATGCAAGTGTCGTGTTACGCGACGTATCAATTTTCAGGCCGAAAAATAACAAAGGTCCGACTGAAACTTTCGATGAAAAACACAACAATATTGTTTTAGGTGTACATTTGTATGCGTGTATTACCTTATACGGCTGTTGGAAATAATAAGATTATTTTTTAAATATATTTTATATATTAAGAATTAAATGAAGAATGTTATTTAATTTACATTTACATAAATATCACATCTTATATTGTTTGAAATAAGAATCAAATAAATTATTTAAAAAAATTGGTTAAATCACATTGAATTCTAATTAAGATTTTCAATATTACAGTTGAAATATTTTGAATTTAATTTTAACAAAAATTTGATATAAAGTAACAAAATTCACCCAAACTTTTTTTTTTTGTTTTAGAAAAAATAAACACTTTATTTATTTACCTACTATATATATAACTATTTATAATATGAAAAATATTTATAGATCAGGAGAGATTTAAATAAATTTTAATAATGCATAAAGTATTAATTTTCTTAAATATTAAAAGATATTTATGAAATATTATTATATATTTAATGAAAGCAGAGTTAAACCTTTTTTGATTCAATATATATATATATATATATATATATATATATATATATATACCATATATATATATATATATATATATATATATATATATATATATACCATATATATATATATATATATATATATATATACCATATATATATATATATATATATATATATATATATATATATATATACCATATATATATATATATATATATATATATATATATAGACAAAAAAAACTATCGATCGTCAAAAATAAAAAAGAAAAGCGGAAAGGAAAAAAAAGAAAAAAGAAAAACGAACGCATACCGCGTTATTTATACGCTCACATATCGGCGTCGTTTTACGCGTCGAAAACGTCGCGGCCGTCAAATGAAAAATGTGACGTGTATATTTCAGCGACTTGTATGTGTATATATATATATATATATATATATATATACATACAGTTTTCCGCGGAATTTTCCGACTGCAAGAAGTCGCCTACTAAATGATTCAGAATCCTCTCAGCCCGGAATGGAACTTTCGGAATGGAATGGAGACAGTGTCGAAACGCTCCGGCACCTTTTATTCCTACGGAAAAACACACACATCGTTGTATGTTCAATATGCATACGTTCTCCGTCGTAGTGGGTCCTTCAAATATTCAATCCCGTTTCTAAATTTACATTTAGATCCAATTTCGCGACTGTGTGAAACTCGTCCATTTTCACTTTTTAACCGTATTCAATAAAATATACACGTATCGCCGGAAAATGGGAAGCGTGTCGCTCTATAGTGCCGTTTTGTGTTGATGATTCGTCAACGAGTTTAATCCTTAATTTTTTTTTTCAACATTACTTATATGTCTGTTACATTTTTAATTGTTTTTATAAAATAAATCTCTCTAAGTTTCTTTTAAAATATTGATGTGTAGATTTCTATCAATTTTCCTATTATAGTCGAATCCTATCCAATATTTTCTCATTTTTAATCTATTTCTACGTAGCATATATCACATAATATTAAACACTTCAGTTAATATGTAATAACACAACCCTTAATATGTCAAACTAACCATACTAAATTATACTGTATATTTATTACATTTTATTTCAGTCTTACACTATTGTTGTGTAAGAATCATATATGAATTTCAGTAATCTATTACTCTCGAAATATATAATTAATTAATATAAGTTTAATTTAAATATAACATTAATTGAATAAGTTTGTTTTTATTTTATCATATAATAAAAATATAATTTTAAATAAAACTTTTATTTATCAAGTAAGAACTTTGATTTCAAATAGTACTTTTAGACCATCGATTAATTCAGTTATAAATTTGTAACTAAAAATAGAAAATATGTCTGAACGATAAATATTTTTAAATATTCTATAAATATATAATCAATTTTCTTTAAGTTATTAATTTCGATTCAAATTTATATTTAGATATGACGATTTCAATAAAATATACCAAATTTTAAAATACAAGTACATCTTCACATTCACTGAATTGTTTCTTTTTATTTAATTTTATGAAATACTTTTGTGTTCTTCTTTTTTTTTATTATATGATACATTGGTTTTTCTTTGAGCAGCTTTCTCAATTTAATAGCAATTAATTATAGTGAAGTGAAACTTGTTGTATTATTTATTTTTAATACTTATCTATTTACTTAAGTATTTTTTCATTGTAATTCATTAATTAAAGTGATTAAGTAGTATTGAAATACTTTTGTATTAACTATAAAAATAACTGCTGATTATAATCTCTATTAAAAATAATATAAATCATCATATATATATATATATATATATATATATATATATATATATATATATATATAAATAAATATATATATATATATATATATAAATATATATATATATATATATATATATATATAAATATATATATATATATATATATATATATATATATATATATATATATATATATATATATATATATATATATATATATTTATATTGGTAAACAAAACTTATTTTTATAGACGAAATAGCGATGTTTTTCTCGAGGAAAATGCTATAAATTTACGAGTTCAAAATGGAAAAATCGTTTCGATTCGATTGTACATTGTCGTACTGTGAAAACAATGCACTTGTACGTAAATGTGTTCGACGAAACGCGTGCGGTCCGAAAGTGGCTCGGAAAATCCCCGAAACCCGATCGTAAAATGGCACAGAAATAGGCTATAAAAAAAAAAGCGGAAGAGCGGGTCCTGCAAAGAGGAAGAAAAAAAAACCGAAAGAAAATCGAGGCACACCGTCGCAAAAATATAAAGGCGAGGGGGAAAAAACTAAAAAAACGGCTCACCTTTTGTCGAGAGCACGTAACGTACCAGAAATTCGATCTCATTGTCCCGAGAGCACGACAAAGAAAAGCTCGCCCGTCAAAAGCTAATCAATATGAGGGATCGAATGAAAGGCTGTTTTTCCATCATGAGATTTCCAAAATACACCTGTCGCCTGTGTTAGTTATCGCACAATCGCGACTTTTGTCCTTCGACAGAGCGCCATTAAAAAATATCATTATTTTTTTTCAGAATTATTTTTTTTTTTGCTTCATTCTACTCAAGCTGCCATTGAACGAGAGCTTCGATTGTGTTGGCTTTTCTTTTCTCAATTGAGAGACTCGTGCCCTTGACTAAAGTCTTCTTTTATCGGACTTTATCGAGTGCGATAGATACTTAAACGTTCTGAGAAATATTTTTTTACAAATGTAACAATTTAATATATAATCTTATTCTCAGATCTTCATTCGAGTATTATCCAATATATATATTAATTTAATTAACACATATATTTAAATAATATTCTAAAACAGTTTGTAAAACATGTTTTATTTCATTAGAAATATGAAATATTTGACAATAATTATTAAAATTTAAAAGTTTTTCTTTAACTAAATATTTGGAAAATTCATTAAAAATATATTAACACATATTATGCGGGATCAATATCCTAAATCCACCAATTTTTATAATCAAAAAACGGAGATCTTTTTGTTTACAAGTATTATTTTGAACACTGGAATTTCACAACACTTTTTAAAAACTAATTTGTCACGTGAGCGAGATATACTGTTACACTAATCAATTTTAATTCAACTAATCCCACAAGTAGTATGTTAATATTACAGAATATTAAAATTAGTAGAACGCAGTCAGAGCTTCTCTTTGTCAGTTATCAATTTTACTTCCTATCTTCAGATATATTATCATTGTTTTCTGAATATTTATAATTTTAAATATTTTAAATTAAACATATTATATTTTTTTATACAAGAGCAATGAAAATATAATATTGAATATTATATTGTAAATATTTTTTTTTACATATTATATATATCTTATATAATAATTTTATCAGACACGAATAACTTTATATCAAACTTCATGTCGAGAAACGCGAACTTTTCCATTCTTCAATGAATATATGAATGTTATAAATGCAATTTTACATTCGATATCGAAAATTTAATCAAGATAATAATCGCACATTCGCTTCTATCGATGTCGAAGAACGAATTTCATCGGAGACAAAATTAATTGGTTTCAATTAATATGAGTCCCGTGCTTACGGCGCTTAATAAACGTAATATTCCGAACAACACCGACAACTCAGAGTCATGGTAACGCCTTAAAGTGGAACCCGTTCATTAATAACGTCTGATATTATCATCGTCGTCTTTCATTTTGAACGGCATTTCTAACTTTTGCCTAATTAAAATTTCACTCGACTGTTTTTTAATTTCGAATTTTGGGCCGTATCGGTTATAAATGTTGTGTAATTGTTATACGTGTTTGACGCCGTTCAAAATACGGTTCAAATCTCAGTTTCTCGTTCGTTCGCGTTAACTAATAGAATTTATATTGAATCCGCTATATTACATTTTATTAAATGAATGATTTATTTTTAATGAATGACACAAAATTTATTAAAAAACTCAAGTGTATTTAATTTAAATAAAATTATTAACTAGTGCGTTAATTTCAATATCAATTTCATAATAAATTAAAAAATATTATATCATCTTTTGATATGAAATTATTTTATATCAAAATTAACGAAAAAAACTGTAAAAATATTAATTTATAATATTTTATTTCATAATATTATATATGAAAATTTTTCAATCTTCTATTACTTGTATTGTAGAATAATTCTTTTGGCGAAAATTTACATATTTAATTGAGAAATTGAGTTTTAGTAAAATTAATTTCTTGAAATAATAAATATTTTTAGTTTTATCTAACATTTGTATGTTTTTTAATTATTTTTCATATCATTTATATTTCACGATTTTACATTAAAAATGTATTCGTATTGAAGCTCCTCAAGTTAATAAAATATCGCAATATATTTTCTTAGAATTTTATTTATTTTTAATCATCCATTTTTTCGATTATTCACGAGTTTCTTAAGCTCAAATGATATAAAAAACAATAAACATTGAAAACATTATTTGAATTATAATTTTCCATTCACAAATAAAACATTTTTTTTTATTTAATATATAAATTAAAAATTAAATATTTATGAAAACGCTCAATAAATTCAAAATGAAAATACAAATTTGAATATAAAACATTTCATCCAGAGCAAAGACGAAAGAATAACGTCTCTCAAGTCGTAAGTCGAATCGGAAGAAAACATAAATTAGTAACTCTGTTGCAGTTCTACACACCTCAGAAACATACACACACACACACACACACACACACACACATATATATATATATATATATATATATACAAACTTAACGTGTTTAGAACACGAAAGCTATAAGTGCATAAAGTATCGAAATGCGCTTTAGTTCTAAATTTACTATAATTGTGTACGGATCAAAGGAACTCTTGGAATTCCTTTAACGCGCGGACTGTAAAACTAATTTAAATTAACTAGTTTAACCGTATTTAAATAAATAACACAATGGTTTATTTTAACTAGATTCTATTTTGATACTCTTGATAAGGTGACCAACTTTTTTGCAATAAAAAGGGGATCACAATAAAATTGATCAAACAGATTTTCGTATTTTAAATAAAAGTTCGTTAAAGATTTGATATTTCAATGAAAAAGTTCCTTAGTTTTAGAGTCGATTTAAAAAAAAAAATGTTTGTCAATTTGAAAACTTTCAAAATCAATGAAACACAACAATTTTCAGCCAATAAGAGGACGATTGGTCACCTTAATACACTTCGTTTATATATATACTTTTAAAGTTTTTAAATATTTATAGCGAATATAATCAATTTTTAGGACAATATTCAAAACATTTATTGATAATTAGAGAAATATTCTTATAAATATTAATACATTATTTTTTTTTATATTTTAGACCAAAATTTTCTATGAAAATCAGTAAGACTGGTCACCGGTGACTGTCATAATGACACGGTAACCTATACAGGTGACCTATACACCGTATATCCTAAAATAATCATATTTTTAATACAAATAAAATTCAACGATTCGACATTTTCCATTCGGAAAATTTTCAAAAATGTCATTCACAGTCCGTTTGACTGCATTAAAAAAAAAAGCGTACTTAATCTAACGGTACCCCAAGAAACCTAGACCTTTTTTTTTACACTATTCTTGCATACTTTTCTACATGTCACTTGCATCCTTCGATTTCCGAACATCTCATACGTACTAATATATACATAGACGAGCGTGCCCGATATAAAGAAGAAGAAGAGGACACGATGAGGTCACCGAGTGCGAATGGCGGCTTACAAGAAACGTCCATTAGTTTCCGAATTAGCAGCCAGTTCGTTACGTTCGTTGAACGAACTGTTCGTTTCCTTCTCCGACGTACCCTGACCATGTTATGGTGTCAATTTGTCAGAAGGGCCGCAGTTTTTTCTTTTTTCTTTTTCTTTTTTTTTTTCACCTTCCACTCTCTTCCGTTTTCTTTCCTCCTCAGCCGCAGACCATATTGCAACTGTTCTTCTTACTTCAGCCTCTGATTCTCCCTCGTTCCGATTGCTCTTTTCCCTTGTTTTATTTTATTCTATTTCGCCTCGTCCGCCATTCTTTTTCTACAAATATATGTATATATATATATATATATATATATATATATATATATATATCTTTTTTTTCATTTTACTTGTTTTTACTTCGCAGAAAACCACTGCCAGTTGCACTCTTCGACCTGACAATTGGACCGTTCGAGATAATTGGCTCGCGAATGAGACGTTTCTATTATTAACCGTATATAATGGATCGTACTGTAGTAACGTATTCCATATTTTCCGTAAATAACGTTAATTAAACTCGTTTACAAATCGTGTTAAATATAATCATATCACATTGTGATATTATTTTTTTTGTCTGTCATAATATAATATAATAAAATTAAATTTAGCATCCATAGTAATATATTTAATAACATTAAATATATAATAGCATTAGTATGTAAATCATAAAAAAAATATTAAATATAAAAATATATCATATTGAATCCACCTAATAGATGATGAAATTTTAAATATAATAATTATTCTCGTATTTTCGTTATCTAATAAATTTTTAAATAATTTAAAAAAATGTAAGTTAATTTTAAGCAAATGTTATAATTTGATTTATTTTATTAAATTTAAGAACTTTAGTTTCTGAACGTATTATTTGTAATAGTGTATCAAATTATATACAAATATCTTTTTAAATACAAAATATTGACACCATTAATAAATTAAAATTGATGATAGGTTTGAAATATATTAAAGCAAAAGAATATTTGAAATAATTTATAGTTTACTATTTATCAATTTTTAGTAAAATATTCACCTTGATATTGTTAATTATATAAAACCAAAATCTACTCAGTTAATTTTAATTAATAATTAAAAATATTTTTTTTAATTATTTTGAATTGCATTATTTATATATAAAACAAACTGTAGACATTACAATTTAATTTAAAATAAATAAAATTTTATTAAATATAACAATAATAAAGTAATAGTTGATGGTTGTAAAACAATCGCACCCACTAAAAAAAGGGGGACGTCCGATTTCACTTAGGCGATATGCAAATTTATGCATTGCCATCACTCAGCGTATATGAATTTATTACGTTTATTTATGTTTCCCGAAGGCTCTGGGGACTTTTCCGAAGCATTTTCGCCTAAGCCTAACCGAAAGAGTCCCACTCATACCGCACACTTTCCCCAACGGGCATCAAAAGCCTTCGTCGGATTTGAAAAGGGGACCCGTTCGCCCACTAAATCACTCTCTCTTCGCGTGCAACATCTTTTCGGAATATAAAAAAAATGAAAGAAAAAAAAAACATAAAAAAAACACTGAACGCAGACACCCTCATCGTATATAGGGTTTACGACGAGAAGGAAAACCTCGAGGATTTTCCACATTTTTCTTTTTTTTAAAAGTGCAAATGCAAGATTTTCATGCGTGATGGATTTTCGCAGTAGACTGATATTGTTTTTTTTTAAACTCATGAATATTTTTTTATTAATCTTGAACATCCACAATGTATCCTTTGCTTGTAAAATTGTCTTTTTTAGCTTTCTTTTATTTTCCTGCTTCGCTAAATCCATTATAAATGAATGTATTCCTTTATATTTCTTAGCAATTACATCTGTATGATAATGAATATTTAACATAATTATAATATTATATATTATAGATATTTAAATTTTTAATTAATATAATTAATTTTTATTCTATATAAATAATATTATATTAAGAATCAAATTATTGATTTTAAAAGGGAACCACAGCAAATTTGGTAAAGGACACAAAAAAAAAATTAGAAACTTTTTTATTTTTTCGTAAATATTTGTGATATAATTAATTAAAAATACAAAAGTTATCAACAAAGAATGAGAATAATACACGTGTTAATTTTATTTATATATAGAATATATTTTGTGGTATATGAATTTATCACTATTTATTATAATATTCAAAATAATAACTGTCAATCAGTGTCAAAAATGAATGATTATACCTTTATATTTCATGTTTATGATTGGATAATAATAAATATTTGCTACACTAGATTTGATGTAATTCAATATATTTTTATCAATAGGTTCATAAATTAATTACACAATAATGTATATATTTTATAGTATTAAATATAAAATATTTTTATATTACTTAAATCTCATATTTGGGATTATTTTAAGACATATCTTTTTGAAAAAATCTCAGAATTTTTGAATTACAATCTCTGTGAATCTATTATTTTATTATAAAATATTATAATATTATATATCAAATACCTATAAAATATATATAAATAATTATAAAATCGCGATACATCGTGAAATTCATACGAGTTGATATTCATCAACATTATTATTATTATGAATAATTTTCAAAGTTCGCAAAACATAATTTAAATATTGAGCAACATTGTTAAACAGCGTTCATTAAATAAGCACAATATTTATACACTTTTGTATTATAAATAATAACGAAGCCGCGATATAAAAGCGAAAGAACGTTTTCCTTTCGACGTCGAGATCGTTGCCTCTATAACGATATTATTATGGCAATTTCCAACAATTTACCGTAAAGTAACAACGTAAAGATATAATTTAATTATACACGTTGAAAAAAAAAATAAAAGTGTACAAAAAAAAACAAATATTTCGCTCTAACGACGAACGTTCATAGTTTTCCAACGGGCATTCGTTAGTCAACAGGTGCTTTTGCAAAAGCTTTAAGATTGAAAACGACAGACGTAGAACGGAAAATAAAATACAATCTATCTTTTTAATTTACAACTCTCGCTTGAAAAGGCTTATTTATTTCTGTTTTTTTTTTTATTTTTATTTTTTTTACTATATTAAAAAAATGTAATAAAGAGTCGAAACTTTTCCGAATGACATTGTTCCGTTTTTCAATATAAATATATATATATATATATAATAAATAAAATAAGTTACGACGTAGCCGCCCTCATTATTCCGTCGTTTTCCCCGGGGTACGATAATATTTTGGATGTTTTTTTTTATTATTCTATTTCCACCGCAGTCAATTGTGAGTCATTAGAGGCAACAATGGCACCCGAGGGAAAAAGTCGACTTAACCCTTCGGTTACTGAAGTGTTTTTCTGTTGACATAAGGTAATATTGTTAATTGAAAACGTGTACCCTTTGTTCATTTATGCTGCAATAAATTAAAAAAATATATATTTCATTATTATATATTTTTTAATTATTAATTAAAAATGATTTAACGATTAATTATGATTTTTATGACTTCTCATTATTACGTTAATTTTGATTTTTTAGATAAATATTTAAAAGATAGATACATTAGATTTGAAAAAATATATAAATACGAATTACAGCAATATTATTTTTATAAAAGTTTAAAAATATTATTATATTTTAAGTATTTATATAAATAGTACAAATTTCTGTGAAATTAAATATTGCTCTCATTCAAAAATCCTCCATTGATTAAATATTCTTTGCGGGTTCGTTTGAATTATTTCATAATTCAATAAAGACATTTAAGCGACAGATAAATCGTTTTATTATTTGATTCTATCAAATCGTATTAAATCTTTTTTTCGACATTTTTTTCTGTTTTTTTTTATTATTATCAAAAATCTTGTTTATTTGTCCGATAGCTTTTTTTCGATCGAGTTAGCAGCGGATAAAATATCGAAGATGATGGACAAAAAAAAATGGTGCGACGATAATCAATCAAGCGATTATCCCGAATCCTGGAAGATACTTATCGAACGCTCATCCGAAAATAATTAACAATATCCTTCAGAGACGATAGGAGGGGTCAGGATTCGATCTGAAATCTCGATATTCTTTTAATTTGCACACCCCTCGTCCCACTAATTGTTCGTCCCCCATTTTCGCAGATAAAAAAATAAACGTCATGGGGGAGAGCGAATCTCTCAGATGAGGGTGGATAGATAATGCAACACGACGACAACCTTTAAAAGAAAAGAGAAGCAACGGAGGTTGGTTCGGAATAAAAAGATATTTATCGCGAAAAGGGCGCGGGTCGAGTAGCAACAGTTGCTAAAAGTTTACGGGACATTCTGAGGTATTTAGATAAGCTGCCAGTAACGGTGTGTTGAGCTTTTCTCCTTTTTATACCGTTTTTATTTTATTTCATTTTGCACCATTTTATTTCGTGCACAATTTTGTGTGTGTGTGTGTGTGTGTGTGCTCACGTATAAAGAGAGCTAACTGACGTCGCTAAAAAGAGTACACACAAAAAAAAAAATAAAAGGCTGAGGATTTCTGACGCGCACGAGCGAGTTAACGAATACGGTTAACCGACTATGGCTCGGTTTTTTGACTTTTTCTCTCTGTTGAATGTTGAATTTTCCGGGTTTTTTTTATTATTTTTTTTTTATTTTGGAAAATGTTCTCTTTTACGATTGTTTGTATGCTTCTATCTCTCCTTTACTCAGAGGCTAACGACTGCGATGAGCATTTAAATTCGTACTCGTTGAGGTGAAAATCTCACATAATGTCAGGCATTTACTTTTATGTGATTCATTCGGTTTATCGCGCACATTAAACTACTGTATGTTTAACTGTTTTCTTTTTTTTCATATTAGAGCTTAATACGATTTTGATAATATAAATGGATAACACTTTTTTTTCATCAAAGCTTAATTTCATAGAATATTAATTTTTGTTACAATTATATATTTTTGAATATTCACAAAGTAAATTGACTCTATTATAAATATTTATCAAATCCTTTCTATTATATAATAAAAATCAATATAATTAATATTCCTTATACTACATATTTAACAATAAATGTGTAATATTATTTAATGTTCAATGTTCAATTATCTGTTAACGATCGTTTAGAAGAAACTATTATTTCCATCAGCTGAATATGTAGTAAGAATATATTAAAAAATAGTAGATATTGCAAAAAAATAAAAATGTCGACGAATAAAAAGGAAATGTATAGAATATCGTAGATTTTGAATTCGAAAATAGGACGAATGAGAAACGGTAACATATGGTGTTTGATTAGCAGAAAAAACCCGCATGGAACCGATGTGAAAATTCTGGAAAAGTGGAAGGAAAAAAAAAAGATAAATCACACATGAAAATATGTCGAATTCGCACGAATCCCCGCCTTTCGTCCGGACGAATATCGGAGTAAATTTAATCAGATTATTGCTTATGAATATTAAGGAGAAGCGGAGAATATCGGAAAAACTGGGATGAGATACGGGAGTGGGAGGTGGAAAAAAAGGAAAAACGCTACGGACGAACGCGGTGCAGAATATAAATAATATATTTGTTGAACATTGAGCGACGTGGTCTGACTAATGTAACCTTATTTGAAAAAGAATATACGTACGGAGAGGGTTACTTATTTTTCCACCCTTATTTTGAAGATATATCTGGCAAGTGTCACCCTGCTGATACGACATAACCACCCTTAGGTTGCAGCAGGTTTCTGAAGTCTGTTTATTTCGTCCGCGAAAGGTCCGCGGATCCGGCACGTGATTCTGCTGAAAAACGAAAATAATAAATCTTAATATCTGAAGGATTGCTGGACTCGAATAACCCTAAAGACATTTAAAACGTTGTTATTTTTGAATTAAAATCTATATTTTTCATGTTTATATTAATCACGTTTTTTTTGTTTAACTATATAATAATATTGTATAAATAAAAATTATCATCTATTAATTTTCATTGTCTTAAATATATATATTTTTAAGTAATATATATTCAATATTAAAATATGAAAAAACAAATTTTTAGAAACATTAATATCTGATTCAAATCAAAATTTATATAATATTTAAATATATTAATTATTATGAATTTATATTTAAAATATTTTTAATTTGATATATTTCAATAATACTAAATTAAAATCAATTTTCTTCTGTCTGTTATATAAAATTTTATATATTAAAATATATGTATTTTTCATATGACCTTTTCATAAATTGAATACAACGTGGCTTATAAAATAGATATAAACGCGGACAGACGGACTCATAAGAAAGAATGCGGCGAGATAGTCTCTATTCGGGGACGTATTTATTGCTGGGATATTCAAATGCGAGAACGCGGACGCCGCGCGATCCCTTCAGTTTCCACCATTTCCTCGACTTTTCCTCTCACACTTCCGGTCTCGTTATCGTCCAAAGCTTATCTTTAGGGCTATGTGTCACCGCTGCGGCTGCCCCAACAAGACATAAATCACAAGCACGAGATCTAAATTCCACACGCTAAAAAGTAGTCAACCCGATGACCACTGCCACTGTACCAATCTAAATTTTAACATTTTACTCATTCCGACAAATTTTATTTAATATAAAATATTTTTATATATTAAAGTGAAAATATTTTAAAAAAAATATCATATTGAATTTTACAATATAAAATTGATATGTAAACGATTTTTCACGAGGATCGAAACGACAAAAATGCGATATACACAAAGTCCTTTATATGAATGTATAAAACGAGATAAACCAGTGGCCAACGTTAGCACATCTAAATTTTCCGCTTTTCCAAGACGTCCGAACGGCTAAAGTATGCATGCAGATAGCCCGAGTTATATCCGGAAAATTTATCGCTTTCGTGTGGACCTCGAACTTTATTCAGGCCCCGTTCTAGTAGAGTAGTAGTAGAGACAGAGAGCGAGAGAGAGAGGGAGAGAGCACTTTTGTTTTTCGTCCGTTTTTGTTTATTTATTCTACTATCGATTCATAATAAACCGTATATATTTATATATATTACATTATGGATTTCTTATTCTTATCATATATATATTTAAATTTTTAATATGTAAAATATATATACATGTAAATGTTATATTTCGAAATTATGACTTTTCAGATTATTGTTTTATTATTAATAACAAGAAAAATTTATGAAAATAAAATTTAATACAACATATAAAAATATTTTACATCCATATTTAATATTAATTTTGTAATTTAAAAGGTCAACATTTAAATTAATTAAATGAATACGTAGATAATATTACAGTTTTTGTTATTAAAACCTAAATAAATATTGTATTAATATTTGATTTATTCTTAAATAAATATGAATAATAAAAAATAGTAAATTAATATTAATGAAAAATATAAAATTTTCAATACAATAAGGAAATATTATAAAAACTCAATAATAATAATTTATTAAACATAATATTATCATATGTAACATCGATTTGTGTAATTATAACAGGAATTGAATTCGAGATCTAATTTTCTATAATTTTATTCAAAACATTCTAGTATATTATGTCGAATAGCCTATATACGAGTCTATTGTGATAAATCGATAACTAATTAATGTTTGTAGCGGCTAAATTCAGGTATATGCTAATTTTATTGCCAAACAGAGATCGGAAACATGCATTTCAATCCCAACCCCAACCCCCACCTCCCCATAGTAAGTACTGTGTGCAACCGGATTATTGTCGGAAACGGGAATATTTTTGGCGATAGGGGTTAAATTATGCACGCTGGAAAACTATCGACTTTTACTATTCTAAACCGAACGTAACTTAAATATTGATATTCAATAACTGAACAGTGAATATAATAATATTTTATCTTTATCTGACAACCCTTTTTGAAGTATGAAATTTTAATATTTATGTATGTACAAAGTATTTTTATATGAGTTAAATTTCATTTTTAATACGAATTGTACGTTAAAAATATTTTTTTAAATATTATATTTTTAATAAAATATTAATAATAATATACGATGTAAATTTTGAGAATCTGTGCGTTATCGAAATATATATGCAGATGTGTGTGTGTTCGTGACGCGTTTATTTTCGTCCGTGTATTAACTTATCGCGGTGGCATTTAATGCGATCGGACAACGAAGCCTTTTTGATCCGACAATAAATATACGTTCGAGAACAAAGTATCATGACGGGACTTCGCAAAATCCACTTCCGGTCAGCGTGCAATGCCCGATGTCGATTTTCCGGCCGCTTCCGGTCGCCGACCGCGAAAACCCACCCTAATGACGGACGATATTCATACCGTACCATTTAGATTCGATATTTTATGAAAACAAAAATATTTTTCAATTTATTCATATATTTTTGATATGGAATACGATTGAAAAATATATGTATATTTTTATGAACAGCGGTTCTTAATGTATTTCGAATATGTAAATTTTTTTTTATTTTTACAATTGTATATAATAAAACAAATTTCTATATATTGCATTGATTTATTCTTTTCTTATATATAATATAATTTAAAAATGTTTATATCTATATATAAACCGTGATTCTACATACATAAAATTATTTTTATTATCTATATTTTTACAGTTGCATATATTAAATCAATACTTTGTAATTTTGTTGAAGCTTTGGTCGATCCATATTTTGATATGAAATATAATTGAAAAACATTTATATTTAAATATATACATTTTAAATGTATTACATTTATATATAGTGATTTCATATTAAAGCAAACAAAATCTATATTGTATGTTCGATCAATTTTATATATGATATATTTTAAATAAACGTAATTTTTTTTAATGCACTCTTTATACTAATCATTGTCTCTTCAATATACTATATAATATAGATGATTTATTAAATAAATATTAAAATTAATTAATTATTATGATATAATATAAGTAATTAATTTTAATTATTATATCATAATTTAAATTATACAGTTTCATATGCTCTATCAATGGGCCTATTAAAATCAAAGTATCGTATAGAAATTTAGCTTTAATATGACGTAATTCAATTTATTATAATTTGAGAAACACGGTCGTATTAGATTTTTGAACCGACGAACGTCGTCAATGATTGTTTTCAATGAATATTAATACGGCCAAAGATATATATATATATATATATATATATATATATATATATATATATATATATATATATATATATTCCTTTATAAATTAACAACGTTCCCGACAGACAATAGTCGGCGATAATGCGCGAAACGATAAATATTTATGAGACTACTATTAGACGTATCGCCGGAAGAATTAATAATAATAATAATAATAATAATAATAATAATATATGTGTGTGTGTATGTGCGAAAATTTGAAAATTGTTTTAAAGCGACGAATTAATTAAACGCAATAAATCATGCGCGTTTTAACGTGCTATTGTTTCGTGCGTGAACGCGATACGCGGCAAACTGCATGATTGATGATTTCGCGCGCATCCCTTTTCGCCAGACTTCATTAACTAATCTCCGTCCCAATTTTCATCCCCGATGTGGCCTATGATAATAATAATAATAATAATAATAATAATAATGACGTCGATGATACATACTGGATAAAAAAAATAATTGTATGTTTTAATGTAATTAAATTATCTTTTTTTTTTGTATACATGATTTGATATATCCTTTTAAATACTGATGATACAATTTTATTTTTTAAATTATTTCCAAGAATATATATTTATAAATTTAGATTTTTTTTTTCAATAATATGAATATTTTAATCATCATTTTTGTATAATAGAAAACTATTGAATTTACAAATATAATAAAAATTCATTGCAAATATTATATAAATTTATTAACATTTTTTTTTTCATATAAAAATATTAAAATCTGAGTTTTGATTAATACTAAAAAATAGAAAAAGAAAATATATTATATAATATTTACATATATTAAAAAAAAAATATTTTTTTTAACATTTTGTATTAAAAGACATGTAATGATGTAAAAATATTTTTTCAACATATTTATTCCATTTTAAGATAAAATAACAATATAATTGTGAATTAAAAAATAATATATTATAAAAAAAAACTAGAAAAATTTTTACATTTAGACGCTAATAGTTATTTAATAGTAGATAGTAATTATTATATATAATTAACAAAAATCGTGTTGACTTGCCTTATCAACTTATCAAAATTTAAATATTATTTCTTTTAATTGATTTTTTCGAATATTAAATCTAAATAATTTTTATTGCGAAATATTTATTTTTATTCCTTAATAAAAATATTTTTTTTATTAATAAAAAAAAATAATTATTCAATAATATTTTATTTAATGTATATACACATATATATTGAGAAATTATAATAAAAAAATATTAATTAATAAATGAACAGGATAATATGGGGGGGGGGGGCAGAATGGTGGCTTATATAGAAAGCGTGCTGTGGACGTTTGTTAGAGAGCACGTGTTCAATATCTGGTGTCGATTTACCGCACGAACGGTCGATAGGCTTCGCAATATTGCACGTGCAATTGCATAAGTGCAACCACTGTGCATGTACTCACTCATGCCACCCTCTAGCTGAATATAACCACCCCTGAAAATACACCCTTATATTCACACACGTGTACGTGTGTGTGTGTGTGTGTGTGTACGTGCGTGTGTAACGTCCAGAAACGATTTCTCATTTTAACGTGTGTACGTATTTTGCCATTGTAAAACAGTCGAACGGTTCAAAGCAAAATTTGCATCGTTCGCCGGAAAATTAGGCTTTCGGCCGATCCGAATTATCGACGTGTTTAATTTACCCCGTTCTAATTTTATGTTGTGCCGCGTTCCCTCCCCCCCCCTCATCCTTTCAATACAAATCAAAGTAGATATATCCATGATTACTTTTTTTTTATTGGTATCCGATCATATTATAAAACACTTGATTATAAACAGCAACTCAAAATCTTCCCTATACAAAATCATAAATTATTAAATTATTTTTAATGAAATTAAATCTAAACACCTAAAATAATTATTATACAATATGCAATAATTTTCATTATGTTTATATGTTGCCCAAATTTATTACTTACTATACATATAATATAAATGTTTTCTATATATTTTCATTACAAAGAACAAAAATCGTATTAAATTTTATTATTGAAAAAAGAATTAATTTTTTTATATATATACGAAAAAATGGATTTGTGATTACGTTTCTACTCTCAATTCTTCATAACAATATTTTGCAAACAAAGCTTTTCCCGTCAGTTTTGTCATGTATTTTTTAATAAAATATTGAGAAAAACTATTTTTTTATCATAAATATTGTCGCAAATATTATTTTTTTAGAATTGACTTCAAAATAATGATTTATATAACAAAAAGTTTTCAAGAAAAAATATCGTTTCTTTTACAATTTTATTTTATAAAATTCGATAAATATTATTATATGTTCGTATATCATATATCAAAAATTAAATTACATGAAAAATTAAAAAAAAAAAGACTGTAAAAACGCTCAAATCACACATTCATAATAATTATTATTTTTATATTAATAATATTAAAATATTTATAATTAAAACGTCGAAATTTTTATTCATTTTATTTTTATTTATTTGAATATTTATTAATAGGAAGAAAGTTTATAATATTAAAAAGTCTTCACATATAATTTGAATTAAATGTCGTTAAAAATCGAAATAAATTTCAATCTCAAGATATATATATATATATATATGATCAAAATTGATATATTATAAATTGGATTATAGCTTTTACACACTACCCAAAATTATTGTACGTACTTATAAATGACTAAATAAATTTAATTCAATTTATTACACGAGTCAAACATATATTATGGCGTTATAATAGAAAATCATTTTGTACGGAATAATCTCCTTCATACAATGATATTACGAACGAACGGTTCCAATGCTTGAATAGTCATCCGTGAAGAGGTCTGACGAGAGTTTCCCGTTAAAATAATATTATACAATAAACCCATACACGGTTTTCGCAGCACGGGATTAAACTAGGAAAATGGCTGGTATCCGAACGGGGCAAAACCGGCGGCGCGGGGGGAGGGGGAGGTCAGGGTAGATCAGGGGTTTTCGATTATGGTGTCTCTTGTTGAAATTGTTCATTCATGTCTAGTAGCAATTTACAATAATCCGCATTATTGAAAAGCCCTGGCCTCGGTGCATTGAAGATGTGCATTCGCACAATGCACAATAGATTGTGCGTCTACGTTTACGTACAGTGTTATTCATAAATTGATAATCGAAAAATATTTTTATTAATATAATAGTTAAAATCGTATATCTTAATCAAAACGCGATTATTATAATTTGAATATCGTCATTAATTTTAAAAAGATATCTCTATATATATATATTATATATCTGCTTGAAATATACTAAAAATATTTAAATGACTGAAAATTGGGCGTGGAGTTTGTGACTCAATATAAATCGTTGTCACGAAATAACGTCGCACGTCAAACGTCACGCTTATGTTTGTAATTTATTTTCAAAATATCATAATATATAATCAAAATTAACCCTCAACAGTCCAAATAAAATGCAAACATATAGATTTAAAATAATTTTATATATCATGTTTGTAAATCGACACGAAAAGCTTACCGCATATTCTGTAACGTCCTGTATACGAATGCACGAGCGTCTATGTTAACTTACATGTGTAATACGTACTTTCGGGTCGATACGGCGGGTCGCAACGACACGGGTCCAAACGACCCCATACGATAACGACTCGCGAACAAGACGGATTACATTTCGCGCCCGGTATTCTCGCATTAACCAATTGGTTTTGGTGTTCTGGACAGTGATTTTCAATGTACGGTCCGCAGACGTAGCGAGCAATCGATAGATCTAACATTAACCCTGTTTTTAATTTAAAAAATAAATATATACATTATATATTAAAAACGCGCTGATTTAACTTTGACAAATATAATATTCACTAATAAATAATTAATTTTTATTTTATATCCGCATTATACGAATCGTAGTAGCGTAAAAACATAAAACTAAAACTTTCATACGTGTTCACGGGGTGTAAAAACGCCCACCTCTGAACCATTGCACTAAAAACGGGCCATGGTAATAATGTCGGCCTTCGCAGTCATAATATTTATTGTCAAACGAACGGGCGATAATAATTTACATTTAGACCCTTAAAGTTTTCCTCGGAAAACTTGCTAAGCGACATTTTCCCGACGCGTCGTTCCGAGTTTCTGATCCAATCTACCCTCAGCCTTAACATTTTAACATTTTTTTTTATTTCGAATTATTATTCAATATATTTAAAATTTATATATTATACTAGAATAATACAAGTTTTTTGTTTTTAATCTAATATAAAAAATAATTTAAAAAAATATATTTAGTCCATACTGACCCATTATGGAATGTTGTGACATGTATATTGACACATGAATCAAGTAAAAAGGGACGTAATTGAAAACGCGTTAGGGTGGACCGTCTCTAAATAGACAACATTGCAATATACGGGGTGGGACCGTTATATATTTATTTATTTTTATTTTTTTTTTTATATTTTTTTCATCAATCAAACAGCACTCAAAAGTTTGCGGCGACCGAGGGACGATTCGTCAAAATCAGGTTGCGCGTCGCCCAGAAACAAAGGCAGTCCTCCAATCAATAACTCGCCAAAGTGACAGGTGATTCATCCCTCGCTCTTCATTTTTATCCCTCTGGGAGGACAGCGAAAACCCTCGCTTTCCACCAGACCCCTTCTTCGTTTTCCATCAGTTTTCATCCCTTTTTTTAGCGGTGTTCTTTTGCAAAATATGCTGGCGACGAGAGAAACGACATATTTAAGTAATATAATAACATTTTTGATATATTATTGGCATCCATAATTTTCTATTATCCATAAATTTAATTTTTATTAATTTTATATATTATATAATTGTAATATTTATCAATAAATTAAATCATATATAATTCATGAAAAAAAATATTATAATCAATAATGAAGATTAGATACTCAGGTGTAATTAATCATACTTTCAACTTTCAAATAGTCCTTTTATTAGAAAATTTTTATATTTATTCACTATTTAATGATATTTGAAATAAAATGACGCATCTTCTTTCTTTTCATTTGATACTAAAAGTCTAAAAGAACCTGTTTCATATTTAATAATTTTACAGCTATTTATTTCTTTGTATCTCTCGAAAGTGCTTAAATATCAAAGATGTTTTTCCTCGATATCTATTTAGTTCTTCTCATAATATAAGATTACTGTATTTTAATACTTAATTTACTAAATAAAGATTGTAAATTTTTATCTTTAAAAATCAATCAAATTAGATTATCGTAGGTTTAATTTTTGTATTTGTAACACAGATTATATAAATATGTATATAATTATTTTTGTGTCTTAAAATAAAAAGTCAAACAGCGTAAATGTTATCAATTGAAGGAAAACCCCAAAGCAAAGTTTACCAAAGCAGACGACGACGGTCGCCGTGTAATAAAGCGCCTAATATTGAATCAACATCTGACGGCCGGTTTGTTTTAATTTCAACTTGGAAATAATAATCCGCACCCTAAACCACCCTTAGGAAACTCTAAGGGAGCTTTTGCGTCCTGGTACGAATTAAAACCAAGAGACAAATACATACCATAACTAAATGTACACGTTACAAAGAAATTATTATATTTTTTTTTTTAATTTATTAATAAATATATATCTTTATAATAAAATTGTTGCCAATATCTATTTATATAATAACTGAAAATACAACATTACTAAAAATTATTATACAGCTTAAATATTATTTTTTAATCAGTCTATTGGTAAATATAAAAAAATAAACAATTTTTCAATTAATTATTTCATGGTGATGTACTGTTTTAAATAAATAAAAAAATCAACATGCAAATATTGACTATCAAAACTGTCCATGCATAGTATGATCTTGTAGTCCCACGGGATATAAAATGATCGAAAATAGGAATAAGTACTTGGGGTTCGAACAAGGAACGGGAAACGGAAGGGATGGCTCTGCTGCGAATGAATAGAAAAATGAAGCATGATGTTTTAATTAAGGGGTGGCATTAGGGGCTCGTTAAGCACAGAGGCTGTTCACGTCAGTCAATGTCGGGGTCTCGTGGACCCCACTGAATATTGATCACCGGGTAAAATTTACCCGTCTGTGCGGCGAGAGCCTCATTATTTTACAAAGTAATTATATTTCCACCGGACGGGCGGCTTTTCCATTTTCATTGTGTACTTTTTTTTTTCAGGTCGTCCATCTGTCGTTTTGTCTTTTTTTCTCCCTCTCGACCGTGTGTAAATTTGTCCTTTTTACCCTACGTAATAAGGGAAGTGAGTATGGCTTAAAAGTTAGCGATTTGAATTATAAAATATGTGTGTTTAAATTTTCAATCTTCTTTTTTTAAATTAACGAAAATACTAATTAGAACAGTTATGAAATATATATTATATATAAATTATTTTAATATTATTTTCTTTCCAGATATAGAATTTTTATAATCTATATATTATAACATTGTTATATTCAATTTAAATTCAGGGTTTATAAAGAATTAATGTTTCTTAAAATAAACAATATGAAAGTTATAAATAAGAAACAGTAATATAATTGGAATAAATTGAAAAAAATATTTTCTATGGTACATTTATTTCTGCAATTTTCTGACATTTTCAGATGTCTCATATATTTTTCAGACTTCCATTGAACAAAATTTATTTTTATATGTAATATATAAATGAATAAAATTAAAAATACGAAATACGAAACATTTTCATTCGTTCATTCATTGTTCGTTACCATGCGAAATTAATTTCACGAGTCGGTTTCTGTTTATGAATTTTTCGCATTGACGCAGCGGGCACGGCCCAACTTTAAATTACGTTTTATTGTTTCGAATATTGCTCCCTTTTATTTTAATATATAGTACTTTCAGACGAACTATTAACGAATGGGCGGTCCTTTGTCCGATGGCGACGGATTCGAATTTCAATTTTTTTTCCAACCCGTCATCATAAATATAATTCGTTTAAGAAAATTGTTAACCGTTAATTATTCGGAAAATTGATTAATATATGACCGTGGAAACATTTATCGTATTTCATTATAAATATATTATTAATGAATTGATAATTTTATGTAAATTTTGTTATATAAACTCAAAACGTTAATTCAATGTTAAATATTCTATAGCATAATGTAAATAATTACTTAATAAACATATTCTGAATTATTTAACAGATGATTGAATATTTTATATAAAATATCTATCTTAATATTAGAATAAATATAAATATTTTTCTAACTGAATTTTGGCATTTATTCTTAATTTTTGGTAAAATTTCAGTTTTATTTTTTATGAAATAAATTTTTAGAGAAAATAATACATTTGAAATAAATTATGTATTATGAATAAATTTCTGACGTATATTTATATTCACAATATATAAGTTAATATGAAACATGATTGTAAGTAAATAAAAATAATCATATGTACCATATATATGTTAAATTTTAAAATAGTTTTGGAAAACTATTAAAAAACGAGTATTTTGAAAGTTTGTTGCGTTTTTTTTTCAATATTAATCAGTTTTTTTAATATATTGTAGAAAAATATAACAATGAAAAAATTACATGGCATTTAAATAATCCGAGTGCACTTTACGTTCGCATTTTTATTATTCAACTCAGAGCAAAGAGTCGTGCTCTTAATTGATATAAAGTCGTCTGATTAATTGAGACTTAGTCTCTTTATCTCGTCTGGGATGATTTAATTCAGACAAAGGGGATTCTTTCCCGTTCGAGCGACGGAAAGAAGTCTCTCGGGCACATTTTCAAACGAGACTCTGGATTAAAAAACACTCAAAAAAAAAAAAAAGAAAAAAATCGAATGAATAAGGGTAAAAGAAGACTCGACTCGACTTATGATTGCGAGACCGCAGTTAAGACGACTTTATAATGCGCGGCATTAATTATATTTAATAGTTTGGTTTATTTCACGCGAAATAATAGTGACGGTTTTTTTATGACTTGTTCCCCTTTTTTCAACTATTATTTTAATTTTCTTAAACTATTTTGAACAACTTCAGTTATCGTAATATATATAATAATTTCATATATTTTTCGGAATTTAAAGTGAAAACTCGAAATAAAACTTGAAAATTGGTCTTATTCGAAATCTTTACGGAAATTTCCCGCCTTTTTTATATTTTTGTTAATGCGATTTTTATGACTTTGTAGTCCTGCAATGTATTCGCACGATTACGCAAGTGCAACTTGGGAGACATTTAAATATAATTTATGTTGCTTTTTGCACGGTAATATTCTTTCTTTCGACTGCAATGGAAAGGTTTTGTTCCATAAAACTTTTTTTACAGTTTCATTTGTAAACTTTAATGTATATTTAGGGCATTAGACAAATTATATAAAATAAACAAAGAAGAAATTTTGTATATGAAAATATAAGAATTTATATGTAAACTACTTTTGGAGATTCTAAATATTTTCTTCAGACTCTTAATCCATATTTTTTGTATCGATTTTATAAAATTTTTCTCGTCATGAAAACAGACTTTTTTATAAAATGTGCAATATATATATATATATATATATATATATATATATATATATTTGTGTGTGTGTAGTTCATATTAGAAGTAAATAAATATAATTACAATATTTTTAGTAAATCTTTTTAAAAAAAAAATTTGTATGAAATAATAAAAATAATATTTTCGTATACAATAGAAGGAAATGTTGCAAAAATGAATCGCAACGAAAGAGTTGTCCCGAGTGAGAATGTTTAAGGTGCGTGACTCGTTGACAAAGTGAGTGAAATCGTTAACGAGAGAACTTTTATTCCGGAAAAGCGCGCGAAAATCCCGCGCTAAAAAATGAAAATTCGGAAAAATGCGTTTTTCTCTTCCGTTTATGCGAATTCGGAGCGATCGCTTTTACGGTCATTAGCAATTCATAATTTGACTATAAAAAAGAAGAAGCTTTAAATTTTGGAGTCCTTGCGCGGTTTCATAGACCCCTATCGCTAAAAATGACTCCGTAAAAACTGCCCCTCCCCGGTACTTCTGCAGTTCGGTCGGGGTTGGTTTTTCTTTTGCGCTTCAAGGGAGGGTCACAGATGAGGAGGAACTCGGCGAAAGTTTGAATTTACCCCATAATCGTAAAACACTCAGGATACGACCCGGGGGTTGCAGGAGAGTTACGCACCGGACGTGCCTCGCTCTCTAAGCTGTGAAAACTGACACAAAAAAAGAGAAAAAGAAATAAAAAAAAGCCGTAATGAAAAAGTCCATCTTGAGGAAGCGCATTTGACCTCCTTTTTTTAACAAAATTATAATTTTATGCTGTCGATCGAATAGAATCTTGTCTTTTGAAGTCAATAAATCTATTTATCGTGTAATATTTATATTTTTTCTCCTTCTGATTTCTATAATTTAATATTTTAATTCTAATATTGTCATATTATAAAATACACTTCAGTCAATGAAATACATTTTTATTTTTTAATAAAATTGTAATTTATATCTTTAATATTTATAAATTATTCTATATAAAAAACAATAAAAAATATCTGAACTAATTTTTCCATTAAAACCATATTAATTGAATTTTGTTGATTATGAAGTTAAAGTATTTGCTGACCGAAAAAAATTAATGAATTTTCTTTTTTAACATTCGTTGAAAAGACGTTTATTATATATTTTTTTTTATAAAATATTACAAGAAATCAAAATACTTTGACATATTCAATTACCATGAGTGAATCAACGAAATGATGTTTCAAATATATTATTATATTATAATATAATAAATATTTTGATCATGTTTAGTAAAACGAAATGGGCATTAGTAAACGTAACGTAGCAGAAATGCGAGTGATGTGTCGCAGGTGCTACGTCGTAGCGGTGGTCCATTTAAAAACGCATTGCAAGCTTTCCAGGATTTGAACCTCTACGACATAAAGATATCAAACTGAATATACTCCAATATGCGTACATAAAATGCATATGATATCCAAATAAAATGCTTATATTGCTCTATATCGAGAATTCTCTTACAATGCAAAATATACTATAGAATATATAACCATTTATCGATCATAATTTATATATATATATTTTATAGTATTATGAAATATTCGAATATTTTTGATAATATTAGATATTTTCAGATGAGTTTGATATTAAAACTGGTAGCATTTACAGCGTATCGAACGTTGTGTATAATATTTTGCTGTCAAATTTTTTACAGCAACATCGTCAGAACGATGCTGCCAGTTCGTCGGAAGGGAGGATGGGTTACATTAGCGGAAAACGGGCGATTAACCGTCGTTAATCGCTCGATTTAACCGTCGCACTTAATTGCGTTTATCCATCACGCACCGGATAGGTTATCGTTATTAAACCGTATGCGACGCGGTTAAAAGCAAGTGCAGTTAAATTAACGGCGCGTGCAAATTAACCGATGAACTCTTTTATTCGCAGTTACGTTCATTGTTGCATACTATTGATATTGAATTAGATGTCATTATTTATAACATTTATATTATATTTTTCCAATTGAAATTTATTATATTGAATTATTTAAATTCGTAGACAATTAGAAAAAGAGACTTTATTGTACGTAATATTTATATTAGTAAATTATTTGTTAATTATTTATTAATAAAATTAAAAAAAATAATTTTATTAAATGATAATTTTATTTTGTTGCAAATCATTTTCAATTTATTATAACATTACCATCGATTGTCTTAGTATTATAAGTAAAATATCTCTATTAAAAATGATTAAGTTACCGATTGAAATTATTTCATCGTCGGTCACAAATTAATTTTACATTCAGATCGAAACCGTCAATTCCTCTTTTCAACCCTCCACGATTCACCCTTAGCAATCTGTCCACCGCCTTGTTGCAATTACCGCCGCAAGGGATTCAAATCAAAAGCTAATACTGCTGTGCTTTCGACTCGTTCGATTTCATCACGGTACTATTATGGTAAACTTTTGAGAGTTGAAAATACAGTTTTCAATAGGATTTTAATATTCAATTCCTTATTCAATAAGTATTCATTTACCTTTTATATAATACAGTATAGATTTGTAACGTTAATATGGTTTTGTTATATTAGCTTTAATACAGATTCGTTTTGATATTATAATATTTAATAAAAATATAATAATCACCAATATAATACTGTAAAAATATATATCATATTTAAAAGTTAAATCTTAAATAAATTACATATTCGAACCAATCAAAATCGAATTATTTTTTTTCTTTTCGTAGAAAAAAAAATAAGAAAAGCGTCGTTGTCGATTAACTTACAAAAATTTCAAGAGAGGAATACGTTTATTTTCAAATTACGGACACGTTTTTCCCGCACGTCGTTCAACAAATTGAGTTTCGAAATTACTTTTTTTTCCATACATACACACACATTCATACATATATGTATATATATACACGTTGTTTGTATACACTTTTATTTGTATTTTCTCTCTTTTTGTTTATTTTTCTCACGCAAAGGTTACATGTGGCGAAAACCACAAATCGCGCCTTCCCAAAAATAAGTGTTGTTCACTCAAAAGTACTCGAGATCGATTTTCTTGTTTCCTTGTTAAGCGAAAGCGTTCGTATTTCAAACTCGATAAAAGCTTTTTAATGAGAAAAACTCGAAAGGAATAAAAACATATTTTAAAAATGCACGAAAATAAAAAGATATGCTAAATAGCACACGATTGATTTTTTTTAAAAAAAGTAAACAAATTCCGATTCATATTGATAAATTTTATTTAAAAAAAATATTAACAAATTTAAAAATATTTATATTTTATAATATTAATGCATTTATTTTAAATTTACATACAAAACATAAAATTAGCTTTCACTACATTCAATTCGCATAAGTCGAGTTTACTTAATGGCGCTTTTAAAAACCGCCTTTGAAGTTTTAAAGCTTAAATGGATTATATATATATATATATATATATATATATATATATATATATATATATATATATATATATAAATCATAGCTTTCATTCTGCAAAATTCACGTTTCCGTACTTTTTCAAATTTGTTTTTATTTTATTGTAAAAAATAATAGTCGACTCTTTGATATGTTTTTTTTTATTCAGTTATTCAACAATATTTTACTCATGCAATCGAATTTTACGTTTTCAAGTCACGAATCGTTTAAAACACATAACATAAAATTTGTTAACCTTTCTCTATTATCAATAATTTGTTTCGATATTTTTTAGTCCATATATATATATATATATATATATATATATATATATATATATATATATATATATATATATATATATTGTCACAATAGTAAACAGTAATCATAAAAGTCCTTAGCGAATTCGGTTTCGCACGGACGAATTCCCTTTTGTGTAAGGGTTGTTATGTGGGTAGCAAACAGCATCAGGTGTCCGACGTCGTAATTTAGGCTTTAATCTTGGTCATGGGTCGTCACCGGTATGGTTTGTTCATTAAATCCCTATACTGAACAGTCTGGCCGGCCAAAACGATCCACACTCGACCCCAACTACCTTTGTTTACACCAATGTTAAGGTATTTATACCGCAAAACATCGATACGTACTCATATAATCGTACAATCCTTATACTTATTTCATATCATTAATAATTTTTAATTTAATTGATTTTTATATAATACTTATTTACGTTGTAATATTATAATTTCAAATTAATTTTTAGTTCTCTATATTATCTCTTTATGTACTTCTCTAAGTGATATTTCAACACGTTCAAATAGTATTTAGCGGCTTTCTACATAAAATAGTTGTTTAAAAAAGTATTGGCATTCTCATTTGATAAAAAAATCTCTGACCAACAAAAAAAGTCGCACGGGGTTATATCTGGTGAGTTTGGAGGATGGTCAAATTTTTGCCATTATAACTGGCGAGGTGCCGAGGTATATTTTTTCAAGTAGATGAAAAAGTATTTCAACAACATAATTTTAAATATTTCAGCCACATTTCTACAAATGTGGCTGTTTTTCTTTATTTCTTTTTATTTTTTATATCACAAAAATGATGCATAATGTGTATCATTTTTATCGTCTTTTTAATATTATTATTGAATCACAATTGAATATATAGAATAGCATAATATTATTAATATTTAATTTTTCTTATTTCTAGAATTAAAAATTGTATTTATATACATATATATATATATTTTTTTTTTTTTGGACTAAACACTCCATATAAGCTACGAGACAAGCAATCGAATTTCAATACCGCCTCGTTTCGCACACAACTCGACATTACAAGACACTCGTTATCACGTGCTCGAATTCTCTCTCGATTCTATGACACTCGTCTCTTGTCCCAATGTGTCCGAGTGTCGTCATCGGCATACTTCTAACCGTATGAGTTCTAAAAAGGACTCCTTCGTGAATATCCTTCCTGATTCCAATGTGCGAACATTATACATATAGTCAAAAGCGATTCGAGTACTTTTTTTTTACAATATTTTTTTTTCATTTTTATTAAACTAACAATTATTCGTTTTTAAATATGTAGCTTTTACGATTTTCAATTTTCCATCAGCGTGTTCATTTTTATTTCTTGATCCTGAAGTTCTCGATATTGGCTGCGGATCATAACCGATAACGTTCGTTAAAGATTTCTAGCTCGAGGCACTCGTTTGCCATCATTTTGATATGCTCTGTTGCTTTTGACCCGGTTATGGAAAATAAGGATATGTGAAATAATCTGATGCATTGACTTTTTTTATCAAAACACTTTTTTCAATATTAAAAACGAATGAATACAATTATATTTTTTTTCAATTATAAAATATTTCTAATAATTTTCATAAAAGAAAAATGGAAATGATTAAATATCAATATTTGATATTCGATCGTGTCACGTTTTCGTAATAGACTAGTGTCCGGCAAATCCAATATGCGTCAAAGCATACCGGGATCAGTTCTATAATTATGCTTTCGATAGATAGTGTTCCTATGATCTGAGATCCTGCGCTTTGATGGAGGTTATTCAGCGAAATTGCATACGGGGAATATTCAATTTATTTTTTACTTTTACATTCGCTCTTTGTCCGAGTTCAATTCTAAAAAAAAATATTACAAAAAAATAATGAAATTTTATATGCATAAAAAATATTCACATATAAAATCTTTTCTTATTGATTTTTTTCCTATTATATACATTTTTTTTTATTATATTCAAATGTCGATTTTATTTGACGTATGTAAAATTAACTTTCTAAAATTTATAATGTAAAATGTTATATTTGAAGATTAAAATTTTAAGTTTAAATTAAAGATAAAAATCATTGTATCAAATATCAAAAATATAATTCATAAATTCAATTCATAAAGAAACCCACAAATTTCTTTCGAAATTTGTAAGTCAAACGTTAAATCTTTAAACATTTTTTTAATTATTAAAAAAATATTTAATTTTATCATGGCAATAAAATAACATTTTTAATATTATTATTATTTTCATATAATAGATAATTCAAAAATATTATCCACTGTAAAATTGTTATCAATTATATGCCAATAATTGATAATTCTGTCAATTGAACGAGCAAATATACAAAAATTCAACTAAATTGAATATTGAAAAGTGGCCGAAAAATCGATTACAAGATTCCACTCTGACAAACAAACAGCACAAATTAAAGTGAATATTAAAAAAAAATATATTAATCGATATCTTTGTATATATATATATATATATATATATATATATATATAATAAAACGACATTTTGTTTTAATATAGATAATAGTGCTATACTTCAATAAATTTTCCGAATGAAAATTTATATACATATTCAATATAGGTAATAGAATAATATTATACATTCACACAGCAAAACGGTACACTATATATGTGTGAAATATCAATCTTGATCGATAATGCCCGATGGGACATTATTATTGGCAATCAAAGCCTTTGGATTGCATGAGCACACCCTTCATCTCCAGAATGCGACCGAATTTGCTCGAATGCACGTGCAAATAAGCACACGTGACGGCACAAGGTTAGTTAGCGTTCCGCTGACCGCAACCAAAACGCAAATTGAACACAATCTCATATCGGAACTCAATAATCTAATAAATATATCATTACCACTGTGCTATATGGCGGAACGGATCGGGTTGATTAGTCAATCGGAATAATTGGACAACTTTGTCCATCATCGACGATTCGTGTAACAATATTTATTTTATTAAATTATATTTATGGTACATCTTTTGTGAAAAAATAATTATATTTATAATACAAATTCTAATTTATTATTATTCTTATGACAACGCTTTATTAAAACACTTTTAGAACTTAATTTTAAACTATGAAACATTGTTATATAAATGGGGCAATATCTGGCGAATATGGAGGCCGATACATTATAACAGTATTGTGTTCTTATCTATAATTCAAGTACTTTTTGAACATACCGATTATATTATTATTTAATAAAAAAAAATAATTTACAAAAATATCAAGAATGTTTAATCTAATATATATATATATATATATATATATATATATATATATATATATATATATATATATATATATGAAAATCACAAAATCCATCGATTTTTTTTGTGTACATTACAAAAAAAAAACACTGATTATCCATTATAATTACTTTTGTTCGTTTTTAATTACGCAATACGGTTAAAATTCATCGTGTATCCGTAATTAATTATGACGAGGTGCAAACAAATTAGCCGTAACCTGTTCGGTTTATTTTGGCGCGAACTCGTTTGTTTCCATTAATACTAAATCACATCATACGCGATGTGTTAATCGTATTTTGAACATTTGCTAAAATTCGTATGTTGAATATATATATATATATATATATATATATATATATATATATATATATATATATATATATATATATATATATATATATATATATATATATATAAATATACATATTTTTTCATAATATGTTGCGCATAGTTTTCACGGTGTATCAACACGTTAGTGCGATATTAATTCATTCTGTTACGTATGATTTGTGTATATTATATATCTACATATATTCACTATTTACTACTAATATTTTTAAATAACATTTTAATTTTCAATTTATATTTAGAGTAAATGTATTTATTTAATCTGGGTTTTTTTTAGATTTCAGTTAACTAGGATTTTGACGTATGTAATCATGTATGAAATGTTTAAAGAATTTAATATTTTTATATAAAACTGTGAAATAAAAAAATACAGTCTTTTGTTAACACGTAAATTGTGTAAAGAAGACATTTGACAAATTAAACTAAAATCGAATTATTTCGTATCTGGTAGATTAAAGGTTAATTAATATTTTTATTACATTATTTATTATGAATGAAATCGGTAGTAGAATAATATTTTAATTATTTTAATTAACAACAAATGCATTACTCAAAATATATATAGTTTCGTGCATATAAAATTTTAAGCATGCATTTTTTTATGTACATACAAAATGATTGTTTATAAATATTTAAATACATGATTAATAACAAATTATTTATAAAAATAATAATATTTAATATAATATATATTATCATAGATATTACGAAAAAAAATAATCATATTTATTTATTGAAAAGTATGTATATATATTATATAACGTATATTATTATTGAAATTTTGTATCATAGTTGCATCATATTATTTTTCCATTAGTAATGCATTTTCCTGTACAATATCGGAAAATCGCTCGTCAATACACAATGATGTGCGCCTATATCACTAAATACACACACACATACATAAATACAGGTATGTTTGCGAATGTATATATATATATATATATATATATATTTATATAAGGGTAGGAAGAGCAAGAGGGGGTTGTTGGTTTATGTGAACGTATCGAATGATATATTCGTTTCGGACCCCGACATAATGGAAGCCAGTGACACGCCGGAATGTTGATGGATCACCGGCCACGTCAAACCAGACGCACGTATAAATTTGCAACATGGAAAATAAAAAAAGCGTGACGCGCACACGTGCGCTCGCACATACAAAATATGCGAAAAATACAATGTGCCAATGTCCACCTTTCGTTCGAAAAAAATTGTAATATCACATGCTCCGTTTGTACATCGGACAAAATCGAAATGATTTTTCATTTTTTTTTTTTACTATCATTTTTCTTTTCATTTTCCGCATTATTATTGTTTATTATTTTATATGTATTATTTTTATGTATATCTGAAAAGTGATTATAAAATTGTATATTAATTATAAGATATTTATTTTTATTCTTATCAACAGAAAAAAGAAAGAATAGCATAATTAATTGTTAATCAAAATTATATCTTAAAATGTAAGAATTAATAAAAAAAAAAATTTCAAAAATGATATACATATAATAGCCATAATATTTCATAGTTTCGACCGCACTATATTATTTGGAATAAAATCTTATTGCATTATGACATAACAGCATCATCATTCTTATATTTATGATAGCATTATTTTGTCATATAAAATATATATAATAACCCTTAATATATTCACTGATTGATGATAGTTTCCCCTTTTTCTTCTACAAGGGTTTGCGGCAAAGTATCACTATCGTATTTTCCACTTGACTCGGCGTAATAATTTAACTATGCTCTTATATTATAAAATATTCTAAATTTTTGACATTTGATTAAACAGCTTCTGATATACGTCGTTTTATTTTGTTATTCATAATTTAAAAATTAATGATGTATTTTATAAATTCTAACAGATTTTCTTTATCATTTTCGCCTATTAAAAGTAAACAAAATCATTCTAATCAACGTAAACTGATACGGTTACGTAATTTTAAGGTAAAAATCTAAATATGTATAAAGGCAATTTTTCTCTCTCTCTCTCTCTCGTTTAAAACAACAAAGTATCAAATTTAACGAGTAATGATTTAATTACCAAAATTGATATCTTCGGTAAGTGGAGATCTCAAATTTTGACTTTTCCTAACGGTAAACTTTGCCTCGCGTTTTTTTTTTCTCTTATTTTTATAATGAAAAGGGAGTGCGGGTTGTCAGTTTAATTACTCGTAAAAAAAAAGGTTTGAACCAACAGTCTCCTCTTGCCCGCCCCCCTTATTTTCGTTCTTTTTTTTCTACATCTGCAAAGCTTTTTTCTTGCTTTGCTTTCCCTTTCGCCATTCAATAAATCCCTTAATTATATTTTGGAAAATCTGAAAGCCTCTTAATGACTTGTATACGAACGTCGTGCGATTTTTCTTGTTTCGATTCGAAATTAAAATGCATTTGACGACTTTATTTTTATTTTATTTTATTTTTCAGATAAATTAACAGATTTTATTTGTGTTATGAATATAAAATAATTCCATTACTTATATGTTATTTTTTTTAATAAATAAAGAAAAAAAATATCAAAAATAAAATAAAAAAAATTGACGTATATACAGTTAAATTTGGCAAAAATAACTTAAAAAAAATTGGTGCCCTTAGGCTTCAATTCATCTCACGTGTTATAAGCATCGTTTGGAAGGGTTTACATCCATCCCGTCGATGATTTGAAACCTCGAAAATACTTCTACCCTTATGACTAATCACCATTACACACCCCTACGAGTATGTGGGTCCAAGGGGAAATTAATGAATGCGAAATCCGGTTGAGCGGTACAAATTGTTTTATTTTTTCAACATTTCCACGTATATATACATTTATATAACATGTTATGTTAATTTGTTTTTATTTCAAATTAATTCTTGTATATATGAAAATTCATATTCTTTGCAAATCTTACCTATTAAACTAAATTATTACTCAAGCATTCGGATTTTGATTATGTTTTCTAAATAAAAATTAATAGATTTTTTTTATTATTTAACGATCGCTAAACTAATGTACGCCCATAAAAAAAATCTCCGTTACAACCAGTTAATTGTATTAATGTTACACTTATTCGTCTGTTTTGTTGTTTGGTTAAATTTTTCTTTTCCATTAATTTCACTCAATTTTCGGAGGCGTTCATCGATGGCGCCAGCGTTTGTCACTTTGTCGCTTTTGCGCAACGCTAATTCGACTCGGCGAGGAAAATTCCGCAAGAAAATTTCCACTCGAGCGATTCACGAGCTACTCCGTCGCTCGGAAAATTCTCGGAAAATACACTCACCATTTTTCCCCCTAGCCGTTCGTGCTTTTTTTATTTCTTTTTTTCTCTATGTTGTTGTTATTTACTTTTTTTTTTATCTTTCGATGCGATGCGGTTTTCACCGTCTAATTTATTTATTATTCAACTTGCTCAATGGAGAGAGAAACAAACGGGCGAGATAAACTTCGCTTTTGTCGTTTATTTCACTTTTATTTTTGATCGTTTCTGTCCAAAGTCGACAACTTATTTATCTTTCTTGATTATTTTTAAATTATTCTTTCTTTATACATTATTCTTGTTGTAGATTTTATCGAAAATGGTGCTTGACGTTTTTTGTTATAAGTTTCTGATTTATATTTTAGTATTTGCTCCAGATTATTTCCAACAATCTCTTAAATAATTATATATTCATGTTTTATTATTTGAAATAAGCAAGTACAATACTATAAACTTTCAATATTTTTTTAATCTACCCATTAATTAAGCTATTATAGATGATTTACAACATTTTAATACAATTAAATAATTTTTCTCCATATTTTTTAAATTTAAAAAAAATAGAAATAATATATTTTTTTCTACCAAATTTATTTCATTTTATATTTTTATATTACATAAGAAAATAAAGAGTGCAAAATTTACTACAAGGTATTTCCGTTAAAATAGCAACTTGTATATCTGGAGCATTTTCCGTCTTCATTGTTTCCGCACGACTTCCCGTGTCTTCACGGCTTCCGCAAGCTTTGCGCCGAAGGCTTTCAAGGAAACTCCGGTAACAAAACCGTGGATTTTCCCGGTAACAGGTCATCTTGTACCTGAATCATCTTGGGGTGCGCCGGCAACATTATTTTTATATTACATACGAAGCGTTTCCTCAGACCGAATATCCGCACAACTACCATTACACTGATTGGAAATCACGGAATCGATTCTCGTTTTATTTTATATCTCGGAGAAAAATTTTCCACCGGACGACTTTTTTTCATCTCGTCGGAAAACGACGAGTAAATCTAATAATGAGCGAAGAAAATGTCTCAGTTTCATTTCAACGTCATATATTCGGTGTAATGGCTTGTTAAGGGGGACGCGGAACAAAGAGTTGAACAAAGTTATTCCTCCGTTGAAGAGAAATGGGTCGAATTAAAATAACAATGGGGACATTTCATACATTATAATCTGGAGTTTTACTCATTTTATGCGCGAGCTTGCTCTCTTTGAAGGGATGGAAATAAAAAATGCAAGCGTAAAAACCGAGGAAAAATTGCGAAGAAAGATTTTTGACGTCTCGCTTCAGTTGTGAAAAATATGTAATAAAAACTTGTAAAGATTAGTTTTAAAATATCATTTTATTTTTTTTTTGTTTATTTCAAGTAAAATATATATTTTTTAAAAAATATTTAATGAGAAAGAATAACACTTCATTAATATTGATATTTTAATGTAAGTAAAATTTATTAATATTATTATAACATTTTTGATATCATAAATAACATTAAATTATTTGATGCAAAATAAATTTTGAGTACATTTTTTTGTTTTAATTATTGCTGTAAAATATGGAATTATTCTCATATTCGATTATATGAAGAAAAATTAGTGCTCTGATATTTAAAAAAATGAATACAAAAGGCACTAGCGATGTTATTTTTTTTTTAATCCTTTCATAAAATTTTTAGAGCTTCATATAATACTTGGAAAATATAAATCATATTTCATTACCTTTTAAATTGTTCATTTATAAAACAAATAATCTATTCTTACAACTTTTTTTCCCTCAAAATTATTACTTATTATATTTTTTCTCATTCTTATTATACTTTTTGTATTACTACAATACATTTTTATAATATTTTAAAATTAATTGTTTTTATTATATTTGAAAAACAAATTTAATATATTATTATCAATCATTTTCTACTTTGAAATTTAAAATTAACTCATTTTCAAAATAAATTCATATTTAACTTCGACGACATTTTAATTTTTTTTTCTATAATGAAATATTTAATATTTTCAATTTTTGAAAACGCTCTGAATATTTTTTCGGAGCAAATGTCTATATTTTATCGAAAGGAATTTTTAATTTAGACATTGTTTTCAACATTGACACGTTTAAATTTTTAACAAAAGGAATGCTTTGTTATCGAAAACGTTAAATTACTAAAAAATTTTCGCGAATATTTTTAATTTATTCCGAAATTCTTTTGTATTTGTAGGGCACTTTTTTTTTCTAAATTCATTTTTAATACTTTTTTTTTCAATATTCTCGTAAAAGAATTCCTGTCATATAAAATAATTTTTCATAACATTTTTAATATACCAATATATATTATTCGCTACATTTCAACGTCATCTGCAGCTAATAAAATTCCACTTTCAATAAAATAAAATTAATTCGTTTCACTTCATACTTCATACTCTTACTATATTAGTTTAGTTCAAATATTTATTTTTAATTAAATATTGTACAAATTTTTATATTTTTTTTTCAAAGAAAAATATGGTATTTCAATCATAAAAGTCATATTACCTCATATACTATAAATATATAACAATTTTATTATATGACTATGAATAACGAATTTTCCTTCAATTAAGCCATTTTACACGGCTCGATTATGCGAAATTTTACATTTAAATTTGTAAAATTTTGGCGGTTTAATTGTTCATTGTATTATAAGAAAACGCTTCACTTACCATCGTTACGTACGAACGCGCATTAATTACTTCATTTTACAAATTATCGATTTTCAAACAAAGTTTTGGGTCTCAAAGACGTTCAAAACGGCTTACGCTGCCTATAAAGTTTAATATAATAAATTATATTACGTATAATAATAATATTATATATATATATATATATATATATAATTGTATAATAAAAATATTTTAAATCGTCATAATTAATATACGATGAATATTTATTAACATATTCTTATCGTGCGATATTTATACGTAGTGTGTAACAGTAAAAACATGACCGACATAATACGTTGAAAACATCGTTGTTTATGAATTCGAGATAAGTATAAAAACAATGAATTTATATAACTGTCAGTATATATAATAATTGTCATTATGACCTCGTTTTGCACCTCGCAAAATGTCCACGCGTGCATTTATATATTTTATCAACCCTTACACCCCTTTGAATATACATGAACATATTGCATATTCAGCTTTTGATGACATCTCTCATTATTTTTGGATTTTAAATCCTATATTATAACTATTTTTAATAAAAGAATAATTTTATTTTATTAAAAATTTGAATAAAAGATTTCAATTTTAGTAAGCGAGTGATCAATTAGTTCATACTGAATTAATCTCTAATTATAACAAAATTTATATCCATTATAGTTTTTCATACATAGTTTTTTAAAATTTTAAATAAATAATATTTTTTAATTGTTGAAATAATTTTATATATATTGTAAAGAATCAAAATATACTGAAGAGTAAAAGTGTTCTCGATAAAGAAAAAAAAATATGTATTCGAATCGTATCAGAAGTGTAGAAATCGCTCTTATATACAGTATACACATTTCACGTAATCAATTCAATTTTTTCAGGGTGAAATACCACGAAAGCCTATTTTTCGAGTAAACGTCAGCCGGAAAATCTTTTTATCTTTTTTATCGTTACAAAATAGAGCCTGGCGCGCGTGTAACTGGTACTTACCCTTATCGCTTGGCTGCAGGGAAAGGATTAAAATTCGAAATAATATTACTTCGGGACTCCGTTTTAAATTTCTTTTCGTATTTTTGCGATTTCGAATTAAAAATATTTATACGAATGAAAATGCTACCTGAAATTAATTAAAATTAATCTTAGCGTACGTATTTTATATTCGTGCTCAATATAGATAATTTATAACTGAAACTCATAAAATTTAATATAATATATAATAGATATGACAAAATATATTTTATATAATATTAATTAACAGGTTCTCAATATATAACTATATAAGGTGAATTTGTTTATAAAATGTAAATTCTTTATTTATTCTTTCAAATCAATTTCATCCAAATCAAGGATATATCGGAATAGTCTTTTCCGATATATCCTTCAAAACCTTCTTCGATTCAGTTTATATCTCATCAATCGTGTCAAAACGACGTCTTCGCATTGTGTCTTTTGAGTTTGCTGAATAGCCAGAAGTCGCACGGAGCTAAATCAAGCGAATACAGTGGGTGTGGAACAATATGAGTAGAGTTTTTGGCAAAAAAGTTCCTAAGAACTAATGCAGTATGACATAGTGCATTATCGTGATGAAGGAATCGAAAGTTGTAAAAACACGTTTAACTTGGGGATTATTAAACCTTTTGATAAACTGACGCTTGGAAAATGTTACATACACTCCTACCAATCTAGGAAAAAATTACAATTTATCTGCCTTGCTAATTAAATGACAATTTCAACTTAATTTTTGATTACAGTAATATATAATGTTATATGATAAATAGATTCATATATATGATGTTGTCGTGAATTGATACGTTATTGATGCTAAATGAACATGCTAGTGATGTTTTCATGCTTGAGTCATAATTTGGAAAGTAAGGGTTGTTTGAAGAGGCTTTGTGGGCAAGTCAGATGCAATATCAATCCATCGTCTCTACGTGTCGGAGGTCCATTAATCTCGTAACAGCCTCCCTAATGTGCAATTTTGAGGTAAACTGCAGATCAATTATCGAGGGTGACCCTCACCTCGTATATTTCCCGCTACAAACCATAATTTCAAACTAAATTGTACACCGCCCCCCATTCCGCCCACTCAGTCTGAATATAATTTAATCGAATGTATATTATATAGGGTAAATATATAGATATATATCAGTATATATATACTGAAAGAATCCTTTATAATATTACATAAGTAACGCATGAGTGAAGCCGTAAAGTAAAACTAAATAAATCTGAAAGTTAATATCGCGTATGAAGCTGACCATGAAATTACATTGGGGAATTCAATAGGGCGATAATGAAGGAAAACTTAACCTCGATGCGGAGAAAATTCCTCATTTTCCCCGCATTAACCAATACGTAGGTGGATCGTAATAACGTTAATTTTGAAACTGGTGTTTTTTTTTCGTTACTATTTTTTTTTTTTTGTTAAATTTCACAATTTGAATACGTTGATAAAATGATTTCGATTCAATCACATTCTATTATTGCATTAAAAATTTTATCTTTAAATATAGACTATTTTTCTTTAAATATGAATGTGTAACGATTCTCATATCAATATATTTAAAAACTTTTATGAACTTAAATTAACGGTATCGTTTCCAAAAATGTATTCAAAGATTTTTATAGTATATAAAAATCGAGATGTCAAAGGTTTGCGTTTAAATTCAAAAATATAAGTAACAGATGACACAAAAATAATATTTTTTTGATGGCTTAACTACATTTACACCATTTTCAATTAATGAAATGATATTTTTAGTAATAAAATTTTAATGATTTTAAATTTATTAGTAAAAAGTTTTGTTAGGAACAAAAGATAAAGTAAAAATATAACAGATTTAAAAAACGGAGAATGGATTTAACTTCATATAGACTGTGTTTTACAGCATATATTATATTATATTCATACGTTTAATATATGAAATGAAGTGTATTTTATGATTCCTAATTTTAAAATATTATTATTATATATTATTTTCTGTAAAATTGGATTGAAATTTTGTCATTTAGTAAACATTACACATAATAAATAAAATTAAATTATTACAGATGCCTTATAGAGGACTCGAACTGCAAATTGGCGTCACGATAATCGAACGCATTAACAACATAGTCATCGTGTGTGATAAATATATGTGTATTTACCCGTTAATCTGAGCAAGAAATTTTATTAATGACGCTTAATTAACGTCACCGATTAGTTGAAGTGAGAAAATCACGAGGGTAGTTCGTGCCGCCCATTTTCGTAGGGCTATCCGGTGATTTAATAACGTTGATAAATGGGGCGGCCTCGGTCTACTCCCTTTTTCACCCCTCATCAGAGAGTCTCAAGGGGCTCTTTCTGACCGTTGCCAACAAAAGAAACACCCCGAAAACCTTCATCCCTTTCCATAGTCGTGTGGGAGACGTTTTTCGAGTCGTCACAAAATTTTTCCGACCGCCGGCAACCGGAGCACAGCCTCCGAAAAAAAAGAAGTCTAAGATTCCACCGCGTTTCCGGCTATTTCTCTCTTTTCGGACTTTCATCTCTCTCTCTCTCTCTCTCTCTCTCTCTCTCGGAACCCGCTTTTCCTTTATTTATTTTTCGCTTTTTTTTCCTATTCGGTCCCCATTTTAATTTCTTTTTTTTTTTCATCTTTTTCTTTCGCAGTCGAAGGAAGCCCTTTCTTGTACTTTGACGTTACGACAAATAATGTCCCAAGACAATCGACCTCAACTTGTTACGTCGTTTTTAATATTTACTTGTATTACATTGTAAATGCTACAAATTAAAAATATATATATAAATAATAAAATAAATCAGTAATATCTGGATTATTGTGAATTTCAATATTTAATGATTACAAGAAAATATATTTCAATATATATAAGACCTTACATTAGAGACAAAAATTATTTACAAATATTGCTATTATTTATTTTTAAATTACACAAACATTAATATTTATACATATATAGGTTGCAACGACATAAACTTTATTTGGCTTGTTGTGTAATAACGACGCGATTTAGCGTAAGCGACTTTTAAGCGACCCAAAGGAGATTAAGTTTGGTACAAGTTTATCCGAACGGGATTTCAGTTTCTGCTCGTCTCTTTCACTTTCCACCTCTCTTTTACGCAATTTCCATCTCCCTTCTACTTATTTTAAGGCTTTTCTTTTCATCTCTATATTTTCCCATATTTCAGTCCGTTGTTTCATAGTTAATATCAGGGCTGCAAGGACGATGTATGAGAATTATAACATGACCAAATTTCATTAAAAAAAAATAAATAAATTCAACTTCCTTCTAAAGATTTAGTAGAACCTTTTTCTTTATTACATTTTCATTTTTTTCATATATAATTTTAATCTTCATTTTTTAAATTATGATTATTAAAAATATATTTTGATCGAAAATTCTAAAAATATTCATATATATTTGCAAAATTATTTTTTTTAATAATTTATATTCAACTCTATATATTAAAATAGTTATATATCAACGTAATCCGATTATGCATTGATCATTATCCATGATTATATTATTATTACATACACACGGAGTTTCAAATTGAATAGATTATTTGATCTTCAATTTCTATATAATTCTATAGACGGCGATTATATATAAAATCCATTAAATAATTTTAATCTCTAATTAATTATAATTAAAATTATTTTTAGTAAAATTTCAATCTCTAAATTATCAACCCTAAAATTACGAGATTTTATTTTTATTTTTTTATTCCAATTTTATATATATATATATATATATATATATATATATATATATATATATATATATATATATATATATAATATTTTTCTCTCGCAGTTGAGGCTCTTTGTTTAACGTAAACGAAACATGTCGTGAAAAACTCGCTTTATTAAAGTCGACGCATTTTATATTCACGACGTAATCTGCTCATATTATAAAACCATTAAGGGTTGTTTTCTGCGTCAGTTTTCTCCCTTCCGCAATGTTACTATCGAAATCACGTTTATGTAAATACACGTGTTTGATTGACATATCTTGAATTTTTTATACATCTACGCCGATTTTTCTTTTTTTTTTTCATTTTAAGTAGGACATCGTGAGCAGATGTGAAAAGCGTATTATCGAAGCATCGCACGTGTTATTGGCAATGATTTGCTCGTATATTATCGAGGTTTTGTTGGAAATGATTTTTATCATGTTGTCAAATGAAAAATATTTATCAAAATATTTTTAATAAATTATTTTGTAATAAAATATACAGTATTTTAATATGTCTATTTTTTAATAATAAATTTGAAATTAAAATTTATAATATACTATTTATAATTATTGTTGCAAAAATATTTAAGGTCTTTGAAACCAAAATATCTTTATAAATAAAATTATATTTAGTTTTTCGATAATTAAATTCAAAACCTTTTAGTATAAATTATGTTTGAGTTTTGTTTATATAAAATATATTAATAGATATTTTATATATAAGAATTGAATGTAAAATAAATGAACCAGCTTAATATTAAAATTAATATTTGAAATTTTAATATAAAATTATTAATTACAAAGATCGATGTATATAATATTAGGTTGACTGAAAATTAATCAATTTATTTCAATGAACTGATTTATAATCAGTTTCTGTCAAAACACGGAAACATAAACATGAAATTTTTATTGTTTCGTTATTTTTAACAAATATGAAAAATGTCATGAACAACAATAGAAGAAGCTCATTTACGTCATTGCATCCTGTTTTTATTTGATCAAGGATTGAAGGCAAACTATGCAGTAAAAAATACTAATAATTAGTGGAATATATTCGAGCTATACCATAGTTATAAATAATTTAAAAAATATATAAAAATAAATTTCATGAAAAATAATATCCTAAAAATTAGATCCTCGTCCAGCAATTCCAAGTCTTTGTTAAACAATTGAGGAATTGTCGCTAAATTTATATTATATTATTTCCTTTAATTCTTGAAAATCGTACAGATTTAATATTGTCCGCTTTAAAAATAAATAGAGCCCAAAAGTGATACTATGTTAGATACGTACACAAAAGACCAAAAAAAAAAGACAGAAAATATCCGGAAAGAATAAAAAGAAAGAAAGGAAATAATGTAAAAAAAGAAAAAGAATTCCGAGAATCGAACCGTATCATCAGTTATGCAGGTGCGTGCCGCGTAAAAAAAACTGTTCGAAACGTTTCGCGCGCGTGAAATAGAACCTCGACCGCAAGCTACCGAATTTCGGCGGATAAAAACTGAGGCCACGGCCTCTCCGTTGTTCGGTCCGCCACTTTGGAGAGCGCGCGCGCTCTAGCTTTTCTCTCTCAAAAGAAATCTCATTTTAAGTGTATCGCGTTTGCTGAATACGAAATCGAATGGTCGATATTTGTAGCAACAGACGCCCACCGCATATCTATAAAAACCGCCCACCTAACTCCCTTAACCTTCAAGTGTCACCGGTTCGAATCCACAAAATTTTTATTTTTTTTTATCCGCCCTCGACTCATTCCACTTTTACAAACTTCTACTTTGTTCAATTACATTACGGCATAGTATTTTTTTTTTAGATCTTCCACTTCGTGACTAGTGGATTACTTAAGTTTATTTGCAACTAAATGTGTGTGTATGTGTATTATAGAAAGTCATATATTATGTCTTTCTATATTCTAAGATACTTTCTAATTAACATTATTAAGTAACAGAAATATTTTTTTTTAATCAATTGAAATTCATTTCCATGAAAAACTATATTATAGATTAAAAATTTATGACTCTAATATCTTCAATTAAAATATTTTTTCCATAATCATATAAAAAGGTTTTTTTTTCAGATTTCATTTATATTTCGAGATCTCTAAGCGATTTACATATGAAACTGAAAACTCGAATGAGAGAAAAAAAAGAGTATTATTCTCGTCGCCATCGTGGCTTTGGTTATTTTCGCACATATACCGTCGGTATTTTTCATTATGTAAGTCTCGGTATAAAGTAAAAAAAAAAACACCAAAGTCGGTTAAATTCGATTCTTTTGTACGTACGCGGAAAATTTGATTATTTTCGGGCAACCGCCCAGAACTGAATATGCAATATCAGCATAACGATATAAGCTCGTGGAAAATTTTTTCGGACGCAAATTGGAAGCGGTGCGAGACGCGAGGAAAAACCGGGAATTTTCTCTCCCCTTTGATTATTTTTGACAGGCGAACGGCGAATTTTGAAACGCTCGCAGATTTTTTTCTCCAACGAACATTAGATTCAGCGTCGGATAAAAGGGGATGATGGCTAAAAAAAGGGACGATGATTAGGGGTTGAAGCAGTAGATTCAAAAGACGCTCGAAGGTTCTGTTCAGGGACGAGCAATTGAAAATGGAATGTGTAAAAATTACTCAATTTAAAAATTAATATTTCATCGGCAATACACGAATAAGTATATATATTTTATATACAAATTTTAGAAAACAACATTTTTTGACATCCTTTTAAATAGAATCAAAAATTAATGTACCCAAAATTTTTCATAATAATAAATACAAAGTATATATGTAGTTAATTTATAAATTATATAAATGAATAATTGAATATATAAACCATTAAAAATTTCATCATATAAATATTAATATATTATATAATAATATAAGACGTGTTTCTGAACGAAATTAATTTCAAATTTTATATAACTAAAAAAATTAAAATAAAACTACATATAAATCGTTGTATATTATATTAAAATTTAATTTAATGATATATATATTTAATTTCACAGCTCAATATTAAACGTGTGACTTTATAAATTAAAATCATTTACAGCTAAAGTTGCAACCCTTATACTCTAACATAATTTCATGACAAAATTCGTGACTGACAGACAGACAGATAGATAGACAGTAACTAACCTGAAACCGTGTCTCGTAATTTGAACCATTGACGCACGCGGTAACATCAGAAAGACAGAAATTACTATCTAGAATTCGAAACCTCGGAAAAACGGCGTTCCGAATCGGAAAATTCGAATATTATTAAGACCGTTTAAAATATATATATTTTTATCCGTAATGTGCGTAACATTATTTTGAATTTATGAAATATATATTTATACACACACATATACATATATATATATATATATATATATAAAGGAAAAACCGCTCGCGAAAATCGTCGTTCATATTAAATTTTCCCGGGACAAATTTGATCGGATGAAAGACATTGCCGAAAAATGCGTCGCCTTCAAATATTAGCTTATTGTCGCGGCGGTATGCGATTTTTTTTTCGACGTTTTTTCCCTTTTTTTATTTTATTTTATTTTATTTTTTTCGGTGCTCCCTTGTTCCACTTTTTTTTTTGAGATATCTTTTTTTTACGTTTTCCTCCCAAAAGGTATTCTCTTATTCCACTCTTTTTTTCATTATTTTATTATTCGTTATTTACATTCTTCGGCGGCGTCATTTTTCGAATTTTCCTACAAATATTTGTATGCAATATTTACATTTTTATTATGAAAATTCGTCGATTTTCCAAATTATGCGGTAAATTATTGTTTTTTATTATTTACATATTCATATATAAATTAATATGTATACGCATATAGAACAATCTTCAAACAATATTAGCTATTTTTAATTTGATTTAAAAATTATGTGTTTCGAAAAATATATTTACATTTTTTTATTTACAAATAATTAAATTTAAAATTTACAATATAATAATTTTCAATTCAAAGAAAATATTTTCATGTAATTTTGATTTCTATTTATAATAAAAATATTTATTTATCAACTTATTATCATTAGTCAGTTTGTTTTTTAAATTACATTTAAAAATAAACTGACTAATATTTTTTCAATATATTATATCTAGAAATATGATAAAAACATCTTAATTATTATAATAAAATTTGAACTCAAAACGCTTTATATTGATCATAAAATAATTTTATCTGAATTTTCAATCAAATAAATAATATATATAAAAATCAATATCTTTCTATAGAATATAACAATAAATAAACGTTCATATATATAATATACTATGTATGAAAAGAGTCGATTTCAGCAATTTTCATTTCACCATTAACGACAATTGCTCGACGGGCCGTTTCATCCGGTTAACCGCTAACGAAGTCGTTACATCTTCCATTTAATACGTTTAACGAGCTTCCGGTCTGCGCGAGCCGTGTCACTTCCGGTTCGTATTATTTTTCCGGATTGAAACGCCGTCGACGTTTCAGGTGGTGTGATCGATCGCGACCTACGACCGCTTTTTCGACTTTTTTTTCTTTCCTCGACAAATTATATATATATATGTATATGTATATATTTAAGCGGTTACCGGAAGTCGTGATATAATTCGTCCGCTTTTCCGCGCGTTACGCAAAACGGAAACTGCGGCTTGCGACCGTCGACAATAGTCGGATGCTGCAATATTGTTTTAACGGCACACCGTGGACTTTAACGACGGAAATTGTAGCGTGTACGTCCGATCGCACACAATACATAGTTCCGGAACCGGAAATCGACTAATGGCTACCATCAAATATTCTAAAACTAATACGGATTATGTACGAGTTATTGTTTATTTGTTCTCCATATTAGTATATATTATATTACATGATCGAAGAATTATATAATCAAAATATCTTTAGCACTAAAATAATATTGATACTAGTAATTAATATATATTATAAATTAATTATTTATAATTTTTATTTATTGTAATATAGCAATGTTCGACAAAATATTTAATAAACATTTTCTTTAAAAAACTTTGTTAAAAGTAATAAATAAATAAAATAAAAATTAATACATTTATATATGTATGAAATAAATATAAAATATGTTTTTTAATTCTGAATAATTAGTAAGTAAAATAGTATTTTTTGAAAATTGGAATTATAATATAATCCTGCATATTATGTGTTAATCCAATGGTTTCAAATCGTGCAAAATTTCACATTAATTGGGTGACAGGTTTAGTCGGACGTTTTATATGTGAAATATGTCATTAATTACGAAATGCACATTTTAATATATGAAATATATATACGGATATATTTATTTATTATTACAAGCAATATTTATTATATGAAAATGCACGTCACGTAAATACACTATTGCGGTTTTCTATTTAAATTATTATATATTATATTCACGGTTTTGTCATATTGAGACCGATTGTTACACGTGTCGTTTGAATGCGACACGTGTCCGCTTGTTATTTATTTACAAATTATCGATTTTGTATGATTAAAATATCCATTATATATTTATTTGTGAATAAAAGCGTATTTAATATTCGTATTATATATTTCATTTTTTATCATTTAAAACGTTTGTCGTGTATGTTAATTTTTTAAATTTATTTTAATAGCTATGACCCGATTGAATACGACTATTATTATATAAATTTTTAATTTTATATTTCTTTATTTTTATATCATTTTTAAGTTAAATTTTAAATGAAAATTATTTTTTTCTGATAAAAAGCAGAAATATTTCAATTACGATGAAATTTTTAAATTGTATGGCGTCCTCGAATCATTGTTAAAATTAATTTAAAATAAAAATGTGTGTGTGAGAATTTAATGTAAAAAATTCTGCATTAAGCAAATTAAAATATTTTTTAATACTTTTTAAAAATCAAAAATTTGTGCTAAATAATGTTCAAGATCTTGAACAAATTAAATTTATTAAATAAATTATAATGCTGATAATGATTCATTTTTTAAAGCTTTATTTCTATGTTTAATTTGATTTTATTTGTTAAAAAATCATTTTTCAAAATATTCTTTTAATTATCTATAAAATAAAAAATTCATAATATATCTCACATACTTGTAATTCAGCGCAAATTTTTAACGCGTTATTATTCAATCATAATTTAAAATTCGACACACAACCATAACGGGATAAAATGAAACGTTGACGTGATGGTAGGGAGGGGGAGGCGGGTTAAAATAAAGGTTGCAGGTTTTTCATCGCGTATTAAAACCGCACATTCGGGAGATTACGCCGTGGAAAACTCACACCGCCGAAAACCCTTCCGGAAAATTTCACCGTATCCGCGACGTGCGGGTTTTTCCTCTTTCTATAATCTAAAAGCGGGTAAATTTTTACGTTTTCCAACCTGCCGCCGCAGCACACGTGCCCGATCGTCACATACTTACACCGGGGTGACCAACCGTTGCAAAATTAAAACGGACCATAATGGATTTTCACTTTGTTCTCATTAATATTAAAAACTCGAGGATGCTTCGGTGTATTTTTACATTTTTCTACGTTGCTTTCCCTTTTATCATATCGCTGAAAATATACGCTTTTTTAATTATTTTCTATTAAGAGAAAAATTCTTAGAATCAAATAATATGAAAGAAATAACAATATTAAATTTTTGTTATTGATATTTAATAATCAATATGATTTATAATAAAAATCATTAAAAAATGAACTAATGAATAATATAACATATAAATTATTAGTTCACTTTAGAAAAAAATGTTTTTTATTTTTGGTCGATTCGTTAAAAAACCGTTTTTATAAAATATGACACATTTATATAAATAAATACAAGTGTTTTGTCATTTTGAAGATTTGGTTACCTCAGTTTGTTTCTGACACATATTCCCTTTTACACATTTTTATGCACACTCGTATAGACGGTGTGCCGCTCGTCTGGTTTCGTTTCCTTTTGTGCCTTTTTGTGCGGCATAGACTTTCAGGGCACAAAGGCGGCGCCGAAAGGGTTAATCTTGCGTTTCGCGTACGCATAAATCTCTTTTTGCCGCATTTTACACTCAACCCCTTCGCACACCGCAGACACACTTTAACCCCCTTTCCTTGATTCAATGTCGCTTTTGTAAATTTTTGTATCTTCAATATGGTCTGCGATGATTTTCATTAAGTAATAAATGCTTCATTTTTAAATGTATAACAAACTTTTATAATATAAAAATTATCATATATATAAAATGCTATTGCTGCTGGGGTCACATTCGAATAATATCTTATTTTTACAATTTTATATTAAATGATTTTTATAACTCAAAATATATATTCTTATAACGTTTTTTTTCAATTTATTATTATATATTTTTATGTAAAATATTTCAGCGTTTACGATCTAATTTTCTTCGATTACGTTAGATTTTTTAAGATGTTTTATTGCTTTTATGCAACATAACGATACTTTTCATCACCATAATTATATAAAATTTTTATACGTATTTTTTTTAATTTTATATTTTTTGTCACTTATTTTATTTTTAAAGTGATTTTTTTTTATATTTTTAAATTTATTTCAGTAAAACCTTTAAATAATAATAAAAAATGTGTGCATATCTAATGATCTAACAGACACTTGTTATAAAATAAAATTTCAAAAATTCTTCAAATACAACATTCATACATATTTCCATTATATTATAGATTAAAGCAACTCAACCTTATCATTAATAAAAGGGATGATACTCAGATGATTACTTCTTATTTCGCCTTCCACAATTTTTCGTCCCTTGCCGCTTGGGTTTTCCGCTTCATTCTTAACCCGGCACGTCATCCCCTTAAGATTTCCCACACCGAAAATTTTTTTTTCCGATTTTCCCCACTTTGGTATATCGCGTAATGGATTCGCCGGGACGCGATATCGCCCGGTATTATTATCCGAACAATATAAAGGATTATTGCAATTTATTTCCGGATCCGGTCCAATGGACGCGCCATTATTTTTATATACGTTTCGTATGAAACGCTAATCGCCGAATTACATACGCATTTGCTGCAGGGTTGAAACCGAGAGGAAATACTTTATCGACGATAATAGGATACCGAACCTTCTCCCTTTTCACCCGTTTCAATTAAAAAAAAAAATCCTTATCTAATAGTGCAAATAATACTAAAAATAGTCTACACTTACATTTATATAAGAATGAAAAATGAAGAACTATCTTTTTTTTATTTATTGCATAAAAAATTGCAATATTCTAAAAAAATGATTACATTTTTTAAATGAACATATGAAATGGAATATATCCTATATATGTTATAACTATTAAAAATAATATTAGATTTTTTTTAAATAAAATAAATTTTATTCCATATCTCGTAGAATATTGCTTAACGGCTTCATTATTAATATTGGTCGACCACCCTCTATAAAAACAGAATATGGCGGAAATGAAGACAAACATTCCTAATATTCAATATGAACCCCAATGCATTACTTCTTTCGTTGATATAACAAAATAAAACTCGCATTAACCACAAGGGTGAAAAGATAAAGCTAGATATCGACGAAATAGAAAAAAGAATATGAAAACGACATATAAATATCATTAATGATGAAAGAGCGTTCGGGAATATGGACAATATAAGAAATATTTATATTTGAGTTTATGTGAAGATTGATGACAGAGATGCTTAGAAAGATAATGAGCTAAGGATAATTTATCCAATACACAAAACATATATAATAAAATAAAAATGAATGATAAATATTAATAATATACGATTTACATATCGCATCAAATTTTAATGATGGAAAATTTAAAAGAATTGTGTAATAGATTTTTATAAATTATTTTTAATATATATTTATATTGTTCACTCGAACATACATATATATATATATATATATATATATATGGTATATTATATTTACGGGGAATAAAGAATAGACGAAAAAGGTGGTCTTTTGGATCCCTTTGTAGTGGCTACGGTCGCAACGCGTACACGAAACGCTCTTTTGCGCTTCCGGAAAAGAAGCTTTTCCGGCGGCGAAGAAGACGACTTCCGGTTGCTCAGCACACGTCGTTCGTCGTTCCGCTAGACGATAATTATCCGTTTCCTGTCGCCAGCCATGCACCACCTACGTGTACGAATTATCCCCAACTATTGAGAAAAATGGACCCGGAATATTCCGGGAAAAAGAGGAAAAACTGCCCTTTTGCGGCGATTCAGTATTACGGCATCATTTAATAGTCGATAATTAAAGATTTTATTACAATAATATTTTTTTTTTAATTTCAATTAAAATCATTATATATATAATAAAAAATAAAAAAAACATAATTTCTTCAATTTATTATTTTATTTATATGATGTATTTTTAGTATATAATAATATACGACAATGTAATAAATTAACATAACATCATTTCTGCTTTCACTGAAAAAAATCATAATATCGTTATAATTTATTTTTAAGGGTAAGTTAAGATTAAAAAGTCACGAAACTTTATTTTTATTCGACTCACCCTTGTTTTTTAACTATATACCATACATTTTTTTTCGTTTTCTAATTACGTCACGCGTAATCTTTCCTTTAACATTTGCACTGAATTTGGAGGGATTTCCTTTTTCCCCTACATTTTTTTTATCAAATTATATTTCCTAACCTTTATAATGGTTTTGACGACCCCGAAAAATTTGAAATTAACATTAATGTGTACGTGTAATGTTATTTATTTGATAAATTATTGTTTATATTTCTCTCATTAAATATCATAAAAAAGGTAATAATCTATTAGACTTATTCTAAGTCTAATAGATTAAAATAAATGTATGTATAGTAGGTATGTAATTTAAACAGAGTTATGCATAGTCGACTAGTCAATTTAATTGTTCAAAGCAATTATGAAAACGTAGTATTTTTAACAAAATTATATACAATAAACAAAAATGTGTAATAATAATTAAAACTATACTTTATACGGTTAACCTTTCAAAATATTTTTTAGCGGTCACTTTAACTTACCTATATTTAAATATCTAATTATTGTTGATTTTTCGCTCATTTTATTTCGTTCGTACTTTATGATAAACTGAAAAATGATTTCTCATCCCGATGTTAAAGCTTTGTAATTTTTATACAAATATCAAGATATTTTTTTAATAATAAAATTGATTATATTAAAAATATACACTATATTTCGATCTTTGAAAATTTTTAGCATCATTATCACAAAAAACACATTCCGGTTTTTATACCTCTTACACTTTAATTATTCAACACACAATTTTGTGGAAAAATTTTGCTGACGTTATAATTTTATAATTAATTTTCTCTTTCTTTGAAAACTGAAAATAAACAAATAAATACCTTCTTTGCTTTCCACTCGAAGTCGACTCGAGTAAACGTTTTCACTTTTCCGATCAAATATTTGATGTTTTCTTGCCGTCGTAGACATTGACTTACAAACACAAGTACTGTATATATTTATATGTATATGAGTGTGAATATATATATATATATATATATATATATATATATATATATATATATTCACACTTTTAATACTCTCACAAATTCAGTCTTCTCCGAAGATATTATACGAAAAACTTAATATTTATTGTAACCCAAAATAATTGTTATTAATTTGTTTTAAACAAATAAATATTCATAGATATTTTATCGCTTTTCCTAAGAAAATACTTTAGAAAAACTTATATACTATATAAGCTGCAAAAAAATATTTATGATGAAACTTTTAAAAATATAATTATTCATATATGCTACTAACGTAATCATTAGTAGTAAATAAATTGTATTCTAACTAATTTAATATTTTATTTAAAAATATCAAAAAAAAAATATGTTAAAAATTTCAAAATAAAATGATGAATAATTTAAATAATAATCGTGTATAGTAAATATATATTAGTAAATTCATATAATTTAAATCGATGAAAGTCGATGAAAAAAATATAATTATTAATAACAAATCACACGCATAAAGTATTAATAACCGCATTCGCATAACATAAGTTTTAAAATATTCGATTTTCTAACATTTTTCACTGCGCAAAGGGTTCAAACAATAACAACATACGCATTAGAGATTCATATTATTTTAAGCTGATAATGTTTATTCTATAAGCCGCGACGCGGTAGGCTTTCGCAAAAGTTCAGTAGAACCGCCAACCCTCTTTTCCATTTCACTAAACCTCAAAAAAAGAAGAAAAAAAAATGTGAACGAATAAAGGGAAAAAATTAAAGTAAAATATAAGCGCCCCGAAGCGTTGATTTTCACGCGCGAAAAGTCACAACGTGTTATTGCTTCTTCGAGATGAATTTTAAAATGTTTATGAAGATAATATTCCATTTTCAATACATAGTATAAATATGTGTGTGTGAGTGTGTTTATATATTTTTTATAAAAATATATTATATTTAAATTATTTTTGTATGAACGCTCATGTCATTTAATATAAATATTATTATTTTTTATTTCTTCAATGTATATTTTACAAGCATTTGTATATATTTTTTATGATATTAGTGTTATTTTTAAACATTTTAAAAATGAAACTAATTGTGTATCAAAAATTTTTCGTCTTTCTCTAAATTTTTTTCATTAAAAAATATATAATAGTTACAAATTTATTATTATATATTTTGCTGCATTTATAAAATTTGAATTTTTGAGTTATTTATAACTTAGTATTATAACTTTGATTTCATTATGTACAAAAAAACTTTTACACACACACACACATACATATGTATGTGTGTGTATAATAAAAATGGTAAAAATAACGCACCATAAAGATATGCGACACGAGAAAAAAATTCACCACATTTAATAAACAGAACGCAAAGCAATTTTTTTACTGTTTGTTTACATAAATATTTGTCCTTCATGAAAAAAATAATAATTTCACAGAAATTCAGCAAAAACGAAAAAAAAAACACATTAATTACATCTACTTTCACCATTTATATCGATTCATTAAAAACATTTTTTTTAATAAAAAATAATGGTTGAAATTTAATTATTTTTATATTTATCGAAAGGAAAATTTCAATGTTAAGTAAAAGCATGTCCGTTTTTTTTAATTAATTTAATTCTCATCAATTATATTCAAATTAATAAAGTATAAAATAATGCTACTACTATTTAAATGAGAAAAAAATAAAAATATTTCAAATAATATTAATTATAAAAACGCAAAAAAAAAAAGAAAATAAATTTAAATTTTCATTTATTCATCATCGGTCATATTTTCACCCTATAAAACCTAGCACATATTAATTGAAAATTATTTATATTAACACTTTATACATTCGAATGGAAAATGTGTAAAAATAATTGCGATATTAATAATAAAAACAACGCAAGTGATTTTATATGCGACGCATATAACGAAATTCGCATTTCAATCAACATTGCATTGTTTACCGATTATATTTTATGTTTATGCATTTGACGTGAATGTATTTTCGCAAAATTTATTTTTGTATATTTTATTATTATTCGAATATGGGACACACGTTGGAAAAACATACGAATTTTCCATTACATAATATCGAACAATTTGAATTACACCACGAATCATGCTTTTTACGTAATACATTATTTCAATCGAATATATCATATGTATAAATATTATTCAATTAAAATATATTTAATATTTATATATATATATATATATATATATATATCTTGTATATATATATATATATATATATATATATATATATATATATATATATATATATATATATTATGAATTAAATTGATTTTCTCAATAGATTTGACCCAGTTTAAGTATCGTAACGCATTAATATGAGCTAGAGAGTTAACTTGTAGAGCGTCTTAAAGTTCTCGAAATGGGTTTTCGTGAAAATCTACAAAATCCACCACCCTGAACGGCGAAAAGAGCGTTTCAACCCTTAACATGACGCCCTTTTGGAAGTAATTTGCACGTACAAATTTTATTTTCACGTAGTACTCGCCGCTGCACAAAAGTGTGCAAAGCATTAAAACTTTATCGTTACCTATTTAAGTATGAGTGTGTGTATATGTGTGTGTATGTTGGTTATATTTAATATATTTTTATTTTTTTTTATATAATTATACTACTATAATAATTCTTATTATTGTGTATATTACAATTATTTATGAATGAGTACATGTTACAGACATTTATCTTATAACATATATCGAAAATCTAGATCTACTATATAATAATATAACACAATGAAAAGATGAAAGTAAAGCGTAAGACTGAAAGTGAAAAGGAGAAAGTACTTGGTCTGGATTAAAAACGAACACGAAACGGAAATAAATTTTGGGATTTTAAAGGTTGGTTTTTCTTTTTTTTTTTCATGAGAAGTTCCTTTTCGATTGTTCCCCGTTAACCTCAACGACAAGGTGAGCGCCATTTTTTCATACGAATTTTCCTCATCCTTTGCGTGAAAGGCGAACAAAAAAAAAACGAACAGGACGAAAAAAAAAACGAAAGAAAAGTTTTCTCTTCCTATTCACGTAGATTGTTCCGCGTAAATCACCCGCGATGAACGTTCACGGACCGAGAGCAGAAAGAAAAAAAAAATCGCAAAAGAAAGAAAAGAAGAAGAATATAAAAAAAAAATATAAGAAAATCAGGGAAGAAAAGCGAATTTTTCCATTATGAAGTTATTGCCGCTTTTTTTATTGTTATGTCTCGTCTACGCAAGATTCGGACGCCATTGTTAATTCGGGCCCGTTTTGCTATCTTTTTTTTTCTACTTCTTTTGGCTCTGTGAAAATTTTTCACTTTGTTCTCGTGTATTTTTTTTTCTTTCTTTTACCGCGTTTTTCCCGTGCGCTTAAGATATCCGACGTAAGAAAAAAAAAGGCTCGTTATCAATTTAAATTAATTATTGCGAGAAATGTACATCTTCGTGACTGTAGTGCCGTTATGATTGTGAAAAATTATGAAAAGCCTTCCGAAACGACTGTATTAATTCTAGTTGTACGTGTATAACATTTTTCTTTTCGCATTTAAAAGAAATGTTTTTTTTTTATTATTTTATTATTAAATCTCAGTTGAAAAAAAAAACGTTTTACTTATTATCTAATAAAAAAAAGAATATTTTAAAATATTTTCTTTAGAATTTTTTTAATGAAAAAATGTTATAGAATAAGTTTCATATTAAAATATATTTTTTGAAATTTCTTTAAAATATTATATATTACATATAGTTTATGACGTCGTTTTCTTTATTTAATTAATTTAAAAAATACATCAATTTATAATTAACTTTCAGTTTGATTATCATGTTGAAAAATATATTTATATACTTATATTACAATATTAATACGAATAATTTTCCAATAAAAATTTTCAGTGCATTAAAAAAAGATATAAAAACTTATTTTTAACACATTATTATATATTTTATTTCATTTTTCTTTTGAATGCATTTTAAATATTTTAAAAGATTTACGTATATTTTTCATTCCCATACATTGTAAATACATTTTTCTTATGAAATTTTTTCGATGCGCTACCATTGTGCAAAAAAAAATATATACCATATATATATATATATATATATATATATATATATATATATATATATATATATATATATATATATATAGATATATATATATATACATTTATCATTTTTTCCTGTTACACGTTCGCATTTTAAAATAATGAAAATATTTTTCAATAAGTCAGATGCGGAATTCGACGCGGCAACGTCGATGTTACGAATGATACTGAAACAAAACAGCTGAAAAAAAAATTTTCCCACTGCGGCTATTTTTTTCAATAACAACCACCGCCTGCGGAAAATGTACGGCGAACTCGACGAGACCACATATTAATAAATAACAATAAACGATCACGAAACTATATTAAAAGAAAATTTATAACGTTGAAATCATCATATAACGAATATTCGTCGATCGATAATGAATTTTGATAATAAAACCTTCGTGCGTTTTCAATATATTCTCATTTTCCTATTGAAAAACTAATGTAATTTTTTTATATAATAAAATCAATTAAAATATACGAGTTCTACGTAATAATATAATTATTTAAAATTATAGAATTTATTAAATTCAATCGTACAAAGAAAGAAAAAATCATCGACGTGAAAATGAAAACGTGGAAAAACCTCATTTTAACACGGCACACCGGCGACATATATTATGTATTAGTCGTATTGCTTTTCTTTCACGTGTGCGACACAAGTGGTTCGGAAAATCGATTTTCAATATAAGTACAGTCCACTTTAATTATTAAAGGGGGGTAAAATGTGGTGTAACCATGGCATCGAAACCCCGCTACACAAAAACGACTTATCGACACGTCGTCTTTTCATTATTAAACAGACACAAGGATTTATCTATTTTTTTTTCCTATTTTAAATGTCAACTGTTAACAACTTTTGTATCAAAATAGATCCATAAAAGAACAAAGCAAATCCTTGTGAACCTTCTGGGAAATTTCATTATAAAAATTCTAATATATATATATATATATATATATATATATATCTAATAAATATCAAATGCTTTCAATAAATAAAAAGTAATAAAGCGTATATTAAAAGTTTATACAAACATAACTTAGGTTAGTACTAAAATATTTTTGTATTATATGTGAAGAATTTTTGAACTGAAACGTATTAGTATGAAATTTTCTACGGTTTTCTTCCGTAAACTCTTCCCGTTTATCATGGAAACAAATTGAAAATAAATATATACGCGTATATATTTTTCCCTAATTGAAGTATAATGTTGAATAGGGGCGTCGAGACGCACCAAGCAATTGGGCTTAATGATGCAGAAGGTATTCGCGTGGTCCAATTAAGCCTCCTCGAGCTTATTCGAACAGAAAGCGCGGCCTTTTCATCTTGCGAAACACAGTTTGAGAACGACAGCGGTACAGAAGGAGAGAACGAGATGAGCCTGTATAGGGTATTCGGTATTTGCTTGGAGCAAGCAAAAGGCCATTAGAGCAAGTGGAGCTTACATACGCACGATTTCGTTAAAGTAATGAAAATATTCCCCTTTATACACACATATTCCGTGGGAACGTTTACAAACTACGGGATGCAAATGTTTTCATAGTTTACAAAATATTTTACAATATTTACATTATATTTCCAACATTTATGTTATCGAATATAACAAGTAATAAACTGCTTTAATGAAATTATACAACCAAAGAATATAATATATTTTCTTAAGTACATTAAAATATGAAATATGTTTTAGAACTATATAAAAAATATTTTGATAAAAAGTTTTTTTTTAATATTTTAACAATAATAATAATCACTTGTATCCTTTTGTCTCTTCTATCGTTTTAAACGCAAATAAACACTAGTACTTTATTTAATAAATGCGTGTAAATTTTCACACACACACATATATATATATATATATATATATATATACATGTACATATTTAAATATATATATATATATATATATATATATATAATATATATAATATAATATAAAATATAATTTTCCTGCCTGGATTTAACTGAATTGTTCAAAGTAGCCGTGGATTTTACTCGAAATTTTCCAGGAAATCGTTAAATATCTCCTTTGACATCGACGGTCGTATTATTAATTTTATTTTTGCGTACTAGAAATTGTCGAAAATTTCATTATGTAAGTGAAAAGTCGACCGTTTTTCGCGACAAAACAAAACATATTTCAATTATAAAAAATGTTTATCATTGCTCATATTAATAAAATATAATTTAGATTTTCAAAATATCATATAGAATATTTATTATAATATATAAAATTATAATATTTTATTACACACTTTAATATAAGTTTCACTTGTCTGTTTTTCTCGGTGGAATTTTGTAATCGATTTTTCAAGCATTTTCCGATGTCTGATTGAACTGAAACTTTGCATAATTGCTCACACTCGATGACAATATAAGAATCAATTAATAGATTCATAAAATAATTGACCAAATAGTAGCAATTAATTATATCGCTTTTACAATATAATTGCCACTAATAATACAATATGACGATAATACAATAATATCATTGTATTATTAATAATACAATGGTACATTTATGGATAAATTTATAGGATAATAAAATGATACGAATGTTATTATTGGTAATAGAGATACGTTATAAAAGTATATTTTTTTAATATTTTTATATAGTCAATTATTTTATATTTCAAAATCATCTATTATAAATCAAAATGACATAAAATAATAAAAAAAAATATTTGCATTAAAATACTTCACATTTTCTAATTACGAATGTCAGCTTTCATTATACAGGCATTCTAGACCGCAATTTACTGCACTAGACGAACAAGAATAACGGACGCCCCTGTCGATACGGCGAATAAGAGAACAATGCTAATTGGATTCGTTGCACATTCTAATTGCATTAGTCACAAATGCAACTAATGCGTTGCGCAATTAGAATGCAACCGGTAGCCGAAAGCTCGCCTAGCGTCGAGCTTTTTTCATTCACCCGTATCGGATTGCTTTCGCCGTTAAATTTATTTACATTCATTCCGTTGAGTCGTCATTGTTTTCACCTCGCTTTTAGAGTCTCTTTGTTTTTTTTTCTGCCATTTTTTTTTCTTTTTCTAATTAATACATATTCAGCTCGACTCTAAATTGAAGTGTGTTTCAGTATATTTTTTTGTATCCAATTTTCACGTTGTTTTATTTAAAACAATTTGCATGTTTTAAATATCGTTTTATATACAAATCTAATAATATTATTATTCAACATTTATAACGATATATATATATATATATATATATATATATATATGTGTGTGTGTGTGTGTGTGTGTATATATATATATAATTGAATTAATGGCACGGTGGCATTTGAAATCTTTCAGGCTAAAATGATGATTTAAATTTTTACAGGTTCGAGTCGTCAGCTCGAAATAAACTACTTATAAATTCGAACACCATTTATACGTCGACGATCTACTTCGAAATACAAAAGAAAAACACTAAGTACACCGTTGAAAATTTCGACAAATATTCAATTTCTACTTTCGTTTTATCAATACATTACATTGTTAAATTTGTAGAAGCGGACCGACGAAGTGAGTGAAACGGCCAAAAAAAAAAAACACGAAAAACGTTGAATCGATACGTCAATTTAGCGTTAACGCTAAATTTAACCGAAAATCAAACTGAATTTCCCTCGGAAAAACGGCATAAATCGTCGGCTATCCGCTCTTGGAAATAAAATAGGGAGGTGCAGGGGTGCGTCCGTGCTTTCATTTGCCACTTTTACTCAGTTTTCTCTTTCTATCTCTCGTTTCTTTGCCCCCCCCCCACATTCGAAGTCCCCTTCTCTTATTTTCATTTTGTTCACCTCGTATATTTCTTTTTTATATATGTATATACATTTTTTTTTTCGCTGCTCCTTCACTTTTCTTTTGGCTCATTAAGTATGAAACATTTATCATTTGCACGGTCGTGTATACGTATAAAATAAAAAGCAAAAAATATTAAAAAAAAGGTTTAAAATATACAGAACGAACTTTACAAATATATATTCAATAAAAATCTTAAAAATAATATTTTCCTATTTTTTATTTTTAATTCTAAAACTAGTTGAACGATACATTTAATTTATTTTATTTTGAATATATTTAGAAAAGCCATTTTTTAAATTATAAATCACTATATATTTTAAAGAAAAAAAGTATATATGATATATAATAATTTCTAATTGGAGATTTATTATTTTCTTTTTCATCATTCGTTAATAAATCTTATTTAATCTAATATAAGCTTTAAAATTACATGTTAGTTAAATAGTTTAACTCTGATTTAACAATTTTGAGTTTAAACGAACATAAAAAAATTAGTTTTTAACGAGTCATTAATTGTAATTATTTCTGAAACTCAAAGAAAAAATCATTTTATTTACATTCTCCTTCAATTTTTTTTAGTTTATATACTTTTTTGATATCGTATCGGTGTAAAATTTATTTTATTCGACTAATTTATTTGAGTGCTCTAAACGTCAATAAGGTTAAAAAGATTTTCATCATTTATTGATTTAAAATAGTTTTTTTTTATTAATAGAAAAATAATGCTTAAAATTATTTTTAATTTTTATTCAGATTTTTTTCAGTTTTTAGATGTTTTTTTTTTATTTTAAATAAAAGAAAAAGTTTTAGTAGGGAAAATAAATATATATATATATATATATATATATATATATATATTTATTTATAAAAGAAAAAAGCGTGCGTACCATACTAAGGCCAACAGAGCGTCAGGTGATGAAGGTTTCACTCTTTTTTTTCTGTTTGTACTACGTGAGGGCAGGATCAGTGTCCGGGATTTATGAACGCCTCACGACGCTGAATAATCAGAAGCGTCGCGTCGAACATACACACACACACACACACACACATAAAAAAATAATACTGAATAAAAAAAATAAATAAAAAAACAGTGTAGAAGTGTAGAACGAAATGAGGGTCGAGGGTGCGGGTTGGGAGGGTCCGGAGGGTTGAAAATAGAAAAATAACATTGACAAAGAAGGCGTCGGCCGGATGGATTACCGAGGGCATGAGATAGCGCCGGTGAGACAGATTTTTCCGGCTGTTCGTGTTGTTTGCCAAAGGCTTCGTTCGAATGTGTACGAAACGGGAAAAATCGCTTATGCGATTTTCCCCGGCTGACGAATGTAATGGCTATATTGTGTTTATGTTTATATATATATATATATATATATATATATATATATATATATATCGCTTTTATAAGCCAATAAATATAAACAATATTTGTTAAGAATATAATATATTCTATATATGACTATATAGAAATTTTAAATTAAAAATATTACTAACTAAATGTTTTAATATTGTGTTTAAAAAAAATAATTTAGCTATTACTCAATTTTTTTAAACAGTTACTTCAATTAATTCAATAAGTCAATAAACTGAAAATTGAGTTGATAAATAATCCGTATTAAAAAAAATAAATCAGCACAACAATATTCAAAATAATGTCCTTGACTCATATAAAAATGTCTAACTACTTATATATTTTTATTTTATAAGAATTTTTTTTGCGTAAATATATAATGTAATGATACATATGTACACACAAATACTATATATCATTAAATAAATATTGATTTAATATACCATTTTTATTATAAATTATTAAATATTATTTTTTTTAAATAAAGGTGATTTTCAGCAGTTGTATCGGTGTTATTTCGATCATCCCTTATACGTGGATTTATATGCACGTGAATGCGTATATAAAGTTTGAATAAGGGTTGAATTTTCGTTTGGTTCGCGTCTAAAACCGCAAGGATATAAATATTCGTTCGAACGCACGTGTGGAAAATTTAAGCTCGGTTTCGTTCAGACCGCGATAGACGTTATAAATCAATCGTCAATTATGGTAAACTTTTTCGCCGTTTCGTACCCTTTTTTTTATTTTTTTGTTATATTTTGACTGCTTATTTTATTTAACTTTGCGTTACTTCCATTTCGTCACATTCAAAATGCTTTTAGTATTATCCACGGATTCGTACAGATCGGTTCGAAAAAAAAATTATAACAATTTTCCAAATAAAATCGTCGATCAGTTTGATTATTATTACATGAATAGAAAAATATGTGATATTTCCGAATCATTACATCTTAATTATAAATTTGAATACCTTTTGTATATTCTGTATAACATATTATTTATAACTTTCTCGATTATAATTGATGAAATCTCAAGAAAATTGCGCTTTAACAGACTTTTTGTATTAAATTAGATCTTTTTAAAAATATGAAAAATGTTTAATTTATTTTTTTATATCATACGAAATATCAAAAATATTTTCAGGAACTCTCGGCTTATCTTGAAATTTAAATAAATTGAATTATATTAATACACTTTAGCATCATCTATCAAAAAAAAATGCGAGTATATATTATATAAAAATGGATACCGAATAATATTTTGAGAAAACTTCATGCTTCGAAATATAAAATTTATATAAGCGCATTACGAAATATATGAGAGTAAAAAGGTATATAGATAAGGGCAATAGGTAGGGGTTTGAACCTCAAACTCTGTGGAAATCGCCATATTTTCGGTAAGTGGTCCACTGGGAGAGCCTCAGGATCATAGGATCATCTTAGGGGCTGTCCCTCAGGATCGGGGTCGGATATCGAAATTACAAATAAACTTGAAGCATACAGGATACTTTACAAAAGTTTCCCTCACCTGGCCTTGCTTCCCTAACCGGAGGCTATTTGCATCGTAACCGATGTTCGCCAAACCGCAATCAAATCCACGAAAAGTCGATTGTTTTTCCTCGGCAAAGGTAAAATTACGTAAAATAAGCGAATTAATGCATGAAAACTTTTTTTTCTTTGACGCCCCCACAACTCATCCTTATTTGAAAATGTGTATATATAGTTAATAAAGGGCGTAAACGAAACATAGTACGGTAATTTTATATTTACATTATGCAAATTGAATTCAAATTACTTTAATATTTTATACTGAACAAATTTTAACAATGAATTTATGTACTGAATTAAATATTTTTATGTTTATCTATTAAAACAATCATAATAATCGTAAAACAACTATGTTAAAGTATAGTTTAAAAGTTTTTCTTGTAGTATTTAACTTTATATTTAAAATTATCCAAACTATTATTTCTGAAATATTTATTTTTTAGCATATAAAAGAATAAATATATATATGTATAATATTTTTAATATCAAAATTACAAAAAGATATTTTTTTAAATATATTTGTTATTTTATATATTCATTTTCATGTTGTATGTATATAATATTTTGTGAAAATTCTTTAAATAAGTATATAGTATAATAAAACTATGTACAACATATAATCAAAATCGTAATCCATACAGTAATAACAAAAAAGGAAAATAATAGAATACAATAATATATGATCAGATATGTAAGACATAAAAAAATACATGAATCCAACTTTCATTTTCAGCATGTTTCTTATGTCACTCTTAAATTAGGAGCGTTCTTATCACGAAAATGTTCCAGAAAAAGAAAGAAAGAAAGAAAAAAATCCAAAAAGGCACATGTCTCTGTATCATGATTGCGTACCGCTCGTAAATTATCAATAGCCACATATTTTTTTCGTGTTTGTACTTCGTCCTTGCGATAAAAGGAATCAAATAGCCCGAAAAGCCTATAAACATTGGAGCACTCGGATAACGACGGACGCGTAATAAGATAGGAAAATCCTTCATAAAAATTGTGATCAGATGCGTGCGCATCGAAGAAATAACTTCGTCGACTGTAGGAAAATCCCCCAAGGACGAAATCCGCAGAAGAATTTTCCAAAATTATCCCTCTCAAAAGTGAACGTTCGTTCCAAATATACGCCAATAAATACAACTTTTTTTTTCTTATTAATCGAAATTAAAAATAGATATAAATATATCGGTCATTTTTTACGATTTTCTTTTAGTTGATTTTCAATTAGATAAAAATAAATACATGTAATTTGAATTATCTACGATGCACTTACATTAGATTCTCGCGCATGGGAATATATCGTTTAGAAACTTTCCCCATTGTTACCCTATCATCAATGTGGAATTCAATTACATCCTTCAATTTAGAACATATTCTGATATTAAACGAAATTTCAAACCCTTTCGTTCGTTCAATTTTAAAGCGTAATTCAATTATCTTCGATTATTTGAAAACTTGCTGTAACGTAATGCTTTTAATATATTATATTATTCATTATTGGCAACAATTGATTATTGGAATATTTTCATATAATTATATTTATACTTATAATGATTTTTTTTGATTAATTATTAAATCATGTATATCGAAAATGAATTTAAAAATATAAATTATAAAATTATAATTATTTTTTTTAATATTTGAAGACAAATATTGGTAACAGTCGTGTCTGTGGTCTTGTCTCAGATGATATTATAAAATCCCCAGTATAATGTGAATAAAATGATTCATGTACCCTGAAAGACCCGGTCAAATTAGACCCAAGAATACCCAAAGGAAGATCAAATGCTTCCCTCCGGAAAATAAGCCCTTCGTACATCGCATACGTTCCCATTTTTATTTACCCTCTTCCACGTTTTTCGTGTTAAATTTTTTTTTATCTATAGAGTCGATGTCAACGCATCCATTATTTTTTTGAAACCAAAAAAAAAAATTGGATTTTGCAATTTTATTATCCGATTTTTTGATATAAATTACATTTAATAGGCTATTTGTTGTATATTGTTTCATTTTTTTTTAATATAAATAAAAAAATGATACTTCAAAGTTTAACACAGAATTAGCTTTCAAAATCAAGCCAATTTTTATTATGTAGATAATATTTCAATTCACAATTAACTAGAACGTCCGTCGTTTTTGACTTGTCCCGTTTACGTTTCGCCAACTCTCAGCCGATTTAAATAAATAAATATTCAGTGGAAAACTTTTAGCGTCCTTAAAGGAAAATTTTGTTAATATTACGAAAGCGACCCGCAAATTGTTTAATCGCTATAAATATTGTCAAAATATTGCTTCGAAAGCCGAAAAACCATTCGGAACGCGAACCGAATAGGCATAATCGTTAGGCCGTTATATTGCCTTCTATACACACACAGAACTACAAACTTTTTTTTCGATATATATTATATTGTATCAGTAATATAATTATATAGTTTCAATGATGGGCAATAGTCATAAAACGAAATGGACCCAATAAAACGGGTGAATTTCGCTATTGCAATTGTATATTGTACATTACATACCCCGATCAACTATATTTAAAGCGATATATTATAAATAAATAATATTAATATTATAATAAAAAAATAATTTATAACGTATTTACAAATATAACGCTTTAAAAATTGTTTTATAATTTTACATTTTCATGGGTAACGTTAAAAATAAAAAATATTAATTTATGTAGAGTTAAATATTTGTTATTTAAATTGTAAACAAATCTCATTTCCAAATAGTAAAATTAAAATGTACATTTAATAATTTTAATTAAATATTTTGAATAATTTAACGGCTATATTTTATTTAATTAATTTAAATTTGAAAAATAAATTATAACAAGTTTTTAATCGTTGTTTAATAACAAAAAAAAAATGTTAACCACAATATTTTATTTTTATTTATATAATATATTTTTGAATTTTTATATTTGATATATAGCCTTTTAATAAAATGTCATTATTATTATGAAAAAATAAATTTGAAAAGGAAATTAGATAAAAAAAAATTCCGAACGATTAAATTTTTGAAGCATACTATATGCGATTACTGAAACACATGTCATTATTTCGATAAATAATAAATCCGGATCACGCTCACAATAATACTTTGGCAAAATTTCTGGAATCGGCACATTTTTCCAATAATATGGGAAATAAATGGGAACGAGCGGGGCGGGAACGAGGGCGGGACGGATGGTGTTGTATTTATATAATATGATATTTTTTTGCGTATACGACATAATCCCCGAAGCCGGGAATTACTGGGGATTTATGCGTACATTTCGAAGCGGTAAAAACAAAATGATTTTTATCGTGGCGAAGGGGGTGCGGGGGGGTGGTGGTAGGAGGGTAGCAATGCGGAGGGCTGTTATTCCGCAGTTCGGAAAATATTGAAAATAAAACCGTTAAATAACCAATATTCCATCGAGCAACAACACGTGAAATAATAAAACGAAGCAATATCCTATATATTATAAATGAATGTAAGCTTATATTCGTACAGTGCGGTCTTAAAAATGCATATCGATCTTTGGAAACCGTAAAAGGCGAACTTTATAAATACTTAATAATACTGAATACCGTCAGTTTTGATTATTTACGGTACATAAATATTAAATTTTATTATAAGAGTGATGGATGTAGGTTTTGATCGATAAATTTTACATGTAGAATTAATATTTTATATTATGGAAAAAAAATGCAAAAATATTTTTGCAGCCAAAAAAATTTTTAAAAGAATAAAATAGAACATATCAGAATTATTTATATATTAGATAAAAAACATTTTTCATTAATAAATTATATTAAATTATAGAATATTTTATAGAAAAAATAGATATATTTGTTATAATATATTTTTTTTTTATATTAAAAAAATATTATATCGTAATTTTGATTTTTGTCGAACTATCGAAATCTAGCAAGTGCGTGAATGTTTTTAATATTTGGCACGCACGTGTCGGACATTATATTCCCATTAAAGGTAGGTAGTCGTTAACTTTGTAAAGGTAATAAAATTTAACTTAACCGTTTCACATTAACGTTTTCTGTAGCGGAAAACCTCTCGAGCCCTCCGCCGCTTCTCCGCCCATCGTTTTCTAGTGTTTCGTGCAAAATTTTTCTTAACGGGGAAAAATCTCCGACTTTTCCGTCGAAACCGGACTTTCGTCGTAGACTTCGCCTCGTGTTTACCTGTGCTCTGTTACCAGATTTACGTGTATATGGGTTTTTAATCTCGCAAAAATGGAATAGAGGATTAAATTGGAAAATATGGAAATGGCCATTTTGGGTTACGCACTATACTACTTTCCCTTAGGTTGTCCGCACTTTAGTAATGGAAAATGCGAAAAGTCCATGTTAATATGTAAATATATTTACATAAGTTTATATTATCTAAAAATAAAATAGAATATTCAAATAAAATATTTTTTCATCAAATCAGCAACACGAAAAAAAATGTAATAAATACTTTTCTCTCTATATAAAAATAAACAATTTCTACTTAAATAAGCTTTATCTATTTTTATCATTAAACAAATATAATAGATATTTGTTTAATGTATAATATAAATATTTTTTTAATATTAAATTAATTTTAGTTTTGTAATATAATAAATATAATATTTTATTTTGTTTAAATATAAAAAGTAGTATATGTTATATACTGTGTAAATAAAAATATTAATAATAATACTTTACTTTGATCTACAACCAACCAAATAGAAATTCAAATTAAATCGCTATAAATATATCCATTAGTATAAATATCTATGATAGTATATATTATTAACAATGTTGACATTCTACAACTACTATATGAAATAACTGTATATTGAATTTTATATGGAAAATTTGATATTAAATTTTACAACTTGCATTCTTCATATTTAAATATATAAAATATGCAATTTATTGTAGCAACCAAAACGCTACATATTTGCGCATACTACAAATTCATATTAATACATGAAAATTTCGAAAACTATATAAATATATAAATTTTATTTAAAAATCAAATAAATAAATTTATTTTTTTTCTATATGAATTTAAAACTTTTAACACTATCCATACTTTTCAAATATTTATGTTATTTATGAAGTAATAGATTAAAAATATTGGAATATATATATATATATATATATATATATATATATATATATATAAATATATCCCCTAATCAAAATTATTAGCAACATATCGAAAGTTTAAAGCTATCGACTGCTCGTACGCGAAAAAGCGGATGGTGATTGGATGGATGCATGAATAATTCACTTACATCCCCAATAGCCTCATAAACCATAGACGGGCCCAAAGTTAGACCTTCATAAACCACCGATTCTCCAACCCCCGCGGATTACAGAAGCCCGTGCATCCCCCGTCGTACTAAGAAATACTGCCGGCAAATACCCGGTGTTTACCGACCCCGATTCGTGTTGCATTAAATTACTCCTTTTCTAAGACCTTTACTTATTGTCTCGACGTTTACGAACTTGATTACGGCAATATTCATAAAATTTCCACGTGTGTTACCTTATATTGTTATCGATTACATTATATAGTATTCAATACTAAAATATTCATACTCAATATGTGGTTATTGCTATAAATTTTCCATATAAAACACGTACACAAACTTATTCAAAATACTTACAATATTCAAAAATTCATTCACTAATATAGAAAAAAACAGATTTATTTAAAATATATTATTATATAAAAATATTAAACCGTATTGCCTTAACATACAATTTTATTATAAAATTCAATCTACAATATATTCAAAGAATTTTATAATGAAATCCGCAGAAAATTAATGTATTATTTTTCTAATAAAGTCAATATGTATAGATATTTAAAAGTATATATATATATTTTGATGTTCATGATGCTCTATATTGAGTTAGTTTAAAAAGAAAAAAATATCAATACTCAATTTCCCCTTCAATTTTTACCCCAACTCATAAAACTCGCTATTTATCGACATATCTATTTAAATTTTAGTACTAGATATTAAAAATATACGCACATTTTTCATAAAAATCAATATTATTAATAAAACATCAAAAAAATTTTTTTTTAAATATGTAACATAATTGTAATATTCAAGCGAATATTTTCGATAAATTTTTACCTCGAATAGGATTTCCCGGAAATTGGGTTTAATATGTTTGCATTTTGTGTCGCCGAAACGATCGTTTCTAATATGTCAATAATTAATTTAAAACCGATCGAGCGTCGTCCCCCGGATGAAAATCCCTGTCTCGTCAGGGTTGTCACCCCGATAAACGATGAGGTCAACGACGTTATCTAACCGCGCCAGGCGCGTTCAACCCTAGATTCGCAAACCGAGAAATGTTTACCAAACACCTTCGCCCTTAACTAGCACGTGTCGATTTACAATATTAGAAAATTCAATTTTGCATAAACGGCAATCAACTTAGTGCCAATTGACAACGTATAACTTTGTCATTAAGCGCATTATTGCGATATTAAATAATGCCGAAAGCTCTTATCTACATCGCACAGTCTACATTCCATTATGCAACATTATACAACTTTAAATTTATATATTGCACCTCAATTTAAAATCATTATATAATAATATACAAAATATTTTACTAGTGATAAATACAAACTATATATATCAACCTTTTACAATTATGCTGATATTTAAGTTATTGGGGTTCTCGAAGGACAACAGGTGATCTGTGTATATATATTTTATTATACATATATACATAAATATATATATAATATATATACATATATATACATATATATATATATATATATATATATATACATATAATAAAGGAAAGCTCTAAGGGGTGAAAATGTCAGATTGAAGGGTGGACAAACAATGAAACTGTGATAACAAACGAAAATCGTCACAACGGGCAAACTTCATCGGTTACATCAGATTTGATTTGTCCATATCAAGATTTTCTCTTGTGTATTTTATAGTTATGTTACATATTCACTGTAATAAACTCTGTATTGGTAATAATATTATATTTCTTGATTGGATATTAATTCTAAATTTCATATAAAAAAAAATATTTTTATTCCTATATTAAAAAGAACTAAACTAAGATCATTTCTAAGTTTTGTCAAAAAAAAAAAAAATTGTGATATATGTAAAAAGTTGGCATAAAAACGATTCGTGTTCTTTTTTCTTATATTTTTACATTTTTTCCGCAGATTATTCATGTGTAATGGTGTTTTTTTTTTACATCGTAACATTACATATTTTTAACGATAGCGACATTTTCTTGTTGTTTTATCGGCGGGCTTTAGCTGTACTATATTTGTTTTTCTTCGCACGAAAAGCTCAACACGTAATGCTTTGTATTATAGAAACTAATGGAATGTCATTTTCTTCAACATATTCATAAGTGTATCCATTTGTGTGTATGTACTTTTTTGCAAACAATCACTAATTCTTAGTTGACTTTAAGCATAATGTAAACAACAACATCACAAACAATAGATGACAACTTCAATATTGCTGGAGAATCCGAGCAACATGCACTTTTCTATAGTAAAATTCAGTGACTCTCAACTATAATTATCATAAAATTAAAATTAAATTAAATATACATATATTTTATGTTATATTATTAAAACAATTCATTTAAATATATGCAATCACAATCAAATATTACATTAAGTTCACGAATAAATTTAAAAATTTTACTGATATCCTCGTTTGAAAACCTCTGCCATGGGAAGAAAGTCTTCACCTTTCCTTCTGTACGGCTTATTGTTGAATAAATCCCTCGTTTATTCAAAAGATGGTGCAAGATGCAGTTTAATGGCCGCCGACGTGCTCTTGAAGAAAGCCATGAGATTTTTGACATGCATTTCATATTCCAGACTATCAGATGCCAAAGGATATAAAGAAAATTGTTTTAAAAATAGACACACTTATAAGAATAACATTTATATAACTATTTATATTTCTTTTGGAACAAAAGAAATATGTTATGATATATTTCTATATCAAAAATAAAGTTAAATATTTCTTCATATATTTGTAATATTTCAAAACATCTGAATCACCATAATATTTTATAAAAGTTTTAAATGTCTCAAATTTGTCCTAATATTAAATAATGAGAAAAAAAATACATAATTATATATTGTGATATTTTTTTTTTGATTTTAGACCTTCACACTTCAAATCTAATCGCCACCCTTATCACATTAAAAAATATCAAAAACGCATTAAGATCAGTTCTCCATTTGCCATTTTTACATATCGTAAACGCTTAAAGGCCGTTTGCGTCGTGGCCAAGAAAAAATGTTGTATGTATATGTTTTTTTCTATATATATATATATATATATATATATATATATATATATATATATATAGATATATATATATATATATATATATATATATATATATATATATATATATATATATATATATATATATTTGTACTCGATTTTGTTTCGCTCGATTATATAGAAATTTCGAGCACCGGTTTCGCGTAAAGCTCAACGTTTTTGCAATACAAATCTAAATTTAATATAACTTATACGTGCGACACTTTTACCAATTTGTTTTTAGTTCGATACGTAAAAACGCAAAATATGCGATATTTATATTTTTCTATATAAAAATAATCTAATATTCTATACAATTTATTATTTAGTACAATCTTTATTGTCTCTATAGAATCTATTCAATATAGATATAAAATGTATATTTTCACCTTTCGCCGAAAACGAAATCAAAACCAATAACACGGCAGTAAACAGTCTTATAAGGGGTGCTAAAAATGGATATACGATGTTCGGGGTACGAGCAAACGAAAAACTACCCTTATTCCTAATATAAAATTACGTACCCTATCCACCGATATGTGCGTTATATCCCCGTACTTTTTTTTTCAAATACCATAATCGCGTTCGCCTAATGAATACTGGTTATGTCGGACGAAAAACCCAACCCCTTATGTGACCCTACATAATCTCCTTAGGTCCAGGGACCGAGTGCAAAGGCTCGCATTTGCCAGTTCTTAATGTGTACGTATGTGCCCCGTCTGTCTGTCTGTCTGTAGCTTTTTGTCTCTTTATATATATATATTTTTTTTTTCGCCTTTTATTTTATTTTTATTCCACTTTTATCCGCCCGTAGTTGGATTTTTGGCTAGAACGGTCCCGAGTTTTTAAAGTGACAAAGGGTGAAACGTACACTCGGTCTAGAAACCCTAAACAAAACTGGCTTATGTAACGAAAATTACCAGAGATACTTACGTTGTCACGTAAATGTATAAATATGGAACTGACAGTATTATTTTGTGCGTTTTCATTACTCTATTCGTATGAAAGTACATGCGGACAGTACAGTAGGTTCTCGCCTGCTTTGAAACAAATTTTAATTAATTTTACATAATTTGATAAAGCTAATTAAATATATTACATCTTCGTTTCACACAGTCTTTATTATGATAGTTAAATTGACTTTTAATAAATAAAAAATATAAATACTACAACTACAAAAAAAATGTTTAAAACTTTATAGTAATATAATTTTGAAAAAAAAAACATTGTAACAATAATAATACAAAAATAATGACTCGTATTTTATATGAAATCAATTTTTCTTTTATCAAACCATATTTTTTAATTAAGAATTCTGATAAAAATATCATTATTTAAAATAGTGCAAGCGGTGGCCGCCTATACTAAATACATTAAATTAGCAAATATAATCCTATTAATTTCAATCGAATATGTATAATTTAGAAACCGTGTTGATAATAATTCAAAATATCCATACAATGATGAAATTGTAAAACAATATTTATATTAATATTTCATATTTTATATAAAATTATATAAATACATTGATTTCAATAAATTGTTAATCAGATATTTTGCATCATATGATAAATTAATAATATTATTTACATTAATAATTATGAACGCAACTCACTTAAAAAAATGATAATTATAATAAAGTGCTGTTTGAATTGATATTGAAATTAAATTCTCTGATCTTAAACGATCTTAAACGATCTGCACTATATGTGTTAATAATATAATTTTGTATTCACACAGAGAACGACAACATTTTTCTTTTCGTAAAAAAGTTACGAAAATTTTTAACACTTGTAAAATGGTGAACGTACTTCATAAATCGGTCTTTCTCCAACGTTCGCGCGGTAGAAATTTAAACTTCGCGTATATCATCCGAGCTGAAGTCGAAAAATTTCCTTTTTTTTCTACACACTGCGTCCTTTCGTTTTATTTTATTTTATTTTTTTTTTTAGAAGTTTTTCAGAATAGCACCTGAAAGGTGGCAGTTCCGGTCGGCGAGGTCCAGATCCGCTTCAGATATAGAACAGCAGTTGTACAACTTGCTCTTAAGTAACAAAGTTGGCCCCAAGTTTTTCCTCTTTGGGGACTTTTCACCAGGCGCGAAACCTGTCAACTTTATTAGTTTCATATTTCTGAACGGCTTTTGAAACGTATTACGTTATACGTACATAAATATTGCTTTATGTTTAATGGATTCAAAAAGTTTCGCGGATTTCTCCGACTTCTTCTATAAAGCTATGTACGATATTAAAAAAATGCCAATACGAAATGCAAGTATTTTATCACATTTCCGTTATTTTATAATGTAAGTGAAAAACGCTTGGAAACTAACTAAAAAGTACGATATAAAATGAGTTGATTTTACAACATAATAATAATAAATTCATTTTATTTGAAATATATTAATAATTTTTTGACGTATCATATAATCCATGAATCTATGAATCGAATATATACACTCAAAAAAAAAATTGACATAAAATATTATTTAATATAAATTTATAACATTTTTGTAGAAAAAACAATTGTACATTTATTTGGTCTAAAATACGCACATAATCAAAATCGAAATGACTCATTTAGTAATCCCGTAACTTTTCTATCACTGAATCATGTCCGAATTCTTACGAAGAAAAATGTACACGTCGTCATTTTATATAATATGTACATTTTGAACAGAATATTATATTATGCGAAGCATTACTTTTGCAAATTTTAAGTAGTTTATTTTAGAATGCGGACGTGTAGTACGTAGTGTACTACGAGTGGTGTACCTTACTTTGGAAAATACACGAAAGCTCCTTTTCCTTGTGCGTCTAGGAGAATGGAGAAAAAGCGAACCGTGAAAAGTTTTGATGTAAAGCGTGCCAGAGCCAGGACTAAGTAAGAAATCAGGTGTCAACTTCTATAAAATGTATATATATATATATATATATATATATATATATATATATATATATGTGTGTGTGTATGTGTGTGTGTGAGTGTGTATGTAATATAACATATAGATTTTCGACGTTGAAAGACGTAAACGTTGGCTTATGATATGTTTTCTACGAATGTGAAATGTGCGATTGACATTTCGATAATGGCGAATTGAAAATTGTATAATGTACTATCGCGCTTTGATTTTCTGTAAATAATAAATTTTAATTTACTGCGGTGTCGGCGATTTTGAAGCTAAGCAATGTGTCGTTTTGTCACAATGCAAATATAATACATCGAAAGTGATCGATTCGTAAAACATAACAATTAAAAATATATTGCGTTTTTAAATTTATCTATCCAGTGTATTTTTTTTTATCAAGTATTAGATATTTTAAAATCTGATCAATGATTTGAATACTTATATAATGGTTCTTTCATTTCTTGACTTTCCACTGAAATTTTCCACTAAGAACTCATTAATTTGACTGCACTTTGCAATTACTTCTTCCTCATTACATCTGGCAAAGACTAAAACGAATAAAACCCTTCAAAAACGAAAAATAAATAAACTTTCAGTACAACAGCTGAAGCGAAACGTTTCAATCTCGTGTATATTTTCTACAAAGTTTGATTGGTTTTATTTAGATTGACAAGCTGACGACATATACACAATTTTCGTTTTCATTTTCGGCAATATATCGAATGTATCCGACAGACGGTAAAATCCTGATGCAATTAAAACGTGTATCAAATAAATGCATTTCGACTGCTGGGGCGACTATTACATTATATTTGTCTCGTAATGCAATATGCGGCTTGCATACGACATCGTTGAGCCATTTAAATTGCTACCATTTCTCTTTATATATTGCATGCTCGAGTACAGTGTGCTTATGAAGCTTTGAATCCATTTTATGTTACACAATTACCATCGCAAACATATTCACTGTCGGACGTATCATGTGTTGAATTTTTAAATATGCTATATTACTGCTACATTCATATATTATATAATATAAAATAATTTATCTTCAATCATACATATTTTGTATTAAAATATTTTTTTTAAAATGCCAAAGCTTTATTTCTTCAATTTATTTCGGAACGTATTCGATACACAATTCTCAAATGTCAGTCTTCATTTGCGACTTGTCTTTTTGTAGTGTCAATTATTTTCGTCGAAAAATTATTTTCCATTTTCATTTCCGCATATTCATAAAATGACGAATCTTCAGACTGACAAAATCAAATTGTCAAAATTTCAATATTTAATCTTATAACGTTCATTTATTATAAATAACATAACTATATATATATATATATATATATATATATATATATATATATATATATATATATATATATATATATATATATATATATATTCTAATTTTTTTCAGGAATTTAGAAAGAATAAAAAAAATATTTACATTCTATAGATTAAAAATATCAATAAATGAATAAATATTTAATCTTAATAAACACAGTCATATCAGTGTTCTCGCGGAACAATGGCTCGGTTCGCGCTTCGCCCACGAATCGCAGCTTATTCACCCCTGTTTTACGTTATTCATGCCGAAATACGATACTGTATCCGATCGTATATCGCGGTTATTGAAAAACAAACGTTGAATTAATAATAAATGTATATATATATATATATATATATATATATATATATATATATATATATATATAATTGTGTACACGAATGTGCATGTACATGTGCAATTCGGAACGCGCCACGTGGAATATGACGCTTCGGAACACAAATATTTGATCGGATATGTCGCTTTGAACGCGAGCTCTGCAAATATTTAACGGCTCTCAAATATTTGCGTCGACCCGACGTCGCGACGGGAGAAAGCGCTTTCGTAACATGCCAGAGCGAGAAAGTGGTAACCGCCAAAAATTATGATTGACACGAAACTAGTGTTGAAGCGGTTAAAACGGTTTGTCGCTTTTTAAACGCGCCCGATGCGTCACTGCGACGCGTCGAAAACCGATATGTGTTGTTGCGTTTTATTATTTTCAAAAAAAAAAATATTTTAATCAAATATATGTAAATATGCTTGAAAATAATATTTATTTATAATTTTATTTTATATATAATATATTATAAATAAAATTGAATGTCTACATCAAACAAATAAAATATTTCTAAGTAAATAGTTAAAAGTGAAATACAAAACTGAAGACTTATCCTTATAAATTGGAAATTATATGTGTCGATGACTTTTTTTATATAAAATATACTCTATTATATTATATTATTTTGCATGTAAATCTAGATCAATATAATTTAAAATTAATTGTATTACGGTGTTTACCGTAAAATTCGAACGCAAAAATAAAGTGAAAACTTTGTCCAATTTAAAATTAACAACTTTACGAAATATAATTCGATTGAATAGAACTTTCGCCTTTCGATATTTCGGTAAATACTGAATATTTTTAAGGTGGGCGGCCGAGTATATGGTATGTCGAGGTGTTCGATCGATGTCTGTAGGCGGCTCGAGTTATAGTGTTTTTTTTTTTTTTTTTTTTTTTGCTTCGGTGAGGCAGTCGGACACTAATCCAGGCTCGGTGAGGCTTAAGCCCCACTAATTGCTGTGTCCTTAGCGCCGACGATTCCGGTCCGTTGTCCTGCAAATTCCGTTCGTCCTGTCCGTCTGTCAGTCCCTCGAAATCCCATACCCGAGCTTTGACCCTTATCGGGGGTGATTCGTTTTATTCCCGACTCGTCTAAATCCCGTTCGTTCGGAAAGTACCCGTGCCTATGTGCCTATCTTTTTTATATATATTTTTTTTATACTTATCCCATCGCTCTTCTTTCCCGCTCTTTTCCGTGAGATCCTTTTGTCCTGGGTCGCCAATGCGTTTTTATTCATCTTCCCATCTTTTTTTTTTCACCCAGAATTCGGTCAGAAGAGCGAAAAAATTAAATGATGCCCGATCTGATGGGCGGAAAAACCGCTCGTTCGCTCAACCGGTTAAGCTTGCGTCAATTTATTCAACGTATTCGAACTGTAAATTTTTCATAGGATAATTAATGTATTTATTTTGAATTATATTGATCTAAATACGTAACATACTCGATTAAACTTAGAAAATCAAATGAAATCCTCAATTTACAAATTAAGCCTTTACACACAAGACTTTTCGCAGCGAACACTTAAAATTATTTTACATACAAATTGATGTATAAAACTTTTGTATTTTAATTTAAAAGTATCATTTTACACTTACAGAATTAGTATAATATTATGAAGTGCTGTGCATCGAGTTTTCACATTAATCCAAATATGGTAATGGCCAAAATGTAATATAATTAACCACTTGAACCTCTCGAGTGCAAGTGGTTGATTATATTATATTGATCAAATAAACATTATTATACTCTTAAATAAATATTATCTATATATCCAATACTATATTATTAAGTCATTTTATAAAAAAAAAATGAAATTTCCATTTCTTTTTCACTATATTTAACATTATGTATTATTACGATACAATTTCAGATCTAGAATAAGACATACTAGTTGAAAAGAAAAAGACGAAAAAAAAAAGAAAACAAAAGACGTCGAATAAGGGAAGAAAACGACTTCGTAACGACATTCGAAAATATCAAAGGAAACCGACCGATGTCAATCGTAAAAATGCGAATGTGTCGCGAATGGAGAACGAGACGGGCGTTAGGAAAAATGGTACTCCGGCTTTATATGGGGAACGTCGGTACAATAAGCCTGGGCGTGTTCCAGGTGACGCCCGTCGCAATAAAAGAGGCTTTTATCGTCGCGATAAAGCATCGCAAGCGTCAGGATAAAAAATTAGGAAGCCATTATCAATTTTACGGGTGTGCGTTTTTACGACGCCGTCAAGTGAGAATTCTCACGTTTTTATCCTCACACCCATTTCTCTCTCTCTTTCTCTTTTTTTTTTGTATTCGTTCCTGAAAACTGTTCTTGGAAAATGCTTGTCCCGTTTTTGGATAATATCCGTTTTGGAGCACGCATCAAAAATCGAACTCGAATCGGAACGATCGGTCCTATTCAATTGGTGCGATCGTAAAATCGTAACACTATCATCAATAGTGCCGTGAAATGAAATTGTTGTAAATAAAAATGAGACTATTTGAAATATAAATTAGAATTTTTTTAATTATAAATTAAAATTTATTACTAAAAAAAATGTTTCTAATGAGACTACATTAATAATAAACATAAATTTAAAAAAATCCATTTATATCATCATATAGAATCTATATCTATGAATCCTTTATCCTTCAACATTTTATACTTTTTTTTAAAATATTACACATACATCAGCAGATTTTACTATATTTTAAGTCGTAAAATTGAAGTTAAAAATTATATTAATTCAGTATTATAATTGTAATATTTATAAATAATATACGATGACAATACAGATTAGTTCACTGTAGATAAGTTAATTATCCTATTCGATCACTCAGATGTTCTACCAAAATAATACTTTTTATTTACTCTGACATAATGGATAATAACAGATAATTTAATTTTTAATCCAAACGTATTTGTATCAATGTAAGCTATTAAAATTAATTTAATTTTGATCTATATATATATAAATTTCAAAAAATTTGCATTTCTTTATAACAAGCTTAATATCATATATACATCGTATGCATATAATTCACGGTATTTTCAAACATTTAAAGTCTGTTCTGTACGGTTTCCAGTTTCCCTCTTGTTCTATGCACCCTTCACAATGTTCGCATTGTGCATTTTCTGAGGCGGTGGCTTCCGGTTCCAATTAAAACCACTGAGCCGAAGCCGAGGTCGCCCATTCACTATTACAACCACCACTAGAATCTGCAAAATACTAGTGGTTTCCTCTATATTATCACTACAGCTTCCAAAAGCTTTCCAACCATCGTTGCCTACTCGTGCCACTATCTTCAACATCCGTACCGTGTACAGTTTATACAAAAAGTTCACGAACTCTGCTTTTTTTTCTTCCTTTTACGACTTGTAAAACAATATCATCATATTTAATAATGCATCTTATATTTTTTGGGGAGGTTAAAATGTCGAGTCATGCCTCATATGTGCAATAATTTATCACTTTCACATTCAATTCACTTCACTTCATATTATAAAAATATATCCATAATACAATAATATAAAATTTTAATCTTTACAAAATTATTATATGTGCTTTAAATATTTTTTTTAATACTCATAAAAAAATATTCTAAAGAAGGGTTAAATCATGCGCAAAATCCTCACGGAATATATAAGTAGGGGAGCAGAAGCATTTCGTTCAGATTTGATCGGAAGATGAATGAATCTTGTCTCATAATGAAGATTAACTTTCCGCCTACCAGAAAGAGACTAATTAACGAGAGTGGTGAGCTTCCAGCACTACTTACTATCCTTATTATTATTATTATTATTACTCATAACACTACGAGACTAGAATGAGACATATTTCATATATAATATATTATACATAAGTACAACATGCATATGTAAAAAAGGAAGCATCTTTTATTATAATATTATATAAGACATCTGATAAACTGGGTCAAATTTTGCATAGATAATTTTATATAAATTTACAGTATTATTTTATCGATTATATTTTATTAGTTTAAATTTTAATGCAATAATTGACATATTATAGATATATTTAATGTGATTTAAATTACAATAATCACTGCATGTTCCCTTGTTTTATTAAAAACCTTTAAAACAATGAGCTATTCAACGTTAAAATATCGTTTTTGTTTATAATAAAATTAGTTCGATCATTTTAATATCTGACCGTTCTGAGTTTGTTCATATATATCGGACATATCATGCCGTAGTATACTTGTTTAACGCGAAGTACACTTATTTACTCAATTTGAGCGTGTCTCGTTATGCGCACTATGCCGAGTATTTGTAGAACGCTCGCCGCTCGTAATTACGGTAAGTGGCCCGGACAATTTGTCTAAACAAAAACTTTCGGTAACGGTTCGTTAATGGGGTGCCGCCGACCCCTAAGCGTCCCCCTTCATGCTCTCGGCTCTCACTATAGAGCACCACCACTAATCCATATCGCCTTCCCCGTTCACCATCAGTTAGCTCTCCCTTAGGACGACGGCTCTAATAGAGATTGATCGTCGCGCTATAGCGATACCTCGTACAGCGCAACTCATGCGGCCTCGGTTAGCGCGCTTTTCTCTCTCTCCTCCCCCACCACAGGGTACGCCCATTACGCTAACCAATTTCGCTAATCTCGTTTCGAGTTTAAGCCTATTAGCATTGCGTGGGTCCGTGACACGTTCCTACCAGATTTTCTGACCGAATAATATGATGATCCACAAATACGAGCTAACTTTGTCTGTTCCGTGTCGTCGCTTTGACACGCAAACAATGGTGCCATGTTACAAAGCATAAATCGACAAAATTTGAACCCATGAGAACGTTGACCTTTTCTTTGAACGTTTTCATATTGGTTTTTCTACTGTATTATATGATTTAAGCATAAATTTTAACTCCTAGTCATTTTGATTCAAACTTGGTATTTAGACTAAATGAACACTCTTAATCTCTCGCTTTTAATACGATGGTTTTCCACTACTTTCTACATTCACACACACACACACATATATATATATATATATATATATATATATATATATTAAACTGGTTAACCATGTAATTATTATGACGATTAATTCATATATAAATAATATATTAAATTATACCATTACTAAATAGTTACACTAAACTTTTAGGTAGGATTTCACGTCGTCGCTGAATAAGTTTTAAATATGAGCCTAAGTTAGTAATGTTAATACTTTAATTATTCTCAACAGTCATATAAAATGACTCAAATACACAATTGAAAATATATTTTATTTAATAAATTTAAATTATATTTGATGATCATCAAATTTTTCCAATTATTAATCAAAAAAAATTGTAAGATTTCTATTTCACTAATGAATTAATTAATAAACTTCCGGTAAAAATATCAATAAATCAAAATTAACATAAAATGTCTTCGCGTTACGTAATGCGGAATCGGTATACCATCTTTTCACATCATCCGGAAACGTCCCCTGCTCTACGGCATACACGAACTTAATATAAAGTTTAATTTAAACGTCTAGAAATTATTTCAATATTACCACCTAGCTCACCTTATATTCAAAATTCCTCGGCATTTACCAGCGGCAACGACGAGAGCAGCATCGGAATTCAATATCGACTAAAAACGTCTCCCTTATTAAGATTTAATTGAAGGGACGGTCGTCCCCCGAACCAACGGCTGACATCTCCCATACCACGGCGACGTTTCAATCTCCAGATAATCTCAACAACGGACCAAAATCAGGATAGAAAAGGAACATCCGATATAAAACCGATGCGAAAAAGGGAGACACACACCTAATAGGGTACGGTTCGATGGTAGGCAACGCTCACAAAAGCTTAATCAAAACATCAGTGCGACTATGAAGGGCTTTAAGCTAATGGGCCTGCTGTAATTAGTCGCGCGAGCTTAATCTATTAGCGAGGCTAACTAGACACGGCTAACCCTTAAAACTACCTAGTGGTCCACAATGCAACTGATCCTCATCGGTGACACGTCCGACAATCACAATATACATATACGTAAATTTTCTAAATATTACACTCCTAATAACTAAATGTTATGTACGCCGAAGGAATGCTAATTTTCCTGTCTCGTTTTCTCACAAAATAGTCAGTTCTCGACTAACGACAGGATTCGGTTCGTCGAATTTTATACAAAAATAAATAATATATATATTACATAAGGAAATACATTGACTTATATTTCTGAGTTTTAATTTTTTATTGTTATTATTGTAGTTAGTTAAGTAAATGACTATATTCATAAATTATAATGTATATAAACATTATTCTTGCTTATAGTAAAATATCATCTGAGAAAAGAATAATTTGCAGAAGAGCGAAATCAATCGTCAGATTTTATTATATCTAATATAATCTTACACACTTATATACGTGAAGAAAATTATAAAAAAAATACATTTAAAAAAATATATTAAATTTTGACTATAAAACTCTTAATCCATATTATATAATATAAATATTTTAAAATTTTATTTGTACATAAATATATATATGATATAAATTAATTAATAATATTTTTAAAATTAGAAATTGAAATATCACTGTAATATAATATACTAATTTCATAACAATATATAATATAATATAATATATCGTAATTAATTATGATACATGATGATTAATTTGTTTATACCGTAATATAATATTTAATAATATATCAAAATTCATAAAAAAAAAATCATTACATTTTTTTTTAATGAATTTAATTTACGTACGAAAACAGCCCTCGTGCACACTTCTCTCATTTACGTCTCATTTGTATCCATCGCCCTTTTTACTTTCCCTACATTTCGTCTATTGCTCTTTCTCGACTCGACGTTTTCTCCTTTGCACTCATTTTCGAATGAGATTTTCGTCTAATGAAACCGTCTGCACGCGCGAAAGGTAACGCCAATCCACCGCCCCTCATCCCCGAAAACCTCCCTAATCCGACACATTCGCAAAAGTGGCTTTAAAATATAATTACGATCTAGTTCTATTAAGAATTTAATTTATAATACTAATAGAGGATTCTGCTAATTGATGTCGAACACCGTGCTGCTTTATATTTGTTCGATTAATGTGGCAATTAACCTTTTTTTTTTGTAAAACACCTTTATATATAATTTCTTTAAGTGCCTTCTACTAATTATAAATTATTTTAATGTATTATATATAATAAGATTTAAGTACACTTAAAACTTTTATATGTAAAATATCTCATTAACATAATACAAATTTATGAATGCGATAACAGATGGCGCGACGACATTATTTACTATTAATAAATTGCTAGAATAATATATAAAGATAAATAATTTATTTTTATCAGATCAAATCACATATAATAATTTTTAATTTATAATATTTTAAATTTAAATTCAATTTTCTATCTTTATTCTCACTTATCGTGTTATTAACTCTTTTATATTTTGTTATTTCGGTCAAACGATGTTCCCGTTTTATGCTACTATTGCCGTGTTTCACCATTAATAATTCAGTTTTGATAGCGATGATATCGCTCACGTTCCATTTCAATTGGGGTTGACCATTTGCCGACGTAATCTTGACAATTTTACTTGGTACATTAATTAAATTTAACCGGACGACACTCGTTTCGAAATAATTTAAATGAAGCAAACAATTTGTGGAAATATTTCACTATATATTATACAACGTATACATAATATTAAACGAAAAAACACAAAAAAAGTTCCGATGTCAAAGAAATGTTCCAAATTATTCTATATTTATTCTTATAATTGTAATCATATTTGGATTAACTCTATCTACGCGAGACCTTTCCTAAAATAACAAAATGGATCAAATGTTAATATTTGCATTAAATTATATAACTAATCCTTTATTTATATATCTTAATCAAGAATATTTATTTTTATATGTGCAGAATATACTATAGATACAAGATTTTTCTTTTTTAATTAAAATCAGAATAATATCCGAAGCACGTGACCAAAGTAGAACATTATTCCGGTACGATCCAATCACATCCAAGATCAAACCGTCCATCCGAGCTACGGGAACATCACAATTAGTAGCCTTATTGAACCATTCAGTTCCAATTTAGCATCGAGCCAATGGTGAAAAAAAGAAGACATAAACGTAGGACGCATCCACACAAAACAGGTTAAAATGAGACGAGGCCTACAAGGTCGATTTAATTAAGTCCAACGGAAGCGTGACGTTCACTAACGATATTTAAGCGATCGATTCATCCCCTCAGACCTCGTGCAAAACAGAATTGCGACCCCCCCCCCTATAAGACCATCCCAGAAATAATTAACTCTAATTTATTCGGCGTCTTTCATAGGGGGTGAGAGGGGGGCAAACAAGTCGCACAATGGCGAGTAGGTGAGCAAGCAACGAGGGCGCATTTTGCCGGAATAATTGTTTTTCTCCGAAATTAGCCCACGTGTAAATAATCAACGACCTCTTCCCCTCCCTCCCTCCCTCCTCCCCTCCCGCGTTTCCATGCCCCTTGTCTCCCACGAGCGGGGCCTCGACTTCCGTTTTCCCTCATTTGTATGACGGCTTTATTGCCAATTAATCAACGACAACGTTAATTATGCCGCTTTGACAAATGTCGACGTCGAGAGTGAAGCTTTCGGGTAACGCGTTTGCTAGACGCAGAGCGAAAAAGGGTTTATATGTACAGTGTGTCATAAAAAGTTTAACGCTCTCATATTGCCATGTGAACAAATACGATTTCAAGAACACTCTCTTAATCAGATTTTTCGCACTTTAGAACGGCGGATTACTAATATCATATTAACACAATCTTCCTTAAGAAAGTCTAATTTCGTTCACTGAAGTGTTTCAATATTTCTTACAAGTAATCATACATTATACACGTATAAATATTATTCTGATAAGAAAGAATATTATATAAAATAAATATATTTACAACACTGTATATATTAAATTAATTTTTTTTTCAATCGTCGGATAGCGTTACACGTCAAGTTGGACACGTGTCGAGTTTTAAAAGTTAACCGTTTTTAAAAACGTTTTCGTGGCGGTTTCCATGAATAACTTGGTCTCTCAGTCATCACGTTCCTAGTTTACCAAGATGCAAACAAACTTTTCTTCCTTTTCTTCGGGACTCTCTTTTTAGGACCGAGTCGAGAATCTCGTCTGTTTTCTCGAAAAGTTACGTGCGCATTTAATTCTACGTCAAAATCAGGCACGAGTTTATTTTAATTAACGAGACCTGATAATAATGTAAGTTTTAAAATAAGCAAAAAAAAACGTTTCCACAAAACATTTCCTTGACCCACTTTAATATTATTTTGGGAATTTAATATATGAAAATCAAGTATAAAGAAACTTATTAGTTTTTATTAAAAAAATATTATAACATAAAAATGCATTTATTCTTTTATATTAAAATATTTTGTTCTTAATCTTATACAATTGAAATATTTAAATGTCTTAAATTAAAATATGAAATTCTATTTTATATCAAAAATTGAAATAAATTGAATATATAAAAAAATATATTCACAATATAAATAATAACGTAAATTTAATGGAATAAATGAAAATCATTTAGCCATATAATTATCAAATATTTTATTTATATTCAAATTCAAATTTAAGTTATATTGAATAATATGATTATTTTAATTTTGTATCAAATAATGTAATTATAACAAGAAATGACATTTAAATACAGTAAAATACAATAAAAATATTTAACAGAAAGGGCAATATTTGAAGCATTCATATTTTATAATATCTAATTAATTTTTTTTTGAGACAGATCTAATATTTAAATTTGACTGCTAAAATAACTTATAATTTATAATTGTACTTTAAAATTGTGGATTAAGCTTGAAGCTTTTATGCTATCTCTTTAGCTAAATGAAAATCCTTGAGATAAACACTATTTTAAACATATCTTCACTATAATCAATTATTTAAATATGATGAAAAATATCTTCTGCATTGAATTACAGAAATAAAAAGTAATTAATTGATATAATATTTATAAGGTAAAAAAAAATAAAAATACTGAGGATTCTATGATAATTCAGATGAGCGACAATTCCTGCTGAGCCGTTTGGCAATGTCCACTGGTTGGGTCCAGCAACGTCCGCGATTAATATCCTTCAGGCTTTCTTTTTCAGCTTCATTCAGACGTCATCAATTATTCCGCTTTCATTTTCATGCGACTATCCGTTCCGCCCGCTGTGCCAGAAAAGAAAAACATCTATTTTATTTAATTCAACCGGGAGGGGGGGGGGCGAAGGACCCTAGTTACAACCCTGCGTCGGTCCATCTTCTTTCCTTTTTACGGAGCGTCCCCCCTTAGTTTTCCCCGTTTTTCTGACGCAAATAATATTTCTTGCCATTGTCGCAAACCTGGCGGGACGTCTGCGCGAGAGATTTCTTCAACGGGCATTGTTTTCGGCAGGTTTTTGTGTTTTTCAACCGGTGGAACCGAGGGAACCGAACCGTGGTTCCTCGAACAACGGTAGCACAGTAGTCCCCCTTAAACCTCCTTTGATTGCCACTCGTTTAATAATTCTTTCTGTACACTTCTGCCGTAGCATTGTTTGCCTCGATTCTTTCTACCTAAGTAGAGACTCAACCCTCTAAAAAGTGCATAATTAATACAGTTCTTTTCTTTTTTCCGTCTTGGTGACATTCAAATTTTCTTTTAGATATTAGAATATTTAACGAAGAAAGAAGTACAAAAATATCTTTTTCAAATTTTTCCATCAGTATTATTTATATATTATATAATCTCTCAAAAAATGAATATAAATAAATAAATAAATATATATATATATATATATATATATATATATATATATATATATATATATATATACATTCATACTAAAATGAATAATTTATGTTTATCCAATCCTCTATAATTTAATTCAGGAATATTTGTATGATGTTATGAATTTTTGTTATATATAATTTTATTTTATTCGACATATAAAAAAAAATTATATTTAAATAAAAATGTGTATTGATATCATTTTAATTGTTAATCGCTGTAACAATTATAATACGAATTTTATTTTTTGAACTTCATATTTTTACGTCATAATCAGAAATTAAAAAGAACCATAAATCAGCGTGTTGCTCAAATATAATTGAAATTATCGCTCTCAACCCTAAAATTTTTCACCGTCGCCGTTTTTTTGCTTGATTCACTTTTGATTTTGAATCAAAAAATACGCCGCCTATATATAAACGTATATAAAAAAAAAGCTTCGAAATTCAAAATAACCCCCTATTTTTCGCCCAAAAATAAAAAAAAAATAAAGAAAAATAATAAAATAACCCATTCACTGCTGATAGAGGAAGCCGTCGGTCTGGGATGGGTCCGTTTCAGAGTCTGGCAATTAATCATGTCCCGTCGACGGAATGAACCCTTTCACCGCGGTTTGTGGAATGTTTCCTCTTCTTTTGCTTAGCAAATTTATTGGATGATGGATGTCGACGGCATTCGGAGTCGGAGCCGGAGCCGGGAGCCGGAGTCGGATGTATTTTGCTCTTCCGACGTCGACGGTTTTTCCCTCCGTTCGGCCGCCGTACAAAATAACAATCTTCCGAACAGCGAAAAACGGCGATCGCATTTATCGTCATTATTTTGAATGATAAGAACGTTTTTTTTCATATTCACCATTAAATACGGTTATTGTGGTGAAATAAAATTTTAATCTGTTGATTTAATATTTTGGTTGTGTACGTGCATAAACATGAACGTCTATATTTTAAATGAAAAATGTTGTAAACTGATGGTTGTAGATGATTTAATATATTTTATATTATTTTTTTTAATTAAATAGTGAAAATAATAATTAGGAATAATATATTAGGAACATATAATTTCCTAGGGTGCACAAAATATTTGATGGGAATTGCAAAAATATACGATATTAAAAAATGATGAAATCTTTGCCTTAAAGAAGAATAATTGTGTTTTTTGTTAATTTTCTAAAGATAAACCATTAAGATATTTTTATTGTCACAAGAATTTTTTAAGAAAAATTATACTATTGTATATATATATAAATATTTATTTTAATAATTAAAAATGAAATAATTTATATATATATATAACATAATTTTTCACTTATTAAATTATATATTATGATTTTTTTAGGTTAAAAATAAACATATACATTTATTTAATAAATTTCAATTTTTATATACAGTAGTAAATTATATCACTAATAATTTCTAAAACAGTTAACTTTCAACTTTTCAGATCACTTGTAACCATCCGTTTTTAGCGTCCCCCATATATCATTGTTGTCGGTGGGTGGTGCGTTTCAGTATAATTGTGTTCGGTCTGGGGATGATGATGTATAGGGCAAAACCTCCCTCGGCTACGTTTAGTGGTCTACGAGATTAGTCTACGGCGTAGAAAGCTTTTGTCTCCTATGATAAATATACATCTGACGCTCTAATGAAATAGTCCTGTTTTAGAATTAACAAATATTGCAGTCGATTTGTATGAGTCTCATATATCATGGAAATTTAGCAAAAATTTATACGCACCACTTAATTTAACAATATAATTAATATATTAAAATTGAATTATCATTTTATATATTTGAAAAAATATATTAATAAAATAAAGTGTAAAATATCATTAAAATTATATAAAATATTTATTAGATTACTAACCGAATATACTTCAATAAAAATAATAAAAATATTATTTTTTATGACTGAATATTTTCCAATAAAATACAACCAATACAAAATATACATCTTCCAATAAAATACAACCCAATACAAAAATATACATCTTCAATATAAATAATTATACTATACAAATTATAATCAATATTTTTGAATAATTTAATATTACGAAATAATCATCTCATTAAACTAGCTTCAAAGACGATCCAGTTCAAATAATTATAATAACGCAATATATATATATATATATATATATATATATATATATATATATATATATTTGCCATAAATGATATCAACATAATTTTACAGTTATAATAATGACAAATTTTTTAAACAAATCATCGTGTTTTTTTTTGAAAAAAAAAAGCTTTTTCACGTAAATAAACGAAAGTAATCCCACAAAGCCGTACAAAATTGAATTTTTCGTACGTAAATAATATTACACTTTGTGGACCTGCTCAATGTTCGTTTTTATTGTTATTACGCGGACGTACGACGATAATAAGCATTTTTTTTTGTCACATCAAATTTCCACTCATAAGCAATTTCTTATTATACATATATATATATATATGGTATATGAAAAGGCAGAACAGAACGAAAAGAAAAATCGTATATTTTACGCCATTTGAAAATGCAAGAAATAACCTCGAGCGACATAAACAACCTCCTTTTATCCGACGCATATACTATGAATTCCATTTTTTTTAAATAATATTATATTTTTATTCTTCTCTCTTGCGTGACATAGAGAAAAATCTTTGCATATAATAATAAAATCTTGTCACTAACAAGTCCAAAAAATATATATAATATAATAAATATATACTGGAGATAAAGAGGGGGGGGAGTTAGGTTGTCTTTAAAAAGTCTCGTACACCTTTGGGCGAGCCGGTATGTCGCATTATGGAAATTAAATTATGATAAATGCACGAGAGGGCGTAAATAGATTATAAAGTCGTTCAAAGGGCTCTCTGCCTCCCTTTTCTGCAGAAACAGAACCTGTCGTCTCTTTAGAAGTGACGTCCGCAGGGAATCCGGTGACCGTGGAGAAATCTGATACCGAGACAATGTTGACTATGAAAAGAAGCAAAGAACAAGGGAAATGGTATATATAATATATATATAAAAAATAAATTTGATAAAGCAAAAGGGGTAAAGTCTCCTTAGAAAAGTAATAATAAAAAAAAAAACGAAAGAAAAATGTACGTTTCAACCCTTGTATATAATAAGTTTATATTTTATATAATGATGTCCGATTGTATTCTGAAATGTTGTGCCGTCGTTTGAAATATAACGTGAAAAAATTTGTTCTTCATTCCCGTGTATAATTACGAGTTATTGTTGCGGATTTTGAAAATTATATTTTCGTATTATAAATATAAGTTGACAATATTTTTTATATTGTTACAAAAATTGTATACCTTTTTTTTATATAACGTACAACATTTATCAATTTTTTATGTAAATATTAAACAATATACTTTTTTTTTACAAACAACAGGTTTTATATTCAAAATCTAAATTCATTTCATTCAATATTATATATATCTTTAAATAAAAATAATTTTCGTAAAATTGATACAATATAATGATATGAAACAAAATTTTTAATCTTGAAAACACTTTCTCATTAATAATATAATATGATTCCGTTATGCTGTCTTTTCAACATCCTATATAATAATATTATTTATATTATAAGTGACGTTTGTAATTTTTCTTATATTAAAGATTGATCACGATGCTTTATAAAAGAAAACTTTTCAAACTTGTCTCTGAAAATGATAAAAAATAAACTTTTATATAACACTATTATATGAGAAAAACCTTAACGATATTCATTTATTATAAAAATTTAACCTTTTTTTCAACACCAGTAAATTATTCATACAAAATATAAAATTAGTACAAAGTGTCGCATAAAAATCTCAACGTTTTCAAATTAATCTAATTTATATAAATTTATATAATAAACACTGTAGTAATTTTAAATTATTTCATTTATTCAATATAATATATATATATATATATATATATATATATATATATTTAAATTAAATATATAAAACTAGTAACAAACCAGACGTAAAATTGAAAATTAAATTTTTACAAGTATGAACAAGCATTGTTACCAATGTACTTTATGTATTTAATTTTCATTAATTAATTCCAAATGAAAAACGCTTGATGTATAAAACCTGACTTTATTCACTATGTAAAGTGTAAAAAAAAAATTTTCGCTAAATTTTAATGAGAATTTTACGTGTCCAATTAAATCAGTTTATTACACACCATATTCGTGCCATTTTTCACGTCTGGTTAATTAATACGAAAAAGTTGGCATTGTGAAAACATAGTTCAACTCCCTGCGTATAATTTTTCCGAGTTGTTCTTTTTCTCTATTCTTCTATAAATTTATATATATATATATATATATATATATACTGAAAAGTTTCGTATGGCAAACAAGAGTATAATAAGTATTTTATTTAATTTCAAATGTGAATTTATATAAATTTATTATTAAAAATTTATTCATAGACCATTAATTACTTTAGATTTAAATCAAACGCGTGGAATATTTTTCAATTTAAATTCGAATTAAAATAATTCATTATCGCAATTAATTTTATATTTTTAATATTAAAAAAATATTTCTTTAGAATAATTTTTGTATAAATTAAATTATATCAAAATTTTAAAGAGGTGTTTGAGATTTCATATGGACATCTCAAACACCTCAATTCAATTTGAACTGATATTTAACCTTCTATAAAACTTAAAATATTCACTAGTTAAAAAAAATCAATATCCGGAAAATATATACGAAAATCGAGTGATGAAATATAAATTTAAAAATTATTAAGAATGATGAGGTATCCTTCAAGTTAAATAGTTAAATAATTTAAATTCGATTGACACTTATTGAATCAAAATCTATATAAGTATAAATAACGTATAAAGATATACATAAAGATATAAAATCTATATGTACAAATACAATAATATAATATCATTTTAGGTAATGAACACAATTATATTTCAAAGTCGATAATTATTATATAAAAAATAAATATATTGGATTTCTTCGTTAAAAAACAAACAAAACAAAATGTACGATAGGAATAAATATCTTGGACTTTCTTTGTTTATTTACATTCAGTCTTCAATCAATCTTCGATTCTTGGAAAAACACCGTTTCAAAAGAAAAGCGTAGGGAAAATTCCGTTCGGTTCGTTATTGTTTCTGTTCAGGATTTTGATCGGGACCGTTTTCGCCATAATATATATATATATATATATATATATATATATATATATATATATATATATATATATATATAAGACGAAATTAAAATTGAACGCGAGACGCATATCCTTTGTGATTTTATGGAAAATAAAAGAAAAATATTTTCACAGAAAAGTACTGAAATTTTTCATTTCGCCAGGTTTTTCCTCTCGCCAATCTAATTATTCGCGTTGAAAATGTAATGATAAAAACAATGATTATTATATTATTATATTGATATATATATATATATATATATATATATATATATATATATATGTAATAGATTATAAAATTATATACTCGTATATATAATATATAACTTTTTATTTTTTCCGAAAAAACTCACTTATTAGGGATGAGGGGATAATATAATAAAAATATTTTTGAGGGAGGCAAAAATTTTTCTAGATTATATCACATATATTATAATAATATTTTGTATTATTTTAAAAAATATAATTAATTTATAAAAACAACACTTTTGTAATGATTAAACAATTAAAATAATATATTACATATAAACAATTATATATACGAATATTTAGTATTTAATCGCGAAATAGAAAAATATCATTATAATCCATCATAATAATAGTAGACAATACTATTAAAATAAATATATATATATATATTCTATCATTATTCTCATTTTCATCGTTAAATATATTTTTCATGTACCAAAAAAACATGATTTATCACAGTCATCGTAGACCAGGAAAAAGAATATTTCGTAGGTCAGGTGAAATGGCCGACTGAACTACACGGTTTTTCCGTATATCGAGCGTCGCTCGTTTTTCGTGGCTCCCCATTTTCCCGATGCGTCACGGCGGCGGTTTTCACCTCCCCTCTCACCCCCTCGCCTCGTCTCCTATTTCCCTGCCCCCCCCCTCCCCCACTCGCTCCCCCCGCAACTTTCATTCCCAGAATATTATTGCCGCAATTATTTATTGTCGCCGGAGCGATATTTTACGGGCGTCACCCCGACGAGAGTCACTTCTTTGATTCTGGACCGACCCTCGTCCATTTTATTTCTCGTTACGCACGACCTGTTCCCGTATTTATATTTGTCCCACGCTTACCTGCTGTTCCGTAAAAATATATATATATATAAAATAATAAATAGACGAAAAGTCCCATCTAAATGACTTCGCTGTAATCGCGTGTAAAATTACATCATTAAAATTGTAAGGACGGAAGTCATACGACGATAATGAATATTATTTGTTAAACGTAATTTCATAAATATGGTTGTTATCAGTAATATTATATTTTTCTTTGAATATAAAAGATTAATTCCATACACAAATAATAAAAAAAATAATTATATTCAAAATATTTTTTTTTCTAATATATATATATATATATATATATATATATATATATTATATTCTGTATAAGAATTGAAAAATCAAAAGATGAATTTGATAAAAAAAAACTTTGAATTTTATTATTAATGTAATAAATAAACTAAATGATTTGATAACGTACACATTCATTTTTTAATTATAATATTTTATATATAGCCGCAGGTATAAATCGATATCATTAACATAACATACATTGCTTTCATAATAGATTGTAAAATATAATATTAAAAAAAATACAATAAAAGAGCGTGTTTTATAAAAAGAATAACCTTAATTAATAATTTTTATATTTCATGTAGATACACAACCTTTAAATTGAGTATAAGAGTAAGCCCTATTATGATAAAAAAATACTACCCAATTATTGTTATTATTAGCTAATTTTAGTAAACAGACCATTATAAATATATATATATATAAAAATCGCATTTAATCCATTCATGAATTAGTAATATTAAAATTTATAAAAGAATAGTATTAGTAAGGTTTAATACTGTTGACGATAATTCGACAACGGGTCACATGTGTCCGTTTGTGTAATGTCGAAAACCGGAAGCGCACATTTGAACGAAACGAGAGAGACAGATGATATGTTGTCGCACTCATTTGACTAATCCTGACGAACGAGAACCCGAATAATCGGATTATTTTTGTCCTTCGCATTCGGTCCTTCTTGATGTTAATCCTTGAACATGAACGGCAACATGTTCCCGTGTATATATATATGTGTGTTATAGAAAGTTCATCGTGTAGCCCACCGATAATAAACACGGTTATTTTTAACCGTAAGGTTAAGCCATTATCGGACATGTTATGATCGATGTATTTTTATATTTAGTATAAATATATATGTCGCATTTCGGTGTGAATAACGTCGCAACTCGAAATTTGACATTTCAGTAATTATATTGTGACATATTTTAAACAACAATTTCCTAATATTATTTTATTCCACTTGTTCTTCTAAACAAATATTTTTTAACCATACTTAGAAGATAGCTATTATTTAATTTGACAAATCTAAAATATCTAAGTAAATCAGTGGTTCTCAATGTAAACCGTTTAACCTCTCCAGGAAACAACGAATTTCTTGAAAAAATATTAGAATCACAAGAGCTTTTATTATAATACATACAATTAAATTGTAAAAAACGATGTTTTTTAATATATTATATAAAAATAGTTAAGTTTTAATTAAGGAAACCACATAATAAAAATTGATGTTTTTTAATTATATATATATATATATATGTGTGTGTGTGTGTGTGTGTGTGTGTGTGTGTGTTTCAATTGTAATTAATCAAGCGCAAAAAAAAGCGTTTTCCGAATACGATTTCCATAACGTTGAATTTTCGCCCGAATTTCCCCCGTCGCTTTTCCGACCGTTTGAAAAATTAATATGAAAAGGTCTTAAAAGTCGCTTCGTACTAATTTACCAGCCCCTCCCCTGTGCCGTGTCGAGTTTTCCCCTCGGATCCTCTCCCTTTTTTCCTCTCGGTCCTCGGTTTTTCCCCCGATTTGTGCGCGAATATTCGTACATTTTCGCGTAATATATTGCCCGGACCCACTTTTAACTGGACCTCGACTTATTTACGACTACCATTTGCATATTCGCCATTTAACCATCTATTCGAATTTTTTTTCAACTAAATATAAGAATTTGAATGTAAAAAAACACATACATATATATTATAATATAGAAATTTTACATGAAAATCAAATTAAGTGCTAATTACATTTTTTTTATAAATTTGATATAAAAAAATTCTTTATTAATCACAATATTATATTTATCTTAATATATTTTATTCTAATTTTCATTACATTTTTTTTTTTCAGATAATTCCATTAAAACAAGGATCATACTCACCAAAATTTCACCAAAGATCGCTGCTATCCATTGATAAATAGTAAACCTGAAAATTTTTCGAACTTTTTCCTTGTCTATTTATTTATTTACTCATTTACGTACGAAAATTGAAGATTTTACCGCGAAATAAACTTCAAGTTTATTATGCATCAAACCAAGAACGGAAATTATTTTCATATTTTGTGTTTTCATACATCAATTTCGTTTCGCATTAAGGATATTCAGTTGAAGCCTTCTTCTCGTGTAACTTCCTTGAATATTATATTCAAAATTTTCGATATTAACATATTAAAATCTTCGCATGATATCTAAATACGTCAAATATTTTTCATCAATTTTATACGAATTATAAATATTTTTTTATAATAAAATTTTGAAAATAAATTATAAAACAATTATATGTATATAGTAGAATTTTATATATTGAAATATGGAAAAATTCCAAAATATCATTTTTGAATTACGATATTACGTATATTGAAGCTCGATAAGTTTATTATATAATCGCCGTCACGTTTCGCTCATTATAGATTTTTGAAACCTTACAAATTCGCGATGTAAATGTCCAAATTGATACGTTCTACGTGCTCAATACCGTTTCGAATCCTTCGATGTGAAAGCATGAAAACTCAAATTGGAAAACGCAATAAATCAAACGACGGCCGTGAATTATCGGAAAAGTAATATGCATGCATTTTCCGTTCGCGCCCTTTCACCGAACTCTAAGAACTTCTTTCCGCTTTTCTTTTTTCTTTTTTTCCTACTTTCGGTCTTTCGCGCGCACACACACACACACACAGATAGACGTATATAAAATACCCTTTGACTGTTTCGCGCCCCATTTCAATACCGTTTCTTTTATATATCAACAAATTTTCCGGGATGAATCGAAATGTAGTACGGGAGGAGATCTCATATTTTGCACTCGTCGAGTCCGTTTACAATTTACATATTCTCATTTGAATTCATTAGAAGTTGATTGATATAAATGAAAAGGACAAAAGTCAGAAATATATATGAATTTGAAAAATATAATTCATTAATATATAAATCACAAAATATCTCTTATATATAAAATATTAAAAAATTCCGTTCGTAGAATAATCTCATCAATATAGATTTTTCAACTACTTTATTTTAGTTCTTTTCTAATATTTTTTTGGTCCTTGAATTTGTATATTTATTATAATTTAATTAATTCTCAGTTTTTTTTTAATATTTACAATAATTAAAACATATTTTTACTTTATGTCTTATAGTAAAAATTTGTAACAACACTACTATCTCTGATCCACTTAATAATTTATATAAAATACTAAATGCGAATTAGTAAAAATATAATATTATTAACACAATTAATTCAAATTTTTACATATTTTGTATTGTAATTTTTCAAACAAAATATAATTACAAATTTATATATTATTTTATAGAAAGTTTTCGTTACATCTGAAAACTATTTCAATATATACTATTTATATAGCAAAATTACATTCCTCACAAAATTCAAAAACATTCATTATTTTAATATCATACACTTATAAAACATATCAGTTATATCATTCACATTCAAACGTCTCATGTAAATATACATATTCATTCATATACGTTATGTAAGTATAATATATATATATATAATATATATCCCGATTTGTTCGAAACTTTCGAAACGTCTAAAAGTTTCCCCTTTGAGAAATCATCCCCTCGGTCGTCTTCGAGATTATCAACGCTGAAAATTTTCATCTACGAAGCTGTCGCAGATTTTGGGGGCGTCCTGTGAATACAAGTTTTCAGTACGAATTTCCCATTAGCTTTCGCTATCCACCTCCGTCTGAAAATAGAAGCTTTTTATGACCGCTTCATAGAAATATCACATTCAACTGCATACCGAAATTAAAAATATTTAATTTTTAATTTCGTTTATATTTTATTGTCTAACATTTTCTATTATACTTAATTTCTATCACGATCACTGATTTATTTATATTTTACTTTCATATAATATTATTAAAAACAATTTCACTTTGCGACTTAACACAACACACTTCTATATATCTAACGTCAACATTAAATATTTGATAACGCTCTGTAGATAAACAAAAAATTATATTAAATAATGTTAATAAACGGCAAATATACCGACGTTTACTTTCAGCAAACTTTATTCAGCGATTTACACACACACACACGTAATATATTTTACGAGATCATACCGGCGTGTTTACATCCGACAAATTGTTATATTTATTATCTAAACATAAATTCAATACATATTATTTTTACAATATCTACGATTATATTCTATAAATCGTTTCAGTTATTATATTGACTTTTATTATATCAAATATATAATGCCTCACAAACTATAGTTTATGAGGCATTTTTTTTCATTGTAATATAAAATGAATATTGAACATATTTCCATTATTGGTTTTTATATTTTATAATTTTACTATATGTATATATTTTTATTTTTTATTTATAATAAAACAGATATTTGACATTGAATGTATAACGTTTGACAAGCAACAATAATAAACCGTAACGTTTGGTAATGGCGTGTGCATTTAATGGACTACCGCAAGTGGCGTTGAAAGGGTTATTAACTTGTCCAGAAGAAAACGTTTCACCTGTTTCCTTTTACAAGAGTCTTTCACGAAGGACGTCCGCAAAAGTGACATTACACTGGTGACAAATTTACCGTAGTCAACGACGGTTCTTTTGAACACTATTAAGATTAGAATGAAATCACGTGTATTTACAAGTTTATCGAGAGCAAAAATTTATTTTGCACGGTGAAAAGCGTCGAAAAACCGCAACACTATTATATATATATACGTCGCTCGTTAAATTTAATATTGAATAATTAGCGCGATGACGACTTTTCGTCGTTAACAACGATTACCGCGTAACTTGAAAAACTTTAATTGAAACATTATAACGAAACCGTGTAAAAGTGCACTTATTGAAAATGCACCGGCTGCAATTAATGCATTCTTCGTCGTTTTATTCCAGCGCCTTTTCACTTTTATTATTTGCTAGCTGCCCCTTATTTTTCCCCCCTTGGCTTTTCTATTTTTTAATTTAATTTTGACGTCGTTTATACGACGAAAGAATTTCGGAAAGAATACGAAAAGTCGTTAAATCTTCGAATCGTTATTTTAATACGCAAAAGCTGTCGTGCGATAATGGATTAAAAATTAAAACAATATCATACTTTATACAATACTTCAAAACGATTAAAAAGTCAACGAACCTTAAAATATATATACTATACATTTTTTTTAATAATAAAGTGCACTTTTATATTTATATCTAAAACGCCGCATTTTCCATTTTCTTTTCAACGTTCGGCAATTACACGAAATTACAACTAATTTCAAATGAAAAATCATAACGTATTCCGTCATTTTCTCTCTCTCTTTCTCAGTTTATATATGATTTAATCACGATAATACGCCATAAATCAATACATACACACAAAGCGGAATGGAACCGGAGACAAGAAAGAAAATGGCTGAACAAACACCGCGGTCATTCTAATGACAAATGACCATTATCCAGATATAATACAACTTTGCGTGAGTCATTTTGTTCACTTTACTGTATTAAAAATTCGATTGGAATATAGCTTTTTTATAATGCTTATGTAACTCGAAGCGATAGTGGTTTAAAATTTAACAATATATAAAAATATTGAATAAAATATAAATATTTACTTTAAATTTAATGGAACAAACACACCGCGTGCGTATAAACACATATTTAAGTATAATTATAATAATTTTTTCAATATAGAATGATATAAAAATTGATAATATCATACATCATATTTGATACTATATTTTTAAAAATTTTCTATATATCGAGAATAAAAAAAAAATAAAAATCGAATCGCGTCGTTCAAAATAATATAATCGAATCATTACGACGAGATTTTAAAAAATCGATTTCGAAATAATCTGATAAGTGGTTTTATACCCTCTTTTATCTCATCCCCTATTTGACGATTAATCCAATTTACTCTTTTTTTTTAACGTTCACTTACACCCTCTCGTCTGATCCGCATACCAACTTGCGTATTTATATTATTATTTTTATATTATTATACACATACACCTATATAACATATACAGTGTGCTACAAAAAAAAAAAGAAAAAAATCGCACAACCCCATGTTGAAAATTCAAATTCTACTAACGATCATAAAAGTAATTGAATTTTTAGAACTCGCTCATTATTTTCATATTGTATTCTCTGCGGTAATGAGCGTTCGAATTCGGCCGTTTTTCGATAACCGTTTCGCTTAAAATGAACGTTGAAATCGAAATAAAATACGTATTACGATGAAAAAAAAATCATTATTATCATAATAATATTCATTCGATATTTGAACTTCGTTTTTATTTTACTATTCGATTTTTATAAATGTCGTTATTATAATTCTTTCAATATTGTGAAGCTTTTTCAAATAAAAATATATCTTATTAAATTAGTTATCTTTTTATATATATATATATATATATTTATATATATATATATATATAATATGAAACAATTATTTATTTTTCATTAAATACTATATTTAAATATATGTTATTTTGTTTTTGTATAAATTAATTATTTATCAAAGGAAAATATCAATGTTAAACATAATATTATACATAATTTATTTCGTAATAAATATTCTCAAATTGGATGTTTATTTATTAATTTGACCCCATAAAAATATAATTTATTACTCAAAAAAAAAAAAATCCTTGACTTTCAATGAACTTTTACGTTATTTTAAATATTCAGAAATATATTAAACACGAAATTGCATGATGTTACAATTTATAAAACATATCTATTAATAGAATAAAAAAATTAAAGTAATACTATTAATAATTATTTCTTAATGAAAAATAATTATTCATTAAAAATACTAATATAACATATTCTAACTAGTGAATTTATATATCATAATATAATATTTTTACGTTATATATAGTTCGTTTGTGAATATTTTCTTGTATTATCCGAACGATATAAAACAAAGATATTTTAATTTATCACTTTGGCATTTATTATTTACCACTGTCAGCAATAATAATAAAATAATTACAGAGCATTTAAATGGAATTGCGCTAATCATCGTTACAATGAAAGGCGATGTAATTAACACCGTGCATAATTTATATTCGGCCCAAGGCTTTGCCGTGAGAATTTTACAAAATGTGGTGAATTAATTAGCGATTCGGAGTAATTGAAATTAAGAATGGTGGAAAAAAAATTACATTACGGGGTCGAATATATATGAAAAAAAAAAACAATATATAAACGTATCAATCATCAACAACGTTAAATCGGAAAATGCGCATTCTTCGGCGTACCGTCGAGCTATTTCTCATATACGAAGCTACTCAAGGCAGAGATGTTCAAACAATGGTTCGCGGACTAATAATATTGTATTAATTATATTTCAAGTACATTATGTATCTTCAAACTATAAATTTTACGGTATATTATCATATAAAATACAAGTTAAAAATAAATAAATATACCATACATTCAATAAATTGCTTTATAATGAAGTTGATACTCTTCCATATCACATGAGTCATTGAACAAAACATTCTTTTCTCCCCTTCTATACATCTTTTTTTTTCTAATATACTTTTAATACTCAGCACTTTTGAAACACTTATTTATCTCCTCCATTTGTTCCGGCGGATAACAAAAAAAAAAAAAAAAGAAAAGTTTATACATCCCTGAATTCAGGGGAACGTTCCCTTATAGAATTTTCTCCGAACATCTTACGGTTCTTGCCCCCCGCTTCCCCCCGTTAAAAAATCCCAATCGGACTGCATCTGGAGGCTTTATTAAACGCCTAACTCTGTTCGGTATTTGTAAGCGATTCGCCCCTTTTTTAACCCCATTTTCACCCTCCCTCACTTTCTTTTTTTTTATAGAAGATCTTTATACATAGATATACAAAGAATTTTTCGAGTCTTTTTTAAGGCTAGACATGTGGAAGGACGTGTTGGTATCTTCAACTTTCGCAAGTCACACCTGTAAATAAAATGATATATACGGATATATATTATATATTTGATCTGTAAAATTGGTTCTTTTTTCTTTTATAAAATATAAATATGATTCAATATTACTATATAAATTTAATATTTCTATATAATGATTAGAATACAATATGAATGTGTAATGAAATATAAAAGAATATATTTTTTTTCATATTCATAATATTAAATTTCTGAAATATCTTAGAAGTGCGAGTGAGCAGAGATGATCTCACACGAGAGTAAATAGAAAATTTTTGCTCACACCAGCCTCGTTTTAGGAGGGCGGGTCGTCTTGAGGATGATTGATCGAAACGCAGCAACAGGCTGACGGGTCGGAGCTTTCGGGGTCCCGAAGACCCACACCCGCGATTATGGTGTAGCATTCGACCCCAAATTTCATTACACTAAATGCAAATAGGGCCTTGTTGCTTCTCAGACCGTATGCGAACCACCAGCATTCTATACAACTCACTGGCTAAACAGACATATGTGCCCTCTCAGATTATTACGTATACAAACACACACACACGCACACAAGTTCCTGCTTACAAAGAGAGTCCTCGACTTTCGCAAATAGATTGTTCCGCTCGAAAACCATTTTAGGATTGAGGTTTTGTGGCTTACGTTGTATATAAAAATTGCTAACTCGCAATTTTGTGCAACTGCAATAATATTATATTTTACTATATACTAATACGAAACGTTTTATATAATATATTATTTTTATTTTTCATATAAATCGTGCTATATAAACACTAAAAAAAAATCTTTTGTAATATAAAATACTCATTATTAAAATTAATCTATATATCAATACATTAAAACTAATAACTTTTAGATTGCTTATTATACTATATGTCATCGATAAAAATCTACACGTTTCAAAACGTTCCACTTTACCGATTGGTTTTTCCGTTGTCATAAAATACTTTTCACAACAATAATGTTTTATTCATGTAAAATAAACAGTATATTTCTATTGTAATATATAAAACGTAGTCCAGACTTGAAAAAAAAAATCTCGTAGGATTTTTCGTTTTTAAAATTTTTGAAACTATTATATTTCTTGTGCATGGCAAGCTTCGGTTAATGTAATTTATATGAAACAATTTTTTTCTGTTGTATTGCGATAACGATTTAAATTTCGAAATGGAAATGCGGCAAAAAGCGGGTATATATCAATTTTTGACGGCGTCATTCCGCCAAATTTACACAGTTAAATTGATTTATGCGGTATGAGCTGTGAATTGAAATTGAAATAAATGTACTTTGTATGTCATAGATACGAATGATGATCGAATTTTTATATAATATATTACAAATAACGTCGCATATTTTATATAAATTATTTTTGTATAATATTTAGTATATAATAACTAGTATATTTTCATTATGTTCATACTAAAAGCCGGATGTCGTAAACACGAAGTACATTAAAGCGTGTCGATTTTTTTCTATTTCTATATATTTCGAGTGCATAAAACTCGCCGCCGTTGACACTTATTTCAACGTCTCGGAAAACTTTTGTTTCGACTCCTTTTTTTTCGGAAAAACAAACAAAACGAAAACGAAAATGAACGCTCACCGAAAACGATCATGTTCGTAAAACGGCTCGACTGCAAAAGCAAAAAAAAAAAAAAATTGAAAGAATATCGCATGAAATGTCGCCTTTCGATCTTTTTACGATGATTATCGTCTGCCTTTCGAAATGTCAATTCGATCAGTTTATGGTTTTATTTTAATATATAATATATTTATTCTAAATAAAATATATGTACATGGTTTATAATTCTGAAGTATTATAATTGAGATTAAAAATAATAGATGATAAGTTAACAAATATAAAATTTAAAATAGAAATAGATAAAAGCTTTTCAAATTATGGTAATTTTTAATTAGATTCATAGTGTATGTCCTATGAACCTTTAGGAACAGATAAATAGGAAAAAATCTAAATTACAAAAAAAACACAATATAAAAGATACCTTTATATTACTTTTATTGATGAGGATGGATTTGTTATATTGTAACTGTTTTAGTAACTTCATTTCATTTATATATATATATATATATATATATATATATATATATATATATATATATACATATATATATTAAAAAAAATGTGTTAAATCCAATATTAAAATTTGAAATTTACTTTACAAAAAAGCATTCTTGTTTAAAATATAACATTAATTGAATTCAATACAAATATATAAAAAAATAAATACACAAGTTTTTTTTATATAAATAATCAAAAAAAAACGGAGCAAAAAGGGCGTTTTAAATATTAATTTTCGAACATATCGAATTCGATTGAAAATTCGCAACGATAGGGAACGAAATAAAATACAATCGAAAAACGAAAAAGCGATAGGATAAAACAAAAAAAAACATTAAAAAAATAAAAAAAAATACCGAAAATTCATATCCATTTTTCGAAATTAAGTTTGAAACGAACGAAGCGCGGGGGTCATTGCAGCATTTCTGCACGTTTCGCTAACAGAAATCCGATAGCCATTTGGCAAACAAAATGGCGAATTCAAAAATGGGGGACGCTTTCAAAAATACATGTAATGTATTCGTTATATCGTTACGACGTGTTGTTTTCCATTCTTTATATATATATTATTCTTTTTGTTACACTTTTTTAAAGTGTTGTTTTTATATATATTATTGTATATATTCTTATATATTGATAAACACTTTTAAACGTCTGAATATATTGTAGTAAAATATACGTTATATAACAGATATAAATGATAATATATATTGTTTTCAACCCATAATTACGTACAAATGTAGATAAGAAGTGTTCGTAACAGAAAAATAGTGTTAAAAAACAAATGGGAAAATAATTTCCAAAATGCACTATCGTTATTTTCAACGGAAACGCAAGGGGTATAAATTAAATTTTACGGCGATATCTTCACGCCCTGTTTGCTATCCTATATAATTTACGACTAACAAACAGGATTCTCAAAACGGATTCGGGATATACAAATGCTCATTTTGCCCGCCCGCCCCCTCACCCCTCTCCTGTATATACAAATCTATGAATATTTACTTAAACTTTACAGACAGACGAATCTCGTGACTCTTGTCACTTTCACTGGATAAAATATTCGAATAAATTCGGTCGTTGTGATTCAATTTATAAATAAAATTATTTGACCGATTTAAATGTTTCCTTATATTTTTATATTTATTAATAAAAAAAAATATCCGATACAAATCATATATAAAGAATTCTATATTTATTTAAATATTAATATATAAATATTTTATTATTGTTACATTTCGACAATAATGATAGTACTAGTAATACAAATTCAATAATCACTATTTGAAAATTATTAAAATCTTTCTATATATATTTGATTTGTCAGATCAGATAATATATTAATTTGAATTATAATAAATTATATTCAAATATTTTATGAATATTCTAAAAACATAATTTATCATAATTAATTAAAATTTATTTATACAAGTTATATTACCATATTTCTAATTAATTTAATATGATATATTTTTTTACATAATTCATCAGTATATTAGTTTTTTACTCTATCTCTAATAAATTTTTTTTGCCAATATTTATATTAATTCAAAAAAAAAACGTATAATAAAATATATCGATACTTAGAACACTCATTTCGATCGTTAATAATAAATTTTGATAGATTTCAAAAATAAAACCGCCAGTTAATTACGATCAAACTGAGCAAACCGCCGATGAACCTTTTCACGAAAGTCTTCTTCGTCTGGCACACGAAAATTCCGCACAGTCGAAGTTGTTCGTTCGTTGGAGATCTGAAAATTGCGGGGAGTTTCTATTAGTACTCGGTCGGTGTGCTTTTTAGAAGAAAAGCTCAGATCCGTTGGAGCGTAACGCGATTCTACCAATTATTCAACGATTAAGATTCTGTTCGGGGTGAATAGGAGAACACTCTACCCCTTGGGGTCCGTAGGTCCCCCACGGCAACGTTTCGTGGCCGTCCTCCCTTTGTATACACAGAGTCTTTATTACCGAACAAATTCCAGTTATTTTAATGCGCAAGAAAAACATCGGGTAGGTGGAGGGGAAGGGGGGATAATTGAAACGTTCAAAGAGTCGAATTTTCAACAAATAAAATTCGATAAATAAGTTATCGCATTAATTAATTAAATTTCCATATATATATATACTTAAAAAAATAGATACACATTTTATTAACTCTTTTCAAATAAAATTTTAAAATAGAAAATTAATTCAGATTATAACTATTATATTCTGGTTAAAAAAAAATCAATTTTACGAATTGATTATTGATCTTCTCTGTATAATCAAATTATATTATAAAAAATAATATTGAATTGTTTATATCGTATCGATATTATTAATAATTGAAACAGATCTGCTTATTTCTTACAAAATGGAATTAATAAAAATATATCAAAAATTAGTTATATATATATATATATATATATATATATATATATATATATATATATATATATATTCATCATACGATCTGTCAGATTTGTCAATATTTTCACTTGAATCAAAATTCATATTTATAATTCAATTTCAAAATAAAGCGGAAAAGTTGCTCGCAAATTATATAATAATATAATATAATAGATTTAATACCAACCGTAATATTTTCGACTTACCGGGCATATTTATTCGTTATGATAGTGCGCGCACTCTTTATTTTGTACAGCCCCCTATTTCCCTTACTACTCAGACATTTTTGGATATCTTGTCCTTTTTCATAATTCAGAGCCTTTATCGTGAGCTTGCAGAGAAAATCACCCTTTAAATATATGCCCCTATTGGCCACGCAACCCCAAGCCTTTGCAGCATTTCGTTACCAATAAATCTGACGCTGGAGTATCGTGGAATTGAAGATAAAGTCTTGTCAGGTCTTCTTTATGGTTCGTTATATTTATGAGAATCGAAACTCGATACGTCGTCTCTCATCTATTTTTGTTTATAAGAATTTACATAACTTTCGCGAAACTAGGAAAAATCATGCGACTGAAACAAATTTGCAATATAAATATTTTACGATTAGTAATAAAACATTTTTTTTTTACTCGACAATTTTTGCTGATATAAAATTGAGTACTATATTCTAATTTATGAAAATATAAATAAAATTTAAATTTGTAACATCGATTTACATATTTATATTCATATCTATTTTAATTTTATCAATACAATAGTACAGTCGATATCGTCGTTGAATTTAACATTTTTTTTAACGTCGTTTGGTCGGTTTATAATGCGATTATGTTTCGCGATAACGTTAACGGCTTACAAAGTAAATTTTCCTAATTAGTTTCCGTACATACTCAATGTTATCTCGCGTAATGAGATCGTAGCCGCCTTTTGCGTGGAAACTAATATAATAACGGGCGAAACTTTAAATTTTATATGATGCGAAATTATCGAAGGGCAAAGCGGTTCGAGGGCGGAAAAGCGACGAAGAAAACTGGGCGCGAGACGGCGGAGAGGGGTTGCGCTACGAACGAGCGCGGGCACGAGCGTGTAATTTTCGATAATTATACGCGCTCATTAACAATCACTTGCCGCGATCGTTTAATTATTTCGATTCCCGCGACGGTGTGAAAAATTTATTTCCCGCTCGGAAAATTTCGCCCGAAGAAACAACCATGTTTATTAAAGTACATGTATAATTATTTTAATTGATCGCCACTTTTTAATTATATTTAATGATAAATTATTTTTATTAATTTTTTTTAGATATTGTTTTTTTAATATCTGCATTATATAATATTTATTATATAATCGAATATGTAGAAAGGAATTTAAAATTATTACAACATATATAATCGGTTTTAATCATTATAAAAATTAATTTTTGTCAGAGGTTTAATTCATGAGCTTATTAACTTAATAGAGAATGATTAAAAATGTGTATATTATTTATATAAATTTAATTTAATATTACTATTCGCACTTACTACGAAAAATTCATTTATATTTTTTTAAATGTATCTATTATTTATAGTTTTTATCACATATATATTTAATATAATCTATCACGCATCAGACAAATCTTTAATCGATCACTCAGATGATAATCTGAAATATAAGCTATTATTTATTTTTGTATGAAATTCAAATTACGACCATTCGACTTAGTTGTAGAACCAAAATAACTGTATATTATTTACAAATAGTTAGAAAAATAGTATATATTTTACTTGACCACAAAATTAACACAAACACAATTTTATTTACATTTATTCCAATTTATATAGCGAATTGCTGCGAATACAAGTTTTCGTCCAGATTTTTTCAAATGCTTTCATAAAAAAAAAAATCTAAAATATAAAATATATAAAACGAGAAAACGGAGATAAAAATGTTAACTCAACACAAAAAATATAAATGGTGAAAAAAATAAAAAAATAAAATAAAATAAAACGTAAACGTATAGCTAGTCGAATACGACAATACAACGATTTGAATATACGTATATATGTATATATTATATATAAAATGCAAAATCAGGGATCGGGTTAAAGTACAACGAATGGCCCGTACTAAACGATAGGCTCATATTTAGTAGTGGCCATTGTTCGCTTAGGGGGATCCGTCTCCGGTTTTCCACGAAAAGTCGCATTTTGGATAACGTAGTGTGTCGGATATCTGGATTCGGGAACCCATTTATCTCTCACAGCCGTCGCTCCGGCGCCGTCACTGCGTTAATTTGCCTGCAAAACTATCGAACCACCCCCCCATTTTCACCCGCTCGAACCATTACCATTTTTATGGGGTGAATCGTGAGCAATTTTAAACTCGAACCTTGTCGTTTCTGCCTACATAGCCGAACTGAGCTATTTTTCTAAATTGAACATTGTATGTGTGTGTGTATATGAGTACAAATTTTATAAAATCAATTACGTTTATGTCTTAAATTAAATAAAAAAACATTCAGAATTATTTATTAATAAACTTGCATTAGAAAAAATATATTATATTTTAGAAGATTTAACTAAGTTGTTTTTTTTATAAATTTTAATATAATATTAGACTTTTTATTTCGATTTATCTTCAAATAATTTTAATATGAAATTAATATATATTAAAATGGCATCCTATTTAATACATCCCCATAAAAAACATAACTTATAACTTCATTGAAAAAAAATATATAAATCGAAAATTCCTTTCTTCCACACAATATATATATTTATATAATACAATCGGAAAACCTTATTCGACCAAATAATTTGTTGCTCCGTTTAAATGAAAATAATAAATAAATCGAATATATTTAGAAAATTTTTATTTCAGTCCTAATAAGTAGCTGACTATTAATAAAGCAGTGGTCCCATTATGCAGTTTCTACTGTAAATATATATATATATATATATATATATATACCGATTTATTGATTAATTTGAAAGTATTCTTTATTTAGTAATCCTATATTTAGATATTGGTTATGTGAATGTTTTCCGTTCGATCTTTATTGGTTACAGACTTTTCCGACGGTATCGCATTTCCCCCGTCGATAAGAAAAGTCTCGGGCAGTTTTTCTTCGTTAGCCGTTTAATTGGTTTCGGTTCGGCGTGTTGCATGCGGCTTTTCCTATTGTCGCCGATCGCCTGCGGCTCCGATCGCGATTTATTGGCTGAAAACGAAAGCTTCGACTAAATGAAAAGTGGCTACGAACTGGCGATCGTCGTTTCGTGTTGAATTTTCAGCGTTTCCCAGTCGTCTTCTTTACTAGAACTTCATAGCAAAATCAACACGAAATGCATTCTAAGTGTCTAGTGGGATATTGGGAATGAAAGTTTCTCGACACAAAATTGGAAATGAAGTCTGAATTTGTTTTTATATAGTTCTTTTATGTGTGTTTGTTCGACTTCTCTCCTGTGTATATAGAATCGTACACTTTTTATTTAATTAAAAATTTAATACTTTTATGATATCGCATATTACGGTTTCTTAGCATATGAGAGATATTCTAGTTGAATATATTAATATGATTAGCTCTGGTTTCCTAAGTGAAAATTCGTATAAATATTAATATAATATAAAATTTTAAAACGTGATTATTTATCACAAATAATAAAAAAAATAATCGTATGCATATATTTTATAAACATATATATGATATTTAAAATAAATTAACTGATTATATATTTTTTATACAAATAATTTAAAAATATGATAAACTCGTAGAATTCATCGAATATAGATCGAAAATTTGAGAATTAATAATTAAACAAAATCTTTAAAATTAACTCCAAGATAAAGTAACAAAAGTTAAATTATCCTTAAGAAATGTCAATCAACAAAAATCAAATTATAAATTCGCTATTACTCGAAATATAATATATATATATATATATATATATATATATATATATATATATATATATATATATATATATATATATACTATATATTCTTCGATAATATAAATTTTAATAACAATATAAAATAATTTTCTTCTATCAAAATATGTAACACGTTTGTATTGAATTTTTCCAAAATCATTTTAATCAATACATGTCATCATGAAAAAAAATATGTATATATTTATATAGAAAAAATAAGTAAATACACTTCGACAACGGTTTCTTTCGCAATATTAAAACGACACAAAATTCGATAAAATTTAATATTCTTAATGTTATCACAGTTAATTGGACACTTTAATAGGCATCGCTTCGTGGAAAATTCGCGCGTGCCCCCTCACCTCTCTCCGCGGCCCCCCTCCCGTTTTTCCGCGACATTATCGCGACGAAATGCGTGAAATTTTCCTTTTACCAATCTAGCTGATGAGCATATATTATAATTTATGCTAATGTCTCCGGATCCGTGCTCCACTTTCACACTTAATACTGCTTAATGAGATTTTGGATAACATGATAAATTGACCGTCCGTAATTAAATTTCGCAGGTAGTTTACGCAAGCGATTTCCTAATATTATACTACATTAACCGTACGCAATGTGACGTTATCAAAACGATCGTTTTCCATATCACCACTAAAACTATCATCATTGATATTATATATTAATTAATCGATGACATCAAATTGTTCACATAAATATTATTAATTATATCCCATACATTATTATTATATATTATATATATAACATATATACATTTCGAAAAATAAATATTTTCTATCTAATGGCATGATTAGAACTTTATTCGATTTAAGCTCAGTATTTTTAGTAAATTAAATGTATTTCAAATATAAACTTTTATTTAAAAAAAATATTTGTATTCATATATATATATGATAATATTCAACTTTTACTGTCAATATCAATGTTAATATGAATTATTTTATAGTAATATTAAAAAAATATAATAATATAGCTATATATTTTATAGAAATATTTTTAAATAATATATCTGAATTTTATAAAAAAATATTTTTCAATTGATTTTAATCGTTTTATAAAACACTAAAACTCGCATGTTCATATAGAATTTTATCATGTAATATAAGGGTGGATAAACTTTTAAATTAAAGGCGACGGTCAACTAATATCTTATATGAAGTGATCATAAAAAAGGAATAAAGAAAACAGTAATTTCTTCTCGCAAACTAATTAAGTAATAAAATAATATGTTATTTTATTTTCATACAAACGGATTACTTGTAATAGTTATATTGTGAACATTTTGATCATCATTGATATTAAAAATAGTATTAAGTGTTAACAAATGTTATCAAAAATTATTTTTATAATTTAGATTTTCAATAATTTAAAAAAAATGAAATTCAGGTAAAAATAATTATATAATATTAAATGAATTTGAAAATATATATTGTTTTATATAAAAATATTCAAATAACAAAAAAAATCTATTTATTTATTAATGAGCAGTAGATATTTTAGCCGCCTCAAAATTTTCCCCGTCTTTCATTTTCCTTTTGGCGATTCATCAGAAACAAGAAGACGAAATAAGAAGAATGCGGACGAATGAAAGAAAAAAAAATATATGTACTATATACCGGGAAAGAAGCACATTAAAGTTTTTCCGGATGTTCCGTTTGGCCGCAATTGCGCGAGTTTCATTGCAGTTTTCGGTTTTTATTGTGAAAACGTGGAAAATTTAATTCAACCTTCACTTCGCCCGCCGAATTTCCATGAATAATTTCGTCGTTCAGAATTGAAGTCGGAATAAAATTGTTTACAGTCAGTCGTGCACACGTTAAAAGTGAAACCGCTCTATTATTCAAGTTCTCGGATTTCGCGAACGAGCGAAATTATTCAACATTTATTTTTCAAAATGTACATATATATATATTGAATTTTTCATATACGTATACTATTTCATATATTACACATACACAAACTTAAATAATGTGGGCAATTTGTACACGATGCACGTAAAATATTCGGTTGTTATGTATGAAAATACGGCACCTTACAGTCAAATACTTCAAATTTGAAATAAAAATTTGCAATGTTCTCATAATTTCTCTTATAAAAACTAACCTACATATTTTTAATAATAAAACATATGTATTTATTTTTTTAAATATATAAATATAAAACTTTTCTATGTTCAAAATATAAAAAGTCAATCTAAATTTATTATATACCATATATATATAATTTTTAATTAAAACCATTAAAAAATAATAAAATATCTTTTGTATTATAGATTACGCATTGACTTTCTAAAAGGTGAAAGTTTATAATGAATAAATCTAATGTTACATTTCTAATTAGATTTTTTTTCGACTTTTAAAACATGGCATACTGTAAGCTGACCAATCGGTGATTTAGGAGGATAATTTACATTTTTTTTTCTTTATTTTATTTTAAAACAGAATAAATTTTAAACTTTATCCATTGTGCTTTATCAAAATTGTAATGCGCTCGTGAAACTTTTGTGCCTTTAAAAGTTTAATTGATTAATGATTGTGGTGTATTATACGAACAAAATTTCTTAATCTTTCCAATTAAAAAGTATTAGAATTTATTTGAAAATAATCGACGAGTGAAAAAGGAAAATTTATTTACTTTTAACTATATTCTGAATCGTTAGACTGATTTATATATATATATATATATATATATATATATATATATATATATATATATTACGTTTTATCAAATCTTATTAATAGTATAGATATTTTCACAAATATATCATTTCATTTAAATTTATATATATAATATTTCAAGACGTCTTTAAATATAATAGGATGTAATTGAAATGCATAATAAATTTTGTAACACAGTATGAAATAAACTGTTCACTAATGCACTTGTCGCAATCAAGATTTATACGCCTTGCATTTCCGCGAAATATATATATATATATATATATATATATATATATATATATATATATATATATATATATGTGTGTGTGTGTGTGTGAAAATACAGATGTTTCAAACCGTATGGCACGCGAACAGAATGCAAATATTGTTATCGTTATATTTTCATTCTGTTAAAATGATTCTTATTTCATTATAAACTAATTATTTGTATACTTATAATGTTATCAAGGTTTTTGTATATAATATTTTAATTCTTTTCTAATCAAATTATGAAAAAGTGAAAGATTTTATTAAAAAAATCTTCAATTATATATATATATATATATATATATATATATATATGTGTGTGTGTGTGTGTGTGTGTGTGTGTGTATGTATGCATGCATGTTTGTAATAGTGCGATAGTTATATACTTTTTTTTCACACTTATTTAACTTGCACTGTTTGTTGGTTTGTCGGTGTAGATTTTTGTAATCAATTTTTCAACCACTTTTTAATATCTAAATTAGTTTTGCAAACTTGTTAATTCTCGTTGACAATGTGTGAATGAATTAATTAATTAATTAAAATTTTAAATCTACTCCCATGCATTTTTTTTTAATTTATAGTGACATCTGTTGTTATTTAACTCTTCATACACTTGATTTTTACTTTAATAATTCTATTTTTAATTAAAAATTTTATTTACATTTAAAATCGTATTTTAAAAGTAATTGAAAATATCCCATATTGTCTTTTAAAAATATATTATAAATAAAATATTAAAAATATAAACACACAATCATTATACTGTACAAAGAAAAAAAATTCATTCAGCGACGGTAATATCGAACAATACGTACAAAAATTGCAATATTCATCCCCGTACTATACGTCTTCTTTCATCCCCTATTTCTATCATAGATATATATTACATATATATATATATATACATTTTTTTGTTCACTTTATTGTTATTGCGTAGTGATCGACCTGACCTTTTCGATGAGATTCGTGTGGCGGTAGCATTTCCCTCGTATAATAGAATTTCAAATGTGAGAGACCTTCGTAGTATCCGTTTCACTATTCAAATATAAATGCAACCCCGTAACTATTCGGGATCAATAGATAATTTATAACGGATATGTCAAACTTCTTTCGTAATATTCTTTAAAGCTGTCGGCTGAATTTCGATTTTACTCTATTATTATACATTATGACGATTCTCATTCTAAGTATTACCAAATATTTCATAATAGATATTAATCAAATTCATACTACATCTTATATATATAATAATATATTATCAACATTTTTCGAATATAAAGTTAAAAAAAATTCACCGATTTATAATCGTTCGAAACGTCAACTTTAACGAGTACGCAGGATTAAAAAGGAAACCGATATTATGAAAAGCAACAAAAAAAAATAAATAAATATAAAATGAAATAAAATAAAAATGTTGTCGACACATTCGTTAACCGGAAATAGTAAAAATCGTTTCAATACAGCGACAACGAATGAATCATAAAGCTTAATGATGATGGGTGACGGGCATTAAGTAGAAAACTGCATTATGCATTATCAACAATAAACCTCGAATCGGTTATGAACACACGCGCGCACACACATAAAACACTCTTCATCATATTAACTTATAAACTAACAATCTGATGACACTAAGTCGACATTTTCAAAACTATTTTATCCAATATAATAATATATCCGCTAAATTTATAAAAAAAAATTCATATTCTTCACACTTTAAATATAATTAATAGACTATTATTTTTTTAATTACATATTATTTTGATTTATATAATTAATTATAATTTATAAACGAGTACTTTTTTATAATGTCGCGTGTTGCATGTAAATGATTATATCATGAATTCGTGACTAGTCTATCAGACTATTGCTGAAAACTGTTCCCTTCAATAAAGTCATTCAAAAAGATATATATCTCATCAGTATATAAATATTACACAAATCGACTGCATTTCAAATCTATTTAAATTATATCCGCATTTATAGATTTTGAACTCTTTTTCTTTTAATAAAAAATAATCTACAATTAATTCGATTTCCGTTTTTTTTCCTATTGCCGAAAACTAAGGTCTAGTCGCACTTTACGAGTGCGGAAAAACGATTTTTCCGACGACACATACGGATTATTCACTCGATCTTACTGTCTACCGTCGACATCGAATGAAACCTTATAAATTCCAGTTTAAAACCTGAAATCCTATACGCTTTTGCTCTTGTAAAATATGCGATGCCAACCGACGCCGTTGAACGATGACCTTTCACCCCCCTCTGCCCCGCCCCTCACCTTCTTTAACCCTCTCGCACCCTCAGCGCAATGCATATATACAGAAGTCGAATAAATACTTTCCGCATGACTGTCACGAAAATGCACTACTTGAATTTTTATAAAATTCTGCCGATGCTATGTAAATAATTTTACACATTTAAATATTAAAAAATTCCATCTCATCGAATAAACTATATATTTACTTTTTTTTTGTTTGTTTGGAATGCATAAATCGCTATCTCTTTAATTTATTTTAATACAATATTTAGAAATATCTACATATCATAATAATATTATATGATATTTTTATATATGAAAAAAAATATTTCCCTAATTTTTTTAAAGAAATTTTCAGTATTAATTACATACAATTTAGTTTGGCTTATAATAAATTTTAAAATTATTATTAATAAATTGAGGACTCCATATAAATATATAAAGAATTTGAAGAATCTTAGCTATCTTTCTATATCAAATTTTAATGCTAAAATTAATTAGAACTAAAAGTTTGTGTATCATAAATGTCAACAAAAAAAGTCATATATTTTGAATAAAAATGACCATAATCATAAATATATATAAAAGTTATGAATGATTTCCATCCTACTTTAGTTTCCATATTTTTTATAATATTAAATAAAAAGTCATTTTCATAATTTCCATTAAAATTCTAATTTAAATAGAAAAAAAATCTACGAAATCGAATAAAAATCTTAATATAAACTATCTCATTCAAAACATTATTAAATCAATTTTTATCATATTCATACGACTTGATATGGGAAAAATTTTCATTTTTCATTTTATCACAAAATAAAAGCGCACTACGTCTAATATAAGACACATAGATAACGCTAAACAAACTGGAAGGGCATATGGAAATACGGCGCCGTTACAACGTCACTTTTCGAATGCAGTACCGTATAAAAGTACGTAAAGGTATGCATTTCCATTATCGGTAACCTAAACGACTCGGATTCGAGCACACCGGCGGTAAAGTGTTTACAATAACAATGAATCTCGCTCGTCTTTATGGCTTCTGGAAGAACGCCTTTCGGAAAATCGACGAAGCGAAATAATCGCTAAAACACGACTTTTTATCTCGACACAACTATAAGAACGAATTATTATTATTGTTGGGCGTTCGGAGGCGAAACGATGTAAGTGATCCGAGATAATCGCTCGTTTACAAATATCCTTCTTATGTCCTTGATATATATATATATATATATATATATATATATATATATATATATATATATATATATATATATATATATATATATATATATATATATATATATATATATATATATATATATATATATATATATATATATATATATATATATATATATATATATATATATATATATATATATATATATATATATATATATATATATATATATATATATTCGATCAAATAAAAATATTTTAAACTATTTTTTAATAAATTTTATTATAATATTTTGAATCACTTCCTTCATTTCATTCAAATCCATTAAATCAATTGTATATTTAAATTAAAAAGCAAATATGCTTATAAATTGTTTGTAGATTTAAATTTATATCAATAAATTTTAAACACTAGTACAAAATTGATATACACATATTTACAGCATCGTTTTATGCTCTAAATATGTTCTAGAGTAAATCGCATAAAAAATTCATTGATTTACATATGAAAATAAAGAATACGTTTCATCTTATAAAATCGTTTAAATTTGAATATTTTAATTAAAATAATCTTTAAATGGCATAAATAAAATTATTATTATTATTCAGTATTAAGAGTTAAGTCAATAATATTTATAATTCCTTATAGAATATATTATCAAAACCAATTTGTTGAGCTAGAGAGATTGAAGAAAATTAAACTTAAACCACATAACTCTAAAATAAAATTTGAGTGAATATTATTATAAAATAGTACTAAAAAAAAATTGATCAATTAATAGCGTTATTTTTTTCAGTTCACTTGTATCAATTTTCCGATAAACATGCCATATAAAAGTCATCGTTTTATATATTTATATATATATATATATATATATATATATATATATATATATATATATAAACTTTTCATTCGTTACAATTCAACGAGTCGTATGATCGATCGGCCACACCGCGGCCACCCTTCGATATGAAAATTGTCGGGTATCCTCCGGTCGTCTGAGGGTTGACAGAACAATGTGTTCCATTCTCAGGTGTCAGTCGCATATTCATGTAACTAGACTCGGGTGGTTTGCTCCATCACACGCCCGAATTGAACGAAATATAATATTGCCACAGGGGTGGTTCGGTTAGTAGACTATATCAACCCCCATAGTAACTATCTGCATGTTTTCGTCGGTGACTCACGTTAAACGAGACGTTTTCGATTCTGCGTTAGGGGAGGTTTTCAGTTAAATTTTAGAGGGTTGGCTAGTGTCGTGCTCGTAGACCCGGAAGGTGAATGCTAAAGTATACAAATTCTAAGGTAAAGTTCGTCCACTGCTGGTTACTCTTTCATTTCAACCCCCTAGTTGTTGAAATTGTTATGTCACCGTATATAAAACATATATATATATATAATGCATGCTTTTATACTGTTTTAATTGCAGTACATTTATGATAATTAATCGAATACATATATAAATAAACTGCATAATAAAGTTCACCCTTTCATGTTCTTTACGATAGTTTTGAAACCACGTTTCGAATTTCTATCGTTGATGGTTTCATTTTCATTATCGTTGTTATTATCTCTCCAATATCACATATTCATATCAGATACTGATTTAGATTCAGATCACGTACAAATCGCATAAACTTTAATATATTATATATTATTCATGAAACAGAATTGAAGTATTTTTTCAATATATTTAAATATATTTCATACAATTTTCAAATTGATACGTATATATCACGATAAACAGTCAAATCAATTCTCAATCGATAATTATGTCTCACTCGATTTTAAAATTTATTAATATATTATATAACATTGGCGATCATTTTAAAAACAACGATAAAATATATTTTCAACGTTTTATTCACACTGTATTTATAAGAAAATTGCTTAAGATAATAAAACTAAAAGTTTTATTATAAAAAGCAATCGAATTAAATCAAATTGGAAAAATATTCTATTCTTCATCGTAAATTTGTAGATACATCGTTTTCGATTAGTTTATATTTATATGAAACAAAAATAAATTAATACGAATATATATTATATTTTTAAAAATTATATATATAAAATTTCATTAAGTAACATTTAATACTTTAATTAAAATGAAAATTTTAAATGATTTTATAAAAGCACTCGTATTTAATAATGCAATATTTTAACTAATCGCTAGTAAAATTTGATGTATTTTACTAATGAATTAAAACGTTTTTCTTTATAATGAAAAATAATAACCATTAATTTAGTTCGCACAATTTAAATAAAATATAATATCAAAATCGCAATATTTAAAATAATACAGAAATTTCCCTATTATTTTAAATATAAATATTTTAAAAACAATCACATCGCCGTTCAAATTAATGGTTTTCAATCTTTAAACACGTCCCAGACAAAACAATAATAAATTAGCGGTCGCCGAGCGTTGTTTTACAATGATAATATATTATTCGAATGCAAAACTTCATCGGAATAAACAATTTTCCGAATTTTCTATCGTCGAAATCGATCGTTTTCCACCACAACAAATAAAATTTTCTCTTTCGTTTCATTTATATATATATATATATATATATATATATATATATATATATATATTTATATATATATTCAGTGTAGAATCGTCTCGATATATATACATATAAAACATGTAAATTAAATCGATCGAATATTTATTCCGACGTAAGTTTTTATCGTGTTATATAGAATTGAACGCTTTGTTTTGACGAAACTTTGTTTAAATTCGCTGATTATTCAAATTCTTGAGATAGTTTGAATAAAAATTTTCGACATGTTTTTTATTTATTTATTTTTTTGACATATATAATATATTCAGAACGGCATATCAAATAATTGATTAACTATTCTCTTCAAATACAATATTTATAAATTTAATTTAACATCATTAGTTAACTTTAATTAATAAAAGTAGACGAATATTCATTAGGAATATATAAAAATATATGAATTATGGAATTCATATAAGAATATCATGCTTTAAAATTTAAAGATGAACGTTAAAATATGTTTTCGGAAAATTTAAAAAATATTCTAAAATTTCAAAAAAAAAAACGGAAAATTATACAACCGGAAATAGAAAGCATTGAACTTACAGATTGCAGTATAACTATTTTTTTTTCATATACAAATGTATAAACGAATTTCGAATCTCTGGACGGATATTGGCGACGATTCGAATCGTTCCGCGTGACGAGGGTGCGTCAGGGGTGCGACATGCCAGGTTCGCATTCGGAAAAGTCCCCGCTTATTTATTATTGGTCGCTGTCGATGCGACCGAATATTGTTTGACGACGTCCCCTTTTTTTTTCTCCTGACAAAGGGAATATTTATTGCTTTGCGCGCCGCACACAAATCCGGACTCAGGTGAATTTATTTGTGTCCACCCTGTCGTTTCGTACCCGGGGCGTCGCGGCTCGTTTATTTCCTACTGTTTATCCTTATTTTTGTCATGATTATGGACGCATATATATATATATATATATATATAATTTTTAATAATTATTATTTATTTAATAAATTTTAATGTCTAATATTATTTATATTTAATAATATATTTATGATAAATAAATGAAAATATATTTTTTTGTTTGTATATTAACTTTAGATAGCTGGTTTATTATTTCTATTATAAACGAAATATTTTAGTTATCCATAATATTTTATTTAGTAAATTAAAAAAATATATATCAGATAAAATGATTTTTATAACATAATCAAATACAAATCTTTGAATTACAAATATGTTTAGCTTTTAATATTGAAAATATTTTAAAATAATACGGATAAAATATAAAAAAAAATGCGACATTAACAAAACCAAAAATTGACTTCAATTATTTAACCTAGCATTTTCGATATTAAAAACATGAAAGGCGATGCAAAATAGGGTGTCTAGCTTTTCCTATTGACATCAAACCTGAAAGGGAAAAACACGTATATATACATACAATATATATATATATATATATATATATATATATATATATATATATATATATATATATATATATATATATATAAAGATAATCTGTTACGTTTGAAATGGTATTTGTCACGGAATCATTTTTTTTTTCGATCAATAACAACAAATACTTTTGTGGAATCGCCGTTGTTATCGCACTTTTACATCTGTTATATTATAATGTGCGCTTATTGTGATCACGGAGTCCGTTTTCATAGTTCATTTCGTTCGGACAATATTGGCTTTTATAATGTCGTTTTATAAACGTTTAAATTCACGTGTATAAATAAGTCTTATCCATATGGAATCTAATTCACCCTTCCCGGTGGATCAATTTCGATATTAATCATTTCTAGTGATTATATGAATTTTCTACGCATATTGCTTTTTTTTTTTTTAAACCGATATTCACTACACTTACTTATTGCGCTATATCACGGAATAGTGTTGTCGGTTTAGGAAAAAAAACGGAAAATTTGCTTTAATAGTCGTTGCATTTGTGTTTTTTTTTTCATCTATTATTATAATGAAATTAGCCTCGGTTTGTACCATATTTATATGTAATAAAAGCCGGTGAATATTAATGAAAATTTTTGATTTATAACGATTTATTATCATATCATAAAATTGCGAAATTAAATAAAACAGTCTAAATTTTCCTCTAATAATATAAAACATCATGTTAAAATTATATACAATAAAAAGATACATTTTGATACATAAAACAGAATAATCTAATTATCAGTTTTTTTATTGAACATAATAAAAAAATATCTTAACTCGATAACTTCAAATTTTAGAAATAAAATCTTGATTTTTCTATCAATAACCGTCCAATTATTATTTTTTTGTTATAATGATAAAGAGAAATTATTATAAAAATACTCTATACACTTTTAAATAAAATTGTTTAAAAAATATTTATCAAATAGATATATTGATAAAATTAATTCTATTCATTGTTATAAATTTATATATACGCAAATTTATTATAATATAATATATATCATAAATTATTTTAATTATACTGCATTTATATAATATAATCCTCGTTTTGAACATCGCAAACGGAAATATATCGTTATGCATTCTCGCATCTGCAGTAATTCCAATGACAAACAACCTCCCAATTTCGTGTCTACGGCAATTTTTCCGTTTGTTTTTCCACGACGCGGAAATTCAACGACCCTTCGTTTTTGTGCGCAGGCGACGGTTATTTTCGGTTATTTCTTTGGTCGTTAATCGCCCCCTATTTCAATTCTACCACCTGCCCGTCTTGTCAACCACCCTTAAAAGTCGACGTTACGAACAGACAAAATTGTTAAATTATTCAAATTCGTACGTCAAACGATACATTTTCGACCTACGGGAAAATTTCCCGAAACAACACGTCACGTTTTCAACGGAAAATTCCTATATTAATTTTACCGCGTTCGATTACAAGCGTGTATTTTTATATTAAAACGAATCTTTATTTCTTTATTGAATATTTTAATTAAATGTGTCTTTGTCAAATTTTATCAATATTAAAAAAAATATATACTTAATAAAATTACAATATTATCGATAATTAATCCAATATTTAATTAAATTTTATCACCTAAAAATAAAATTAAAATTAACTTGTTCAATATTCATTCTATATTTATATATATAAAAAAAAATATTTTAAATTATAGTTCATCAAAAACGGATTACATTAAAAGCTTTTTAAAAAATAATTCTCAATTTAGCATAATTGTACTATTACGAAATCGTCAAATAACAATGTTATAAAATTATAATATCGTTCAAATATAAAATTTATAATTTCATATCGAATTAAAGTGGATTAATTCAAACGTAAAAAATTTGCAGCGTTATAAAATGAAAACGACTCCGTAAGAAAATTGTGCTTAAAATGCAATTTGAACTGCGAAATAGCTTTTCTTTCATTTGTTCAGCACAATTGACACTTTTCGGCGGATCGTTTTAATTCGTCACGAACCTTCAAATCCGGCGAAGGGTTAATTTTATTGTACGAAAGATTAACGCAAAGACCAAGTTTTCCCCATTCGACGATAAAGGAACAGGAAAAAGGGGTTCGAGGCGTCGTTTTTCAATTCGATGGATTTTCGCACTGGAGATTTATATATTTCTTACGTGACTTTCACGTCAAAGTGCAGAATAAAATTGTGACAATCGCCACCCAACCACCCACTGATGCTTTGTCACAATTGTTTCTTGTAGAGAAATATTAACGTCTTTGAAAGAGACAAAAATATGGTTTGTGATTTCGTGAGACCATAATACAGGAACCCCGTTGTGTCTTTCATCTCTATAATATAGGGTTGTCAATTTCACCGAAATCGTCTTAATTTTGAATACAGATTAAATATTATCATTTCTAGTACAACTACGTTTTTATCTTTTTGATAGTAAAAAGCAAAATATGCCAAATTTAGCAAAATTTTTAACATACAAGCCGTACTATATCAACTGTTGTATAATGATTATGCGATTTAAATGTGAAGTTGAGTATGAAAAAATACAATTAAATCCTGTGTTGATAGAAAAACGAAATTACTTTCCGAACAATCCAATAAATATTTCATTATACATATATTTTATACATTTTCTACTGCGTATCAATAATAAAAGTAAACACGAAATCGTATGACAAACGTCGATATCAATTTTAAAAATAAACGTTTCCTTTGTGCCTAAAATATTACAATATGGAAAAAAATCGACAATAGGGCATATTCGAAGTATCTCATCGATTTTTGCTATGGCTTCAGCAGCCCTAATAAAGGTTCAACCCTTACTTTTCTGTGGTAACTTGTTTTTGTTTATCGCCTCCTGCGGATGTTATGGGAGAAACGAGGGTGTTTTACCATCTGCTTCCACTCATTTCTTACTATTGACTGTACTAAAGCAATTTCTACGCGTTACTATTCAACCCGAAATTCTATTTCACTATTCTAGTACACGACAATATTGCAGACTTATTTTTTTTATTATTATTTAAAATTATATTTACACTTCTTCTAAAGACAGCAATGAAAACAAGTCGCATAAAATAAATCATTAAACATTGTATATATATATATATATATATATAAACACATTTTGAAAATTGCATGCAACCTTATTTACCTTAAGTATAAAAGTTCGTTTCGTAGCTTAAAAGCCTTACAACGTCTAAGGCGACATAATAACGCGCAACAAAACCTTAATAAAGACCGAGATACGGTGAACGATACATTAAAGCCCGCCCATCTCATTATACGCAAACACTCCCTTATGTTAATTGAGTATATTTAAATTTTATTATTACTAGATTTTTTTTTATTTTATTTTTACATAAACATAAGGCTTCGAAATGAACGCTAACAGACGCTCGAGCGAGATTTACGAGCGTGCTTATTCGTATCACTTAACCGATGGAGGTTTTCACGGATAAGCAAGTGGATCGGTGTTAAAGGGAGGTGGCGGTGGTGATGGTTGCGGCGGGGAGGGGGGGTGTGAATTTAACCGGTTTTGTAGAGCAAGGACGGGCACAGAAATGACGGACGTGTGTAACAACGGGCAGCAGTCTGTGCGGTGAAGGATTTTGATGTAAACTGAAGATGTGCGCCAAAATGAAGAAACGGAACTATTATTGCAGTGAGCCGAGTATGCACTTTACCAGACCGCATCGTAGTTCGGAGCATCATAAATTGCTCACGGCGCAGTTTGTACTCTTGTTATATATATATACATAAATATATATATATATATATATATATATATATATATATATATATATATATATATGTTAGATTTTATTATATATAGGGTGTTGATAAAATATTACTGTTTCTATAAAGTTCGTACCATATAAAGGAATCGAAATTTTTGTAACACTTTATATAGTATGTCTAATGATTTTAGTCCATCATCAAAAATAAAAATTTTAAATATAATTTTCATTTATATAATATATAGATTGATGATTAAAATGATCAAAATATATATTTTTTATTATTATATATATAATTTCACTATTTTAATACTATATAATAAAGTTTATTTATTGTAAAAAAAATATATATTTTTTCATATATATGATAATCAATAAAATTGAAATTAAAAAAAATGAACTAATATTCCATTACGTCCTTCAAAAGATCAAATTCGATATTAGATTGTTTTTATTTTCGCACATTGAGGGGTATGAATGCATATAGTTGATACCCTATTGTTGAAGGGTGCATTTTGATGGCACATTGGTATAAAAATATTCACTTAAGATATTGCACGACGAAAATTCTACTAAAGGAATTTCAATTTTCACGCATCTCAATGGCATATTTCCATATTAAAATAATATGTTATTAGAATATTTCGTGAATTTTTTCTCTCCCCTTTGTTTTTTTTTCTTTCATTCATAGGGCTTTTAAAATGCAATGAGAATACTATCGATTTATATTTATTAAAAATATGAATTTAAAACGTTGATAAATTAAAAGAAATATATTATTTTGGATAATTAAAACACTCTGTATATGACAATTACATAATGCACTTTATATAATATTTAAACTTATATATATATATATATATATATATATATATATATATATATATGTCTGTGTTTTGTCTATCCTTTTGTATGAAGCGGTATTTACCGCAGAAATTATACGTGCCCTCAAGCTGCGCTTCTCAAACATTTTCACGACGACGTACAATAAAATACCCACTCAACATCGGCGTTGCCTATAGATATTATCGTCATTAACTACGTTTATTTCGTTTTTTTTTTTGTTGTCAAGGGGTTTTTGCCACATAATATAGTAAAAAAAATTAAATAATTTCCAACTATAAAAGTAATCCTTGAAAATGTACATCTTTTTTTTTAACTTGAAGCTAATTAATTATATTTTATTTTGATTATAAAAAAAATATAATAGAATAATTTGTTAACCCTGAAACAATATATTAATTCTATTACACTTAACGTGACACGAAGGGTGAAAAAGGGAAATAATGTAATATTCATATCAATGAAATACACTCAACATTTATATTGCATCTCATATGGATTTGTATTTTATCAATTTTTTGCACAGATTTTCTTTTTAATTTGTTTATTTTCATTTGAAAAAAATACGCATACGTATATTTTTTTCGTTTTCCAGTATTTTTAATTTTGAAATACGCTCTCATTTTCGTGAGTAAAAAATCTAAGATTTTAAAACATTTTTATATTGAAATTTAAACGAAAAAGAATATTGTATTTTATGCGTACTATTTCGCGTTAACAAAAAAAAAATATTTTTATTTATATTATTACATGTATAAAAATTCCTTTGTGAAAAACGGTCGACTTTCCTTTATTCCTCCCCCGAATCCTTAGCAAAAATATCCGCACTGTAGAAAAAAAATTCGCAAAATAGCCCTTTGTTATCCAATTTTTACTTGACAAGCACCCCTTTTTATGAATGAAAAAAAAAATGAAAAGATGTAGCCTTTCCATTGTGACCTCCGTTTTCTAATTTATTACGTTTCGCTTCTAAAGACGCGCGAAAAATTCGCGGCAATTCAATTGTGCACGCGTGTTTATTACGTTAAAATTTCACTTTGACCTTTAAAATAATATAATTATATATACATAAACATAATAAAAGATTTTATTCGAGCGTTGAAAATATATAAATTTCACTTTTGTTCGAAAATTCGCCGTGAACTATTATTATGATTTCGCTCACGACTCGAGCAAATATGCTTCACTATTTAAAATTCACGAGGTCTAAAATGTATACTAGATTTACTTAAATCGATTAATTTTACCTCTTTTTTGAATTTTAATATTATTCAATTAAAAAATAAAACCTCGTTTTATTATATTATTCAATGATTTCTAATATTTTAATTTTAAAATAAAATACAAATGTAAACTAATATAATATTTAAATCAGAATTTCAATAAAAAATTCGAACATTTCATATATTTTTCTACATATAAATGTATTAATTTAATAATTAAAAAAATAAGAGTAATGCACTAAATATTTTAGCATTATTTTCGATCTGAATAAACGTTGTTAGACGTCGATAAAACGTCGTCGTAAAATAGTCATAAAAGTTGTAACGTGACCATATTTGGCATTTAATGAGAGTCACTCTGTAGCAGACTGTCATAAAATAAATTCGAAAAAGGATAAAGATCTAAAACTGAACATGATGCTAGGATTTTGACAGTGTTACCTTGATGAAATATTTTTGCTCCCTTTGGCATTCAGACATTTTTTTATATAATATACACCGTATATGTTAGGTTATTGGAAGTAAAAGCTTTTTCAAATATTATTCAATGCAATATTAAAATTTAAATTAAATAAAACTTTATAAAAGTAACGATCAATAATAATGATCAAAAGTAACGACAAAAATACAACAATACAACAATCGAAATGTAAAATAAATAGAATCATAAATATTTATTATATAATTTAAATTAATAAAAAATAATTTAACACTTTTTAAAATATATTTTTAATAACTATAAACGTATAAATTTAATTTAAGATATTACCGAAAACATAAATCTTAATTAATTTAAACGATGATTATAAAAAAAAATAGAATTAATAATCAGGTATAAAAAGATAATATTCGAGTGTGATATCGGCGGCGGCGGCGCTATCGTTATATATATATATATATATATATATATATATATATATATATATATATATATATATATATATATATATATATATATATATATATATATATATATATATATATATATATATAAATACTTCGTTCGTTTCTTTTTTAATGAGTATTGTCTGAATGCATATTTTCTGAATTATTCGTGCATGAAGTACGTACTGTAATATAGCAATAATATTTTTTACATTATATATATATTTATATATATATATATATATATATATATATCAGAATGCAATCAATTCTAATACAATATTATTATTATTATTATTATTATTATATGATATAAAATATTTTATTTCAAATTAAAAAAAAATAAAATTTAATCTGATGAAGCCTTTAATTCGTCTTTAAAATTTAACCACCATCAGCATTAATTTAACGACTCAGTCAGACATTTCAAAGAGAAAATGAGAAAAACGTCGAGAAAAAAAAATTTGACGTCGTCGTCGTATCAAAATTAACAGGCGTTAAGTTTAACGAGGGTTTTTCATCTTAATCGAATGCAATGAAAAGGGTTGTTTGAAGGGGGTTGAAGGTAGCATATGACGCGTTAATCCCTGACCGGGATGCATCAACCCCAATTCGGAATTATCGACCTGTTTCTAACATCCCCTTCAGGTGAATAAATAGATATACATATGCTAATGCTTATTATGCTAGGGGGAGGTTTTGAATGTCGACATACCATATATAGACATAACTAACGTTTGTATAACATATTGAATAAAGCCTTCGATCAATTCATTACACGTACTGCTTATTGAAATTACATGTACTATACACATCAATGAAATTATTATTAACAATTAATTATGATTAATATTTTTTCATTATTATGTATTTAAAATTATTCTCTATTAATTTATATACTAATTATTATAAATATACACGTAATACATATTTCATAGATGATGATGAGATATTTAAGTCTCGCTCTCATATTCACTATACGATTAATTTAAATTAAATTGTTCAAATCTAAATAAATAATATATTTTTAATAAGTCCCATTTTTTAAATTAATTCTTATCGTTTGCAACGTACATATTTATTTATAATTCATATTCTTCATTATTTGTAACGAACATTTCATTTCATAATCCTTTTTATCATAATTAAATATAAAAATCTTTTGAATTAAAATAGGTCTTTGAAATTTATAATTTATTTAGATCGCAAAATCATCGATCAAATTTAAAAAAAAATAATACAAATATTATAATTCATCAATATTTCACAAATATAAAAATAACATTGTATCGAATAAAATCATACGAATAAACCTGTTGCTTTCAAATCCAATATATGAAAGCAAATATATCGAAATCTGGTTTGACTTTCTATATTTTAGTAGAAAAAATATAATTCTTGCAACAATCATACATTTAATAATAAAACAAACATTTTAAATTTAATTAAATTATATTTATACATAGTTTCATATAATACGATATTCTATACGTTATTTTATCGATTGTAAAATAAATATCTATTTATTTAGAATCGCACATGATAAATATGAAAATATACTTATATGGAGTTTTCATAATATGCAAATTAATCTCTCGATAAAATACATTATCACGCAACACAAACGATCGTATATTTTATTTATTTATTTATTTAGGTTAAGCAATAAAAACCGAATTTAATAACGTTTCAATGTTTATAGAGGAGCGCCCGAATAAAAAAATCATTAATTAAATTCATTTATATAAAAATAATAAAATAAAATGAAAAAAAAAAACGTGCGCACAAAGTAAGCAAAAAAAATTAAATTAAATTAAATTTAAAAAAAAAACATATTGAAAGAACACGTTGTATACGTATAAATACTTATTTGTGTGTACGAAGAAGAACCGGAGAAGGGTATTGAAAAATTAAAATTCAGCATGAGAGAGAAAAAAAAAACCCCCGGTATAAAACAAATGAAATTTTGCTGAAAAACAGCGAAGGGTTCCTCTTCCGGAAATGTGTAGAAGTGAAAAGGGCGGATTTCTTATGGGATGATTTAGGGAGAGGGGGCGTGAAGTGGGGGGGAATGGAGCGCGTAATCAAATCCAATTTTAAATAACGTTTCGTGTTTATAGGCAATTTTGTGAGTAAACAATTATTTTTGTCTGTTTTCCATCAGGATGAATGGAGATAGCCGGATATTTACTCTGCTTTAAGGAATCATCCCTTAAATAATATTATTCGCTCTGAACTCGAATCGCTACTAGTTGCACCCACCTTTTATTAGACTAATATTTGTAGAATTTTATCGTATATTTTCATATAATAAATTAAACTTTATTAAAAATATATTTATTATATTTCATATTATATAAAATTTAATTTATGTTTATAGTTCTGAGAAATAGAATAATTCACAATATTCATAGTGTTTAATATAAAAATTTTTAATCAATTCAAAATCACAAAACAAGTAAATATTGCAATCTCTCTCTATCTGAAAATTATTATAACTGTATATGAAACAAAAAAAAATATACAGTTAAAAAAAACATTCATATTCGCAAATCCTGCTATACAATATTTTCTCTGAAAAACAACAAACTACAACTGCTGAAACATGATTATATACGAAACTGTGTTCAAATACTCTTATTTTTGAGTAAAATTATTTTATTTATTCACAAAATGCAATCGTATAATTAGAAAAACGCGTTTTTCTAATTATACAAATTTTCATTCTTAATGCTCGTCTATATTTCAATAATTTTGATTTCTTAAAATTTTATCAATTATCTACTGATTATATATAAAACACTATCCATTTTTTTTCATTTTGATTCGGTCTCGATTTCTACCATCTTTCAAGAATACGATCATCAAATAAAGATTAATAGAAAAATTTTTCTAACTATCTTTCTTTTTTCAATTTATATTCACCGTCCATTTTTTTTTTAAGTACACTTTTAAAAAGTTCACCCTCACTGATCTATAATATACGGGTAACTTTCTCGTATATCAAACACGAAACGTTTTCAAAACGCGAATAAAATATACCCCTTTAAAACATCAACCGTGGAAACGTTGCATTCGCGTCATTATAAACAATGTCAAATTCCCGCAATTTCACTTTGTGCGCGAACAAGAAAATATTGTTCAGTGTCGTTTTACAACTGAAAGAATTTCATGAAAGAGCCATATTTACTACCAACCTTTGTGTGTGTGTGTGTGCATTCTTTAAATTGCGTTATATATGAGCAACGCGGTGCATAACATCAATTTTTCTCTCTCTTTGTAGCCGTCAGGGAGCGGCTTTTCCCGTTTTTCCGCCCACCCCCTCCCATCTCATACCCCTCGCCCTGTCCGGTTATTCAAAGTGTAAAAGGCTTTTGAAAAAGTAATTTTCTTTGCCCGTAGTGCAATATGTGATTCTATCATTTCGACGGACGTTTCACTTCGCCCGTTCAATGTTCGAATCGAAAATAAAATGTTACATTTGCTATATGTGAAAATTGATATAAATGAAAAATATGTCTTTTATTCCATTATTAGAATTTTCAACTAAATGATTATTGTATTTATATACTATAATTTTACTATCATTAATATAAATATTTATATTCTAAGCTCCTTGAAAATCTTTAATATATTTTTTGGTAGTTTAACATTTATTTAATCTATAATTTTTATCATCGAATACAATATATAAAACAATTTTTTCCAATATATTTCTATAAGAAAGATTTATATTAAATTTTGTCGATTTTCTCTTAGTACACATTCATATATTATTGTCGGACACATCATCTCCCCCATTGTATGTACAATGAGCAACGGAAAACAAGAGAAAAAGATGGAAAATTGAATTTCATCCGAGGAAAAACGAATTCATCAAACGGAGCAGAAGACGACTTGGCACACACGTATCGCGGAATATAACGCGAGAGACGAACAAATCACATTTGAATGAGCGTAATAATCCACTTTTCCGAGCATGGACGGAAAATCCAGTGGAGGGCGGGCAGGGCGGAAGGAGAGGGTGCGGAAAATCGTACACGTTACATCTCCGCACAAATTCAATAAGGCAAATTTTGACTTTGTTAAGTTTCGCTCACACCCCACCTCCCTTTTCGCCGGAAGTGGCGTGAAACAAGTGCGACCCGCCCACCCGAAAACGCCCATACCGCCCACAATCCGTACCGAATTCGAAGCCGTGAGCGCAAAACAAGACGAGCCGCGATTCAAAGAAACGCTCGACTATTGAGTTTCGCCGTATAAAGGGCGGGCGAACGACGATTTGTATACATTAAGGGTTTCGCAGCGAAAGAGTGGCGCTCCAGCCTATCCTAAAACCGCCCATCCCGCCGCCCTTGCCGCCGTACTCATCCCGGTTCGCCAGTCAAAGTTCACGTATTTCACAGCTATTTGCGGGGATGATTATTTAGAATTCATATCAACCCTTTGCTTATTAAAATTGCGGCGCTGAAATTAATTTCTGCTGAATCTTGCACACTCGCCGAATGAACGATCTCCTCATTTATTCCTTTATATAGCGTGTTCAAGAATCTTCTTAATAATAAACACTACTTTCATATTTATCTACGATTAATATTTCTACTGAATTTTTTTTACATTTTATATTTTCGACAAGGCAACAATATCTTAGGTAATAATAGAAGTTACTGAAATCAAATTATATTAAATAGTATCAATATTGTGAATATATTATAATCTAATATCATCTATTAAAATTATTTAGTATCGCGATATAGAAGACAATGGAGAATCACAACATTAAACCTCTCTAAAAAACACTTTTATATTAGAAATATTAGATATTAAACATTATTTTCATTTATACTAAAATATTAGTTACGATAATAAGACTTGCAGTCTTTAAAAACGAAATAATACTCAAACAAAAAATCAAAGCAATAATATATGATATTATAAAACTGATATTTGTAATAATATAAAAATCAATTCTTCTATACAAAAAATAATTTTGTAATAATGAAAATATATGATGAAAAATAATGAACGATTTTTTGATCAACCTATATACATTTTGACTAAAATGGTACAAGGTGGATAAAAAGGGACGAAATCCGGCAAAGATAAATAAGGACGAGAGAGACAGCGATAGAGATGAAAAACGAGGTTGGAAATAGGAACTTTCATCACCTGACTATTTGTTATTCTCACAAACGACGATGACATCGTCGAGCAGAATACGACGATATCCATTCAACCGTTCGGCTTTTCAATTCAACTCTCGCCCAACAAACCCCCTCGTGTTTCGTCGGATTTTCGATGTGAAATTAATAAATTTTAATAGGGGAAAACGAGGCTCTCTTATTGATTCAAAGGGAGAACAATTGTTTGCCGCACGTTGAATACGTTTATTTATATTGGCGTCAACCAAACCAACCCCATTATATTATATAATATATATATATATATATATATATATATATATATATATATATATATATATAGACGATACGAATTGATGGAACGTCGTTAATTGTTGACTTTATCGGTGATCGTCGATGCTTGAAAATACGTCGTGCTAACGTAAAGACGTTATAATTAAAACATAATGACGAAACTTTCGTCATAAAACTATTTTATAATAATTTTAATGATTTGAAATTCTCAATTTTATTTTACTATTAATTTAGACATATTTCAAAATTTTATGTATGAAAAAAAAACAATCATTCAATTTTAAATTAAAAAAAAAAGTTGATATAAAATTTTATATTAAGGATTATATTGAGTAATTTGCAATATTAGACTATTTCCGATAAAGAATAATGATTTTCATAAATTTATATTATTTATAAAATCTTCAAAAGGCAATTACTAAATTTGTTTCGGAACTCTTTTTTTTTATTACAGCTATTCACTCGCACATAAAAGAAAATAGTATAAGCATCGAGTATTTACGGCGTAATCTAAACTAAAAACAGCTACCGGCCTATTACACTACATATTAGACTCGAGTTTTATTTAACAGTGCGGAAAATTCGAAAGCAACTAACCGACCGTTTTTCCGACTTTCGCATCGTATATAAATTCAGAGACGAAGGGGGGAGGCGGGGGGCGGAAGAGGCTCAAGGGTTAAAAAGCCGACCGGACGACCGCGCGTATAAATTCGACTTCGGAATAGGAAGTTAACAAAAAAAAAAACGGAAAAGAAAAAATAACACTCGACTATAAATAAAAATCAATTCGAAAAACTCAATTTTCCGGAAAAGCGGAAAATCGAGTGATTTATGCGCGCGATTCGCGATATCGATCACGCTCTTTCGCGGAAAACTCGCGACGAAAGCTCGAAGGCAAACATCGCGACAGACGGAGGCTTTTTCGCGTTTTTCCATTTGTTTTTGCTCTTTTTTTTTGCTCTCGTATGTTTGTTGGATCGCTTTTCTTTTTTTTTTTCACCGCTCTTCTCGTTTTTATGACCCATCGTAAAACTTTGTTATTCGCATATGCTTGTATAATCGTAAAAGAGAATTCTTTTCTTTTTTTTAAGGAAAACTAATAGTTTTTGCCTTATCATAAAATTCCAATACTATATTCTAGTCGTGTTTTGAAAAATTATAACATCTATTTAATATCAAATATCACAATATACACCATTTTAGATTAATTTTATGGTTTTTTATATTTTATATAAATATAAATAAATTTTAAAATACATATATAAGCTGATATATTATTATATTTTTTCATAGAATTGATAATCGTAATATTATTAAAAATCACTTTCGAGTTATATAATTTTCTGTGACATCATCAATATATAAAAATTACTTCCATTTTTATATGCATAAGCGAGCAGAAAAATTCATCGAAAAACATTTTGCTAAACATTGCAAAATTACATTTTTTTTGCACGTAATATCCGATGAAAAAAATCGTATTTTCTCATTTCAGAGATAATTCAATCGGATTGATTCAAATTTCCATTCATTAATATTGCATGAGATTGTTGAACATGAAAAAAGACTTGTAGCGTGAATTTTTCACATCGATTTCGCCGAAATGTCATTTTTTTCTGTCGAAATGAGTACACAAATTTTTATATACGGCGTGAACTGATAAAAAACGGTTATTATATATTTTTTTTCATTCTGAAATAATTTGTGAATTTTCAAAATTGTCATATTTGTATAACAAATACTTTAATACTTTATGAAATGTATGAATTGTTTATTGTTCGAAGACGTGTGATAAAATCGGTTTGTAAATAAAAATAATGCAATAATTTTTCATAAATTTCACTTTTTTTTATATAATTATCATAATTTATGATAGAAAAAAAATAATAATACGAAAAATTAATTCGTCCTTTATTTTCGCATAACAAATCTGACGACGATGAGTAGAAAGGGATGAGGGTCGGTTAGTCGAAAACAACCAGCCCTCGAATTCTGAGGGACAAGATTTCCATAAAGATACGCTGCTTGTAGTCAAAAATCGAGTGCGCTCCTACGGTCTTTGCACACAATCAGAATTAATCTTGACATTTGAATACGTTCGACAAACATACGACCCATCGACAGCATCCCCCGCAGACTAAGGGTTAAAGAACCGCATTAATGGATGCCCTAGTATATGCCGGAGCACGCACGCTCTGCAATAAAACCGAGCCGATCTTAACGATCGTCTGCAAAATCGAAACAGGGCTGTCGACATATGAAATATGAAATATATACAAATTTTCATATATCCACATAAAAATATAATTATTTTTACAAATTTTTATTTGACGTGCAATGTTTGTTTGTCAAAATAAAATATTGTAATCGATTTTTTGACCGCTTTCTATTAACTAACTGAATTGATATTTTTACATACCCACTCATTCTTGTTGATAATGCGCAAAGCAAATAATTAATTAAAATTTAATTAACCTATTTCTCTCTTGAGTGATATATTGTGGAACGTAATGTCGTGCTCGTACTTTCATTTTTAATCACAAAATTATAAATTTACAGATTTTATAGGAAAAAAAATATTTTTCTTACTTTCCAGTCTATTTTTAAAAGTGTGTTCTAACATCTATTTCACAAGCATAAACAATATTTTATTTTTATCAAACTCAATTCATCAATTTTTTTTTATTATGTTTATAATATTTAATTTTCTACAACATACAATATAAAATCGATGTATATATTATTTATATATATATATATATATATATATATATATATATATATATATTTAACAACGTCGTTTTCAGTAAGTCGTCTCTTTAACAGACTACCAGGAATTACCAGTTGTCTATAAAGAACAGACCAGACATAATGCTTTGTCGTCAACATTTTATTATCAATACAACACACATTTTACGACAATAGATATTTTATTACATCGTATTTTTTCCATCGAAATCGATACAGTAATGACATAATACATTACTTGAATAGAAAAAATAATTTTCAGCGGAGTTTTTTAAATTGCTTATATATATATAAAATTTTTATAATAATATATATAATGTTATATATATAAATATTCTTCAAAACTTTGTAGACGCATTCCATAGACAACTTCAACAAACGAGCATTATTCGATAAAATCTCCACCGGACGCATAATTCAAACATATGCACACAAACCGACGTAACTTACACGCAAACAGAACATAAATTATTAACTATTTAATCGCGCTTTTGATATATATATATATATAAACAAAAAGAAAAATGTCGACGTTAATTTGTCTTATTACACATATAATGTAGAACGAGAATGCATCGTTTTGTTACGATTCGTTTGCGTTCAAAGATATAATATGTAGCGTCATACTGGCGCGCCGTACGACGATTCCAATTTGAGCGGGCACGAGCCTGGTTATTTTCGGTTACGAACTATGCACGAACCAGACGACGACGATGGTTAAGATGATAAATCGAAATGTAGGAATCGCACGATATTTCGTTTCATACTCGTACGTTTTGCGACGGAAAATGTTTCAATTTCGTCCGAAAACCGCAATTTTGTGCATCGGTGGCACCGAATTCTAGGGGGGGGGGGCATTTTTGTGTGTTTGCAACAAACATGATTTCAATTTCCCGTATGTCTTGGTCCCCCTTGTTTTTGATATTAGATCATCGCGAAATTACAGATGTAAATGCTGAAAAATATAATTCATAATAATTTTAAATATTCGCTATAAAATTACGATTATCATTAATCATCATACTTTTCTAAATATGTTTCAAGAATTAAAAAAAATATTTTTAGATTATAATTTTAAATTAAATATATATATATATATATATATATATATATATCTCCATAAAATAGATATAAAAATAATGTCTGAATTACCAAAATAAAATAATATACTCATTCATAAAATATATCATCAGAAACTTGATAAGAACAATTGTAATATTATATATTAATTCCAGATTTCATAAAAAGCGTATTATTTTCATTATAATTTGCTTGAAACATTATTTTCTGCTATCAACAATTAGTTATGAAATTAGACCTATTTTCTTTAATTCTTATAAAAAGAAATATATTTCTCAAAATAAATATACTTTTTAAAGACTAATATATCGATGATGAAGAAACATTATTTGAATTAATTTCACAAAAACGTATAATCATCACGTTCACATCAATAACACTTATATCAATCACATACTGAACACTATACGAGTTTTCCTAAATATACTATAAAATTTTTGAAGAATGATGTATTGACAATGAAGAAACATCATTTAAATTAATTTAAATAAACGACAAAAAAAAAATCACACAATCATCACGTTCACATCAATATCACTTATATCAATCGCATTCTGACCGCCCAGCCTTAACTAGGCGCACTATACGAGTTTCCCTTATCTCTATTCCGTGACATAATGTCATGGCGTCAGTCTGTATAATGTCTGGGGGGGGTTCATTTTGGTTTTTAGACGGGTTCCAACCGAAATAGAACCCTCTCGATCCGCCCTCACACGTGCCTTTTGTCGCACGGGGGGTGGTAAATCCGTCTCGCAACCCCATCGTTTTCTCCACTTTTTTTTTTTTTATTATTATTACGAGCACTTAAACGCGCCTCTAAATGGATACATTTTATTATCCGCTCTTTGATTTAGTCCGCAAACAGAATCGCTGCATTACGGAAACCGCAGAGAAAACGCCATTATGCGCTTTCTACAGAGGGTTAGATTAACGTTTTGTTTGTACACATACGTTCGCTTCAGACTTTCTCGTAAACATCACGTACCTATCCACACACACACACCCCCCTACCACCCTAGTATTAAAATTTTGTTTTACCTCCATATTTTATAAATCAACCCTTCGCCGACTTGCGTATGATGGTTTTGCATCGTGTCTAATATTATTATGGAATAATCGATAGAATTAATTTATTCATTACAATGATTGATATAAAATATAAAATATCATAATAATAATAATATAAATCAAAATCAATTATATATCTAAAAATATATTAAAAATTATTAAAATCAATGAATATGATTTTTAAATTTTGAGGCATTGTTTCTACTAAATTACTTCACACTTAATTTTTTTGTATGTTTATCAATATTTTAACACATTTATGAGATGTCAAAACTCTACCAAATATTACACAACTTCCAGTTTTACAATAAATATCTAACAAATAAAAAGGTTATAAAAATAATTTATATTTCAAAAATTCTAAATCATGTATAAAAAAAACTAATGATTAATTCATATTTACTAACAAAATAATTTGTTAATCGATATGTTTATATTTCTGTTTACAAAATTAATATTTAAATACGAAAATATTTATTTAGAAATAAAAATCTATAATAATTTAATTTGAAAAATTAAATTATATTATTCAACATTAATATTTTTTTACTAAAGATAAAAGTGCATTTTCTATATATATATATATATATAAAATCATACTACAGAAAGTCATTTTCGTACTCTATTTATAAATAACTGTATAATAATTTAGCCTTTTATTGCCGTTTCGACTTCTTTTTTAATTATAACACATAAAATGATAAAATATACGATAATATAATATAACTTTTGCAGTTGAATCGTTAAAGTGAATATTCCGAATGCTGAACAAACATTGTTGTTCATATTGTACAAGTATGTCATATCAAGACAATCTTTAATACAATAACGTTATAGATATTCGAATGTGTATTATTACAGTGATACTCAAAGTTTTCATTTTATATATAAAGCGATAAAACAAATACATTTTCATGAATTATATATCATTTATTGGTTTTTCGAAATTGTTCAATCCATTTCAAAAACTAAGTTTAATACACATATTATATGTATATTAATACATCTAAATTACTTATACAAATTTTCTTTAATTTATGCAAATTGTCTCAAATATATTTAGAACATTTTAGATATAATAATAATATATATATGGTATATATATATTTTTATTTAACATATAATAACTGACCATAGAAACCTTTTTCACTTTACACCGACGCAAACGACTCCACTTTTCCTACCCTCGCACAATAACCTCTATTTTATTTATGTGCCAATTTTCTCCATTTTCCGACACGCGTGCGCACGCACGCACGCACGCACACATTCGTAGGCGTACAAATAAATATATTTTTGTCGCTTTCCCTCAAGTTGTCCTCCTCGGCGATACGGCATAAAAAATATATTTTTATTATAATGTACGATATTATTTATGCGGAAGGAACGGGCGCGCGATTTGCATGTCTCCGTAATGAGAACGTGTTTTTTCGCGTGGCCTTAATAAATAATAATATTTTTTTTTTATTTTGCGCTCCCTTTCCTGACCGAGTTTTCCCGGTTCTTCGTCGGGAACAAAGCTCCCCCCCCTTTGTCGATGCTCACTCCCCCCCCCATTTTCTCTCATGCCCGAGCTTTTGAAATTTTATTCATTTTCTCCGCTGTTTTATGTGTTCATTCCCTCTGTGTGTAGTTTTATTTTTCATGGCTTTTCCTTTCGACGTTACGTACGCCTGTTTACATATACGTTGTCATTTTCGTATGTTTTTATTTTTTTGTTGTATACGTTTACGTAATATTCTTCTTTTTCTTTTCTTTCACTTTTTTCTCTCTTTGCTCGGACCCCTTTTTGCGAGTAGTTTTATTGAGATTTTTATGCATTTTTCCCCGTATACCGCTTGATGCTACTTTATTGTTCTATGACAGGTTTTATTAAAAGAAAGTTTGCGGTCCACTGTCGATTCAAAGTCAATTTAGCAACATAAATTACAAACCTTCATTTTATATATATAATTCATAAAAAAAATTACTAAACACTATTGATGTCTAAAAATAATTATAAAACTTTCATAATATTTCTCCTCATTAACGTGTTGCCTAATCTATATTTTATTTTCATTTATAAATTAAATATATTGTTACCTATTTTAAAAACCTTATATACCATATATATATTGATACAAACTTACTATCGAATAAATTATTTCAATTAATAAATAAATTTTCCGTATATCTACACAAATAATAATTATTTTTCATTTATATGTTTTACACTCAATATTTACTCTTAAAATTTCTTCTAAATCTCAACTTAATCAAAATAGAAATTAAAAGTTTGATATCACTCATTTTTTATAATTATATTAAATATGAAAATATATACAACTTTGCCCATTCAAAATTCAAAAATAAGAAAGAAAGATAATTGTATGAAAAATATAATATTTATATTGCTATTATTTTTTAAATGTTCGTTTATATTAAAAATAATTCATTTTTAAGACCTCTTTTTAAATACGTAATATTTTCAAATAACAATATTGAATAAAATTTAAATACAAAATGTTCTAAACAAATATAGACCATGCATTCATTATGGACAACACGAAGGCCAACCGTCTAACAAAATGAACGTTGCAAATGGGTTCCGGTCGTAAAAAAATTGAAAAGCCCTGCCTTATGGAATACGATTCACCATTTTGGTCTCATCACGCTCCTTTTCTCGCTTTTTATGCGCGCGAATTTTTCTTCTTCGTTTTTCGTGCAATTTTCAGACGAAATTAGTTCTCAAAGGATGAAGGATTTCAAAGCGAAAAAATGAAATATTTATATATGTGTATATATATATATATATATATATATATATATATATATATATATATATATATATATATATATATATATATCTGTTTGAATGTATACGTCTATAATAAAACATAAATCAATTTTTCATATGTGCATTCGCATTTACGTAATATGAGGCGAATGAAATGCGAAAAATAACGCGAATTTCATTATACGAATTCCATGGTAATATTGCTCAAAGCAAAATATTCTTATATAAAAACAAACGTATATTAGTTTAATAATCTCTTTCCTATTTATTTTATAATGCAGAATTCGTGGTATTTTAACAATTTATTATGATGTGAAATAAATTTTTTTTTTCCTTTTCGAATTCAAAAACTATCACCAATTCGAGTTACATGTTTATTTAATCTATAAATAAACGCAATATATTTTTTTAGTGTTAATTTTTAAATCTCAATTTATAAAAAAATTCTTTCTATTTATCATAATTCAGATTTCACAAGCGTGTCTATATTTGAACTAGAATTAAGTCCACTCGGAATTTACATATTTCTAATACAAAAATCTACTACTATAATAATAATTACTCCAGCTGTAATATCAAGAATCTAATTAATTTCTCATCTTATTTTTAATTAACGAGATTGAAATTCTATAAACCATCGAAATATTTCTAATTTATCAGAAAAAATATATATATATATATATATATATATATATATATAAATAAGTAGTTATTTTTTACTTGTAATTCGATAAATTATAATGTTCGTTACGATTGTAGACTTTAATTATTTAATCGCTGGTCAAAACGAATATTGCAAATTGATGCAAATTTTGTGTCTTGGTTTGCGTCGAATGCGAACGAGTCGAGCGTATCGCGACAGTATTAATTAAACGCATTTGACAATATCCAAATGCAGTTCAACTGCAAGCGCAATTTGCGTAATTGCAAATAGTTGCACCGGTGAACCCGAATCGGAATCAGTAGTCGTCAACCGACGGCACGGAACGCCCGTTTATCCACGATATATTTATACGAATAAATTCATCTGTAACGAATAGAATGTTTCGCATTAATCTGACAAAAATGTTTATCGTTTTCGCAAAATCATTTTAATTTATTTTTATTTTTTTATTTAGATCGGTAATTATTGTATTTAAAGTTTTTTTTTTATTACACACTAATTTAAAATTACTAAATAACATTTTTTCTAATACGTACAGCATAAGTCGCTCAATGAAATCATTGTTTAATAGAATCAACCGCTTATTGGGACCAAAATAAAAAACATATATTACCACATAATAATTAAGTCCAAAAATTTAATAATTAATATTATATATTAAAAAAATAGTGCATAAATTATTATTTTAATTTCGGTTAATCGGATCAACTGCTCAATCGTATACCGTAGTGGTTCGATTAAGCGACTTTTACTGTTGTAATAATTCCATGAAAGTTATAAAATATTTAGTAATGTACTTTATATAGAATTTCAAATTCTAACGATCAATAAAAATTACATTTAGTTCTATATGAAACTTTCAATTTTTACAAGTATTTATAGAAAAACAATAAAAATATGAATTATTGTAATTAAAATGCTATTTGATGTGTAGATATGACGAAGTGTAGTTATAACTATTGTAGTATTATATAAAAAAAAAAGGTTGTCGAGCAACGGTTTCAAACATTACACCGGTAAACACCGACATTAATTAGCTCAAATAGGCACCGAATCCGGCTGCGAGCGGTTTTCGAACCGAGAAAAGTTTTTAATAAGCGAATTGCCAACGAACCAATTCAAAATTATACGCGAAACTTTCCCAAACTCGAGCTTTTTGCAGCCGACGGAAATTTTTGCATTCATTCCGTTCGCCGCCTTCGCACCGCCCTATCGGCCCTCTTCCGCCCACCCCTCGGCTTTTCCAAAAAAAAACTTTTTGTCCCTTTAATGAGCGACTTTTAGGTGAGTGAATTAAAATTATTCGAATTGTTCGTAATGACGCGGATACAATTCACTTTTATATCATCGTTTCAATTCATTGTATTATATATTTAATCGCTATTGACAATGGATGAAATTTAAAAAGTTTGTATTGTAAAAAGTTCTTTATTTGCTGTTTCTTCATTCGCGGCAAAAAAATATTTGTCTCTTCTGCTCTATAAATAAAAAGGATAAAAAATAGATTTTACTTCTATTTAAAAACTAATTTATTGAAAATGTTAACTACGCATCTCATTGTACGAGAGATTTCAACGACTTCTAAAAATGTGATCTTTAATTAAAAAAAAATCTAAGTGAAGACTTGGTAATAATAGCAAATAAACTTTGTGATTTTTGTTACGAAAATTGATTCGTCCATGGAAAGAAGTCTCATTTTTTGAAGGCAGATTGTAAATATTTTTTAAAAGTGACAAAACACAAAAAAGAAATACTAAGTCCAACAATAATCATGGAACGTAACTACTATAACACGGTTTCTATATTTGCGGTAAATTTATTGAACGGTCGTTTACTATATATACTTATAAAAATTATAAATTAGAATTTAATAAATATTTTCAACAGTTAAATCTATATTTAATTTTTAACAATATATTTTTTTTTCAAATGAATAAGCGTTGCCCGTTTATACTTATGGACTTTAAACACTCATACGTTGTAGACGATGGTAAAATCTCACCTGTTTCGCTGGTTTCGTTCTAAAACTTAGTGTCAACGCGACTTAAAAGACAAAGTTGAAATTTTGCGCGTGTTGAACTCGAACGATCTTATGATATTGTTGAAATTTCTTCGACAAACTCGAGAATTAACCGTCGGTTAATTTCTTAACAGCGCGTTGAAAATTTCTTAACCAAACAAAACCGCCGCGCGACGACACATCGCGAATAGTAATGACGCAACTTTAAATTTATCCCAGAGAAATTTTAATATAAGTACGAATAAGGCGACGACGGGCCGCAGTGACGCTTCGGGGGTACGTGTTTGACTATGGCACGGTGAAAATATCGAGTTAACTTTTGAACCGCGATATCGTTTAACTTGTATATTTTGACTATTTCATGTTAACGCTTTATATACTTCGTATTGACGTCGAAAATAGTATTATAAATTTATTTAGTATTATGATATATATATTTCACTCGTAACAATAAATTTAAATGGACGAATTTAATTCTTGTCAATTTATTTGAAATTAATTCTTTCCACTCGCATTTCGATGCTAACTCCAAAATCTTACATTGTAATCCATATACTGTGATTTTTTTTTATTATTAACATGTATTACATTATACACTTTTTTTAAACGTGTATAATAATTCATAAATTATTTAAAACTATCATAGCAATTATTAATCTATTTATTCGAATCGTCAACTGGTGATCATGACTCGTAAAAATATTTTTGTATAAAAATTGTTTTTAAATTCGCCAATAATTAATTGTATGCATGAAAAATTTATCATTTTCAATACTGAAATTTCAACAGTTTCACACATTTTTAATATATCTAACATAAAAAAATATAAACACAAAAATTTCATGTTTTTAATTAATTATTTAATTACTAAGAAACCGCATTTGTAGAAAATAATTTAGAAATTTTATCACGCATGATATTCGACCACCATGTTATAAATGAGATAATAGAAATAAGGGGATCGAAATGATACAAGGGTTGTTTGTATCGTATATTAATATAAGGGATCAGTTAAGCAAACGCGTGACTTTGTATCATAACTATATAGACACCCTTCGGACAATTGTTTTGATTCTACCCTAAACCGTTACAACGATAATTATAATCGTACACAATATATAAATATATTAGAATGCAAACAGCCCTTTATTTTTTCAAACGTCGAAAGGTCAACGTATTCAAAAATAATAAAAAAATCGCATCGTAATTTCCATCGAATCCGACCGTTGAGACGTTGTAAACGTTCGAAAAATAAATTTCAAAAAAAGAAAAACGAATCGCGTTTTTCTTTTCTGCGATAAAAATTAAAGATTTTTCTCTGTCGATTCGGTGAAAATTCGTCGCACTGTTTGGATTTTATTCATTCAACTCTCGCACAAGTTGCACTACGTGGTTCGCGAGCAAAACTACAAAGTTTGACACAAGATAAATCGCAGACAATGCTTCAAAATAATATATATATATATATATATATATAATAAATTTATATTTAAAATATATTAAAAAAAATTAAAAATATTTAAATTTAAATTTTGCGATTAAAATAGCGCATTATTAAATTAGCCGCTGTCAATTTTATACTGTCATTAATTTAGATGTATTATATTAGCATTATTCTACGTTTAATATATCTATAGTTAAGTTATAACAATGTGTACAATTTTTTTTTATTGCATATTCTTTTTAAAAGTAATATTGTACGAGTAATTTTGAGTACGTTATCAAATATAAATAACAATTTGAAAACGTCCGGTTTATATAGACTATTTTTGCTGAAAGCTCTGAAAAGTTAACATTACGGAAAAAAGTTACGAAATCTCGCAGTAAAAATATAAACATGCAGCATGCAACGGCCACGTCGGCTTTTGCGCTCATTTTTGCCTTGCACACTCATTTTTCCGCGTCAGCGCACTTCCGGCGTTCGCCCTTTCCGCCTTCCATATCACTTCCGGTGCACGGGCTCCGACATTTCTGGTTACCAGGCATCGGTTTTTAGACGGCAGACGGTGTCATTAAACGATACTTGCCAGCGGATAAAGAGGGGTCGTATCGTTCGTATCTCGAAACCGTCTACGACGAATAAAAAGTAAAGGGTGGATTGGATATTTTAAATATATTCATCGTGTCATCGAAAATATACATTTTTCTTTTTTTTCTTATATTATAATAAAAATACATTTACTAAAACTTTTCATATTGGTACAATAAATCTGTAATAAAAAAATACGCTATATAATATTATTCTACTTTTTCATAACGAAATTCTGATATTAAAAAATCGTATTTTTGAAAATAAATTCGATTTATTTTCAAAACCACTGTTACGATATACGAAATAAAGATCAAAGCACTATCTACTAAACCGATCATCTACTTATACATATACATATATATCATACAAATGTATAATTTAAATTTGTATAACAAATACTATAAATATAAATCAAAACAAAATTTTATTTATACGTGATTTATATGATTCGATATAAAAGCGAAACCGTTAAACTAAAATGAAAGATTAACACATAATATAAATATTATTTTGCACGATTTAAATTATCATCATTTTGCATAAAATATTTATGATCAATTTTATAAACGTGTTCGTTGTACTTTTTATATGTAATATATTATATATAAATCAATTATATTGTTTTTTTTTCATTTTTTACCGATTGTATTGTGTAAAAACGTTTATTATTATTATTTTTATTATTTTTTTTTTATTTTTTCGTCGACCTTTTAAACCGGACCATTTCGCCGATACATGATGAGAATCATTGGGAATTGGACTCACGTTTTAATTGTTTCGCGTTTCGAATTTATAAATTCAATTGCCCTCATGGAACAATGAGCAAATGGAGCACGAGCAAATGAACATAACGAAATATATATATATATATATATATATATATATATATATATATATATTTTTTTTTTTTTTCATTTTACATTCCGAAAACAGATAGGATGTGAAAAAAAATTGTAGAATCGGATAAGCCGTCGGCGCAAAAAAAAGGATAATAAATTAATTAGCGCTGTTAAAGCTTCGTCAAAATAAAATAAAATTACTGTAATGTATCTTTCAATCGATTTACATATTTTTTTTAATTTGATTATATATAATATATTTTTAATTCGTCATCTATATGCTTCATGTGTAATTTCAATTTCTAAATATTTTTTTTATACTATATAAATATCTAATTTAAAATAAAAAATTATCATTCGCTCATCTATTTAAAATAATATTAATTAACATCGTTGATTTTTGATTTTCCATAAAAATTTGTCAAATAGTGTAATAAAATGACATTAATTACTTATTTAAATATTTATCACAAATATCAGTATCACAAAATAAATTAAAATTTCTCGAATATTTTAACTACGATATATTTTTTTACATCTTTGAATATTGTTTTCAGAAATCTACATTTTTTTTCAATATTTCAAATTAAAATATGTATTTATTCTTTGAGATAATAATTGATATTATAATTGTAATACAATATAGCGGGTTTAAATATATTATCACGTTCAAAATAATACTCAACATATCACTCGGACATTTAAACATCTAATCCGTGACCTGCACACAATTTAAAAAATATAGCGATAATATTATTTTAATTATTAATATATTTTTATTTATATTAACGTATTATAATTTTACAAACTTTAAAATTACCATTGAAATCGTAAGAAAAAAAAAACACTTCAATACATCGTTCATTCTAGCACCGAAGTCTTTTCACATGACATCCCGAAACCCGTGCGAATATTCTGGAAAAGCGTTTTTCCACTTTTCCTTTTTTCGCGCATAATCCTGCGGCAACCTGCGGGCGCACAATCGGTTAATCGGATTATCGTCGGAAAGTCTCTCGACCGGATTTACATAAGCGCCGTAGCCGTCACGGTAATAACGCGGTATATGCATTACAATATTTCGGTAATATTAATAGTTACAGAGACGGCGCATGTAAAGCGTGCGCCTTGTTAGGGGGGCGCATATATGCAGGTGAGCGGCATCGTGCGCTTTTCCACCGTATCCGATTTTCTTTTGCGGAAAATGCACGTCGGCAACCGGAAATTAAGCTCGAACGGACAAACAAAATGGACAGCGTATGAAAAATAAGTGTGAAAAATAATAATAAAAACATATAATATATTGTCGTCGTCGGCCAAACGACGTTATATATCGTTCATTATATAAAAATAGATACTATAATGAAGATGTATACCTGAATACGACTGTATTCGTTTGTGTGTATGTTTTCTTTTGTTAGACAGAGATAGTATGATGGATATTTTTATATTGTTATTTTTTTGTCGGAAAATTATAGTCATTATCGATATCTTGCAACATTAAGTTTAGACCTAGTTTTTTATGTGCTTTGTGTGTTTTTTTTTTATTTTTCACGTGTTTATTATGTTTTTAATGATTTATTTTCATAATTTACTCTTTTTTTTTTAATTAAAAAAATAATTTTACATATTGTATTCTAAATAACAAATTTTAAATTTTAATATTTTAAACTAATTTTTTTTATCATTGAATTTATTATTTTACATTTCATATTAATTTATTTAAAAAAGTTCAATATTAATAATGGAAAAGCATAATTTTGTATATAAAAAGCTCATATTAAAATAATGTACTCATATATAAAAGTATAGTAAAGCAGCTGTTGCTGGGGATATTTGATAAGATGTCGACAACCATACAACATATGTGTATTTATTTATTTATTTTTTACAAATTCTTCTTTTAAAACATTGAAATGTACATTTTTAAATTTAAATTTATTTTCATTTACATTCAGTCCATGAAATTACAAATAAATTTTTATTTTTTTAACATTAGATCTACTATCAAATATATAGTAAAAAAAAAATATTTATGAAACATAATTCCAAAATTGTATTAAAATTTTGTAATTGATAAATATTTATGTTTATAAATTACGATTAATACACGAGTAGACTCGTACAAACTCATTCATAAATTTCATTATTATATTTCAATACAATATAAATTATTATTATACTTTAATACAACTTGGCAATAATACTGATAACTTACTAACTTGTTAAAGTTTGTTTTCACTTCGAGTTTAGTAACAATATCAATACTTTAATTTAAAATATCATTGAAAATAAACCAATAAAGAATAATAGTTTGAGATTTGATCGTTCAAATCGTAAAAATATATTTTTAATTATGCATAATCAATTTTCACTGTAAAATCTTGACAGAAAGCAATTGTAATCCGTCAGACTTTTGAAGAAATCTGCTTACTTCGACCTGCCCATCCTCTATTATGACGAAATTCTTCAACGAGCACGTCAATTATTATGATTTATGAGATATTTATCTTTATGGAGTGCGAAACGATTGCTCAACTACATTATCAAACGATATATATCGGCGACACTTGTTGCTCAACAATCTTACAAAATCGTTTCATTTTGCTTTATTATCACCCATCTTTATTATATTGCGATCGTTTTATTTTTATATATATATGCGAGTTAAAAAAAAATATATAGAACAGATTAATAGATAGTTATATGATCGATTTAGTGAATCGGATCAGAATCGGAACGGTAGTGGCCGTTTCAATACATCGTTTAGTATAAAGTGGACTATGCGATTCGACACATTGGCCATTGTCCAATCTACCAAACAATGTTACGATGTAAAAGTGGAAAATATAAAAGACGACACGAGATAAATATAGGGGGGAGGGTTAAAGGGGGGACACAAAATAGAAAATAAAACTATCGGATGGAAGATCGGCTGCCAATTTTAATGCGGAAAAATTTCGAAAGCTCCATTCCGATTCAAGTTTCGCGAGATATCTAAAATGCATATGTTTTTTCGTTCTTACATTCATTATTATTTTTTTTTATAGTAAAAATATAATACTATATTTACGTTTATTACACACAATATATAATGTTTTTTATTGCACATTTTTATTTAACTTGTACTGTTTGTTGGTTTGTTTGTTTGTCGGAGTGAAGTCTTTTAATCGATTTTTTGACCGATTCCCAATATTCAATTAAGTTGAAATTTTAAATACTTGTTCAACCTCAATGATAATATAAAAATCGATTAACATATTTATTTCAATATATTACTATTAAATTTGTTAATACAAATAAACAATTTTACTATTATTATCATTATAATTAATTTTATCATTATTAAATTTAAATATAATATTAATATTTCAATTATTTACATATTAAAATACAAGTTTTTAGTAAATAATAATGACAACGTTGACAACTAGATTTGATAAATAATAAACTTTGTATATTTAATATCAATTCTAAGAAAAATATGAGAATAGAATAAATTATTGATAGTTATAGACTAAAATTTCGTATATTATGGTTATGTCATAAATATATATATATATATATATATATATATATATATATATATATATATATATATATATATATAATGTGAAAATAGAACGAAAAATGAAATATAGAACGGTTTAAATAATCTTATATTTTTCCCTTCAAAAAGACATATGAAATATATTGAATTAGAACGTTTGCCAAAAAAATAATCATTCGCATAAAATTGAATTATCAAATATGTCAAAAATAAAATTTACGCACAATCAAATATAGAAAATCTCCGATGAAATTTATTCCATCGTTAAAATAAAATGTTATAACATCGTCTGAAAAAATAATATTAATTTTATTAATACGCTTTCGACGATCGCAAACCGAATATTGAACAAAACTAAACCGTCAACTATAAAGGTGTCCCGCTAAATTTGAATTTAATGATGTGTCATAACATCGACACGTATGATTTTGAAAACAGGGGGAAGGGGGGTCGGCGGGCATGAAATTTCATTATTTTAAATTAAATTATGTCACAGACCATTAACCCTTCGCGTTTATCCATCTTCATTATTCGCGTTTTGTATGACAATCTGTCAATACGTTTTGCGTTTACTAATAATTTGAAATGTGTTAACAAATTATTTCGATTGATTCAACAAATTCGTTTTTATATTATAGAAATTATTTTTTAATTTATATTTTAGATACATTTCAATAAAAATAAATCAATACACAATTAAATAAACTTTTATTTTATATATAAAATTTATACTAAATTTTCGATCAAATAAAATATATTATATAGTAGCAAATATTAAAACATACATATTTTTAAGGGTGCGGTCGTCTATAGAGCGAGAAAGAATGAAAGAGAGAGAGAGATAAAGCGCCCTTTTGAACTTTCTATGATCGTTTGGTGCGGTTTTGTCCGTTTCGTTCGCCAATAATAAGTTTTTATGGTAAAAGCTCTCGATTCATTAATTGTTTTGAATTTTAGCAACATCAAAAGCATCATAGATTGCTTTTTAACCTCTTCAAAGTTTATTTATGTACGAGCACATTGCGTTCTATTCGACGCAACGCCACACCCAAACCCCATACAAAAACCACCCCGTTTGAAGAAATGAATTTCGATTAATCGGATATTATTTTTTGAAAAAATTTTCAAGAAATCATCTCAATTTTAAAACGTCTTCTTCGTCATATTCGTATTTCACATACGCTCTAATAAAATACGAGTAATTAATAATATTTACATACTAAAATAACGTTCATTCGTATATTTCAATAGATCAAAATTTAATCGCACATTATAAAATAGTGTATTGTGTAGATAAAAAATCAAATAAATCGAAGCTTTCACGCTAAATTCGTGCCGTTGGCGATTTTCCGCGTGCAAAATCTATTTAACGATCTACCGCGACGTCAAACGACGTGAAAATGCGCAATTATGATAATATTGAGCGCAAAGTTCGAACGAAATTAAACAATAAAACGCGAAAGCGTTTCCGCATTTAAATCGCACATAAAGCGGTGTAATGCACTTACAAATAAGCGAACATGTAACTTGTTAATTTGTTTTGTGTACTTTGGGATGCACCTCAAGTGCGTTCTCTCGGTCTTAACAAGCTCAAATGTTTCCCGCGAGTTTATTTAACGAAATTACCAACACACATGTGAATATCAAATACAGTCAGATCACGAATTTTAACAACACATTAATTATATATTTTTTTAAATCATTATTTCAATGTCTAAATTAATAAGAATTGCGATTTTTTTTCACTGAGATATGGTGATAATAAACGTGGTCCCACTGTATTCGAGATATAAAAAAAAGACTCTCAATTTTATATTGCGTACACAACGTCCGCGTTTAACGACGTGTAATAAACGAACGTTTTATTTAATGAGTGTTTACACACTTCCGAAAACACGGGTAAATTTTCGATATTTACGATCTCCTCTAATAATGGCTCGTACATTATCGGCCCAGCAACTTCACAACGCGATTTCTAACGAACAACAATGTTTCTACTATATATATATATTTTTTCTTCTTCATTTTCTTCCTCGTCGTAAAAAGAAGATTTCGACTGCTGCAAACCAAAAAAAAAAAAAAAAAAGTAAGTAAATAAATAACTTATTCCCAAAAATAGTCTCGACTTATTTCGAAGGGAAGACGGCGTTTTCGTCTTCTTTTTCTTTTTTATTTCTTTTTCTTTTCTTTTTTTTTTTTAGCTTTTCGTTTTAACTCGACTTGCGAAACTATCCATCGCTTTGATCCCGACGGTACATTGCAAATTAGAACTTTCATTTGAGACGTAATTAAATAATTTCGTTCTACGTTTGCCGACTCATTCTTTCGTCTTTCTTTCCTCTTCTTGCGGAAAGAATTTCGACGTTTTCTCATTTTGAAGAAACTTGTAAAATTTCTTCATGTTTCTTTTCGTTGGATTATTTTAATTAATTATCGATTTAAATCGAAAAATAGAATTTTGGTAGTAATTAAAATATTACATACGAATATATTTTATATTATTTATATATATAATATATATTTTAAACAAAAAATATATATAACAATATATCTATAGAAATTATCATAAATTTACTTTTAAAGTTTGGTCACTAGGTTGACTTTAGTTAAAATCTGATACTAAACATTAATAAGAGTTAAACCAGGATAATATGGTCGATATTTAGATGTTATAAATACTTTGATCGTAACATTTCGCACAATCTTAGTATAAAATCGTACAACAATAATCAAAGTTTTACTAGCGATACTACTTAGTTCATGAACAAATGTTAATTATCATATATTTTATTATAATTATCGAATCTCAAACATATAAAATGGTAATAACACTGTTGAATAATTAAAATTTACGACTTCCCAAATATATATTATGCGAATCACCTAAGCTCACGGTAATTTTAAATATTTTACGAAAACGTGGCGTCGTACAGTTTACTTTTTTTTTTCTTCAGTTTAAAATGCATCAAATACGTCTATTGGCAATCTTACAAGTTTGCATTAAACGCGTTACAGCATCGGTTAATGTGTCATTTGATTTTGAATTTATAAACAATTTTCGTCGTATTTATAATTAATGTTTTCCTGCTTACTTTGTATTTATGCATTTTAATTGAATCATTTTCAAAACGGTCTATCTAAATATATATAATGTTATAATAAAATTCGTTACACGTACATCTTTTTTTTTATTACAAAACGCCATCAAAGGCTTATATATGTTTATGCGATAATATTAAACGAATATTTCAAAACGATTAATGTTTACGATGATGTGAAACAGTTAGATGTTATCAAGTTTTTTCGCTTTTCAAATCGTATCAAATTTTAATTTTAAGTCTTTTCTTATAATGATATAAAGTTGTAAAAAATAATTGGCATTAAACAACTTCATATGTTAATTTAACTATATCGAGTTAAACTTTAATTACTGAGAATAAAATTTATTTCCTGATAAAAATAGTTTCTTTCAAAACAATTTTTAATATTAATAAGCTAAAAAAACATTGAAAGTTGCTATTTTTCACGATCAACTTCAATGTACAATATATACATCTTGCAGACTATACATTATATTACTTTTTCTTTCAACATACGCCAACTTAACGTTTATGACTATAAAGTAAATGCATGAATTTTATTCACGATAACTAATAAGAAACATAATATATTTAATTCTGACATTTCTTAAAACAAAGCAAAAAAAAAAAAAACATACAAAGACTTGGTTGATTTATTATGTAAATAAATTTATTAGCGTGGCATTTATTGGAATATAATATTTTTTCAGTTGATATTATTACATAATAAAAAATATGTATTCATATCATTTGATTATTTTTATGTAAAAATATGATATAACTTTTATATAGACAAATTTATAAATATATTTTTTTAATATAATTGAATTAATGTATATTATATATTAAATTATTTTTATATAATGATAAAAAATATACAAACTTTTTAATAATGAAGTACATCATCATTGATAAAATAAAATTAAAAATAAGTACATGCTGGAAAATCTCGCGCGAAATTTTCACAAACAAGAGGGGGGGAGGGAGTAGGAAAAACGCGTGCATCTCGGACAACGCACGACATCCGTGTAAGGAAAATCTCCCGCCTAATATAAAGGGGCTAAAGAGAGAGTGAGATATATATATATATATATAGAGAGAGAGAGAGAGAGAGAGTGAGAAAATGAGCGAGAGAAGGGCGCGCGCTTTTCACCGATCGGAAAGAAACGGAAAATGCGGGAGGGGTTGGTGTTTGCCGTCGGGGTGGGGGGCGGCACCTGTCGCGCGGGGGCGCAGGCGCGGAGGGGCGCCGTCGGGGGCCCCCCACAGTCCGAGAACGGGCGCCGTTGCCGTCGCACGCCTGCGAACATCGTCGCACTTCGGTACGCGCACGTGCACCGATCGACGTGCACGTGCAAACGCGCGCGCGCACGCACGCACGCACCCTCACGCACATCGCACACAACACACGCGCGTTGTCATTATCATTCTTATATCACTATCGAACGGTTTTTATTGTTGACGTTACGAGTTTTTCGTTTTATTTATTTATTTTTTTTTTCTTGTTATTATTGTTCTGACGTTATTATCAAACGCGTGTTTTTATTATCGCTGATAGCGCGATCGTTTTTCCGCATAGCTTTCTTATTATTTTTCTATTGAAAAATCGTGTATTTGACATATTATGAAATCGAATACTTCATTATAAACATTATTTACCAAGTAATCCGTTTCATTTTAAACAATATGTGTATACATCGTGGTCAATTGTTATTTATATCTTCTTATCAATGCTCGTTTTCACAATGATATGGTGATTCTTCAACTATTCTCAATAATATTATAATATCGAATTCATCAACATATTTTTATCATTGATTACAAAGTTTTCATATATATTCTCAAAAATACAGCTGTTACTTATCGTATTACATTGCCAATACATGTTTTCATAATTAGAACGTACCTTTAAACATTTAATTGTCAAATCTTGTTACTATTTATTTTTTTTGCGTATAACATATCTATTAAATTTTATTATAAAAACATGATTGTATCTGGTTTTATATTATCATATATTTTATATCAACTCATAACAATATATCATATATTATTTCATGATAACAAAGATTTAATTTTTGCTAAAAATAAATTTTATTATTCATTACAATTTTTTTTTCAATTCTACATTTGATATATAATTTTTAATGCGACTTCTCAAATTATTCCATTTCATTATATTTATTGTTGTAAAATATTAGAACATTTTTTTTGTCTTATAAATATATTTATCTTTTTTTTTATATTTTATATAATACTTATTTATAAACAAAACTCACTTGTTTAACTTCCATAAAATCATCTCTGATTTATCAAAAATTTTAATGTTTGTTGACATTATTACTCACTCTTTTTCGCATTGAAATCGTTTCATTCGGTTTGTTTATAAAACGATATCATTGCGTCTTTTTGATTTCTTATCAATACAATTTATTTTATTTCATAATTCTATCCATTCATTCATCTTCAGCGTTATACGATACTACCCTTATCATTTCTAAATCTCATCCCTTATTCGAATATGACACAAATGAAAAATCATGTCGACGAAAATAAGGTCAAATTTGCAGGTCTAAAGTGACACAATGTGAACCCGTTTTCTTATTTGTCCCTTTATTCCTGTTTTTTGCTACGAAACTAGATATATAACTTTTGAAACGTGCCATCTTTTAATATGAAAAACGAATTTATAGCTATCGATTTGGATTTTTTTTTAATAATTTACAATTTTTACAACTATCGATCTATAACAGTTTTTTTTTATTTTGAAACTTTAATTAAATGATATTTGTATATTATAAATAAATTTTTATACAAATATTAATCGATAATATTAATCATGATGCATATATAAAAATCGATTTTTATATAATAATAATCAAATTATTAATATTGCATACGATAAATGTCAATTTAATGTCAAATGGTGCTCATATGAAGAATATATTTCCTTAATTATAAAAGTAACAAAATCCAAAAATGTCAACGTTTATACATATTTTTTTTACGTACACTCGTAAAATAAATTCGTAATATTGACTATTATAAAAGTTTTCTGTTTAAAATCGTTAATTTATATAAAAACTCATACCGGTTTTATAGTTGAACATTTGCATATATAATGCGTATTAACACTTAATTGCTTTTAAAAGCATTTATTATATGAATTATGCAATTAAAACCTGATTTTATCCAATCGGTACTTACATAAAAATTGACAAGTATATATAATCGCAAAAAATGTAATATTAATTTTATGATCCATATTTTAAAAGCCAGTATTTAAAATAATCTATTAACGTTCCACACATAATTTTCACGGTAAATTATCAATAAATAAGAGTATTCAACTTTTTGAACTTACGACTTAATCGAAAATAATAATTCTCTGTCACTAATAATAATTTAACGATATAGTAATAAACTAATATTTAGATAACCTACTTCCAAATATAAAATCTAAATCATATTATCCTTTAATTTCTACATATAATTTCACAAGATTTAAGTTCATGCAGTCCGCAGATCATAGATTATATACTCGTAATTTATATATACAATATATCATACATAATTAGCATAAAAGACGCCCCCCACGTAATTTTGTCACAAAACAGACGTAAATATTATACATATATTTCTGAACAATAATAATAATAAATATCACGTTGCTAAAAAACGAAAACCGATATCAGCCATGTGGTTTTCGTCGCGGAACATGTCAAAATTATTGTGTTTACTCCCCATTTTTACGGTATATATATTTTAAATATATATTTCAGATCTGTGTGTATAAATAATAATAAAAAATAAATAGTGACGTTTCGTGTTTATTTGTTTACATATAAATATTTTCAAAAATATATATATATATAAAAGTGTATAAATAAAAACAATTCCGAAGACGTCGTCCGCATACTTCGATCGCTGTCAAAAATCATGCATATCACAGAAAGGTGAGTAATATCGACATTATTATTGCATTTAATCATTTCTTAATATAAATATATATATATATATATATATATATATATATATATATATATATATATATATATAGATATAAATAAATCGAGTTCTCTTTAATGGAACCGTAAAGGAAAATTTAAAAATTTTTCACTCGGTTCTAAGCCAAATGGCTTTTTAAAATTTAATTAACTGAACGATAGCCAAGAATCGTCTTTTTCCAGTATCACATTGTGTTCTCATTTTACGGCCACTGTACTATTTCAACGGTGGTTTCACTCGGCTAAATTGAATTTTTCATTTTATTTCGGCGACATTTTCCACGGGAATTAAAGCCTCGTTCACACTAATCGCGCGTTAGGCTCGACGCTATAGCATCCTGAATCCGCTGTGACACCGTTTAATACATTTTAAATTTCTCATTCGGAACTATGTGGAAAATTGTATGTTTAAATTGAACGCTACATTTTCATCCCCAGCGTATAACCGGTGATCTTGTTGAACTGAATTTTTGAATTTTAAAATCTTTCTATTTATTTTACTTCGTCTCTTTCAAAAATAAACTGAATACTTTCACTAACTTTTCATATATAATATAATATTATTAAGACCAATTTATATTGTAATATTATATTCAATTAATATACTTCCCTTCTTATATTATATTTTATTTATAAATACGAATACAGTAATATTTTTAATATGAAACATACTTTACAATTTCTGCATCAATACTTAAAATTTATATAATATATATATATATATATATATATTTCGAAAGTCTATTTACTTTCATAAAGAATATTCTGACTGGTTCTCGTAACTTTTCGTTCGTATTTACCTGGATTCATTTAGTAAAGTACCAATATATGTTAAAAAGCTCCATCTTTTTCAATCGAAACGAAAACTTTTTTTTTCTGCGACTGTTTATTTTTCACAATTTTTCTTCATCGTCTCGAAGAAATCGCATTCTCTTGGATCAGACTCTATCTAAGTTTTGAGCTTTCGCCTTTAAATTCCATCTTCAATACTGCCTGAAACATTTGATTGTCTATCTGAACTTTAGTTTTAAAAAAGTTTCACGTAAACGCGACATTTTGATCATCAAATCATGATTTATGTAATAAATAAAACATGTATTTTTGTAAGAAGTCTTCAAATAAATGCATTCCACGCTTTTTATATATTATAAATTATGAAGAAAAAATGTAAACTTTTCTTTAATTTTTATCTTTTTTTCATATCGATAATGATTTCATTTCATGCATAATAAAATATGATTGATACGATTCTATTAATCTCCTGCCAAAGATTCCCGTGATAGATTCTGGTATTCGATCATTTAACATTTGACATTTCATCTCGATCATTATTATTATCAAATTATAGCGTATATTTTATGGACGAATTTGTAATCCGCATTTTGTGATAATGATTCATTACAGACGTTTTCCCTTTGAATAATTTCGACTTATATATATAACATAATACGTAAACAAACGGCGTATTAATTTGGCTATCCATCATTTATGCTGAAAATCTATCATTTACACATTTCAAAATCGTTTGACAGATCTTCAATATTTATCCAAATCATAAATATGAAATTTATATATACAGGTGAACCTCATATAACGTAATATTTATTTATGAGTAATGAAATTTTTCTTTCAAATTCATTTAACGATTTTTATATTTTTAATTCAAGGATTGCTTATATATATTATATAGTATTATTTATACCAGAATTATTTATAGAATACTAAAGTTTCAACTGCTTGTAAAAGTGTTGAGTGTTAATTGCTTGACGATGTTATCTGAACGATGTGTTAAAATACTGAAACGATGTTGTTTTTCTTTTTACATTTTTCAACATGTTTACATCGTGATATATACAATTATTTCATTATTTTATTTTTAATAGTATTTTTTTTTCAATCTTGATTTATAATTATATTCTTAAATTAATAATATCATTCAGATAATTTAAATTTTTTTACCTTAGCCGATTTGAAGAAATAAATAGTTTTTAATAGACGTAGAATATACGTAACGTCAATAGACCCGTTTAATATATATATATATCATCACGTAATACGTGTTAATATGAAATATATACAAGAAACTCCGGATTGCGACACAAATCATATTCGCGAATTCAAATATTGTATTTGCGATCTTGAGGGTGCGTCTTAGATTAGTTAAATTCAGTGTAATTCGACTCGCTCGTGCCGAAGACTACGTTTCAAATATACAAACGTCCTCGTATCCTCAACATCCTTATATATCCTTGATATGTATATATATATATATATATATATATATATATATACGTAAGGATAATACGGCCACATTTACATACGTGTATCTCGAGTACTTCATACACATTATATACACATATTACGAATACGTATAACGTATTAAATTTTACAAAAGGTCGGATAGTACTGAGCATATAGCCTGAACATTCGACGGATACGCGAATCGCAGGTTGACGAAACATGCGCACTCGAGAATATCAAATCGAATTATAAAATCACATTTTAGATTCGATTCAAATCTGCCTATGTTCTGTCGCTTGAAAGATATATTTTTTTTTTTACATACACATTTGTCGTCTTCAATTATTCGCTCTAAACTATATATGATATATTTATAGATTTTCACTTTAAATTTCTTAGTATATATAGTTGAAGCCGCTTAATGGGGACCGCTAGTTAATAAGATTAAAAACTTATTAAAATCAAAATATGAAATACATTTTTTAAATACGCATTTTTATTTTTAGTTATTCATACTAGTCGCTTAATTGTAACAATACGCTATGGTTTCTATTATATACAGTCAGTACTCGAGTTACGACCGCCTCGACTTACGAAAAAAATTCATATATATTTTTTAAATCTATCAGTTTCTTGTATTTTTTTCACATAAACACGATTAATTTTGTACTTCTGCAATCGATTGCTCAAATGATAATCGATCATAAGCCAGAATAATGCTTACATATATACTTATTTATGTATGTTGTTATTTACATAACCAACTATAATAATAACAATTAAAAATAAAACTCATTATATTTGCTCATATATAATAATACGTTTATGTCTATTGTGTTATATTATTTATTTTTGTATGAAATTCCACTTACGTCCGAAGTTGATGAACCGAATAACGTATAAGTAGGTCGAGAACTGACTGAAAAATTTTCTTTATAAAAGGGCATATTAGAAAATAATTTGAAAGTAATATAAACAAGTATGAAACGTAATCTACAAAAATTATCATTTCATTTGATGCCTGTAAAAGGGTGATGAAAAAAAAGCAATTACAGAAAGATGAAAGTGAAATGTCACAATATCTTTTTTAACCAACCCTTCGTTTCTTATCTTTAGCATAAAAATCAATTATCGACGATTCTTTAGAAGTAACGAAATATAAAGCCAATTATATTTATTATTCATTTTATGCCACATCAACTAATATTTTTATTCATATGAATATAATATGAATTATCAAATTATTTTATTCTATATGGAATAGAAATATATAATTTTCGTACTATTTATTCAGAAAATTAATATTGAACATTCTTATATAACATATAATAAATTTCGTACACGGAAAAACGATTATTATTAATTCACCATAACATCAACAAAATCATAAAATTAAGCACAGCTGTCAAATTTTAAATATGCTAATGACTCACACCAATTTTCGATCTAACCTACATAATAAATTCCGACGAAATTCCGATTATTATTTCATAAATTTATTAATGAAAATAAACTTTCAACATGATATATATATATATATATATATATATATATATATATATATATATATATATATATATATATTAATAGTCGCAAAATTTAAAAGAATTCGATTCCGAGAACGCACAATCGATCCGTTGTTTTTCGCGTCTCGTGCAAAAATTGCAGATTTTCCTTCCGGCCGGGTGTGAATTTTCTTTATTAACCGTTTTTAATCGAAACCGTCGTTGTAAAATTGGCGTCGCTCGTTTCGACGGTTTAACACTGTATAGGAAAATTTCAATAAACGACTTCACTTCGCCGACTTGTAATTAAAATATCATTTTCCGTTTACGATCCACTATTAATGTTCAATTTTCTTTTATACAGCTTTCCGCGATATTGCACGTTAATTTTAGCCCGTTCGTTTTGATGAATTCTAAAATATACTTTATATATATTTATATATAAAAAAAACGTGCGATATTTATTAATTTTTAAGTTTTTTTTTTATTTTCGTCGTAAAACGATTATAACAGACATATATAACAGACGTTTAAATATCATCAAGATTCGTCAAAATTTCAACGATTTTTTTTTCAAAGAGTAAATATATTCTTTACTTAGAATTTGTTTAATTAAAATAAACATTGATATGAGTTATGAATCATTTTATCTTCTTATTGAGTCTTTTTGATATATATACAAAAATGGCGTCGCAATATTCCAATCTATTTCTTGAAGATATCATGTCTCGAATCCGAGTCGTCAATTTTTTTTCCGATTATTATTATTATTCGAAATCGAACGGAAAAAAAGCAGATGTCAAAAATGTTCATCGTTGACGATTTCGAGCGAATTTTATATGCGTCGTTTATTACCGCCATTACACGTACGTGTTAAACGAATTCGGATAAAAACGACTTTTCGGGATCTTCCCCTGTAGATGCGACGCTTTTTACGACCGGTCATAATACGGACACAAAAAATACCGATCGACCTCTAAGACGCCGAGACGTCGAAAACGCGGACTCTGAACGCGCGGTCCGCACACAGCGAGCGGTCCAATCTATTGCAAACAATTGTTATAATCTAAATATACATAGATTTTTAATCCAGAGATATATAAAAAAATATTATATATCAAATTTTAATATTTATTTTTTATTTTATCAATTTAATGTAATTGTTATATAAAAACATTATTCTATAATATAAATATACATCCCAAACTCTACAATAAAATATTTGTATTAAATTTCTAAATTATTAATTAATTTAAATAATATATACAGTATTTAATATTTTTTTAATAAAAATAAAACCATACGTATTTAAAATCCCTAATATTATAAATAATGTCATTATTATTTATTTCTAATATTATAATTTAAACAACTAATGCTGATAAAATTTTTATTATTATACTATATTAATGTTTAATACATCTGATTTATACATTTCAAGAACATCCATCCTTAACCGAGCGGTCAAATTTAACTCGCTGATTTGAACGGTAGAACCGCAATTAAATGAACCTATAAGTTTCATATCGGGATAAATTCATTTATGATCATGTAAAACCAACATTCGGAAATCCAAAAATCTTTCCATTTATACTATATACATATGTATATAACATAATATAGTTAATAACGTCCATCATATACATGGTATATTCCAGTGAAAATGTGACTGATATAATATTTTTATTCATATAATTTTTTTAATCTTCGGGATCGAACATCGTATTATCCAAACACATAAACCACACCTACATTACATGCGTATATCTTCCTGCAACAACGACACAGATCGAAATTCAAAAATAGCCCAAGCTGAATCACTATTTTTTTATTGGCCTAATCTCCGCCTAGATTATGTGCGTTACTCGCTCGCACGCGTACAAACGCACGCGCTCGCTTGACTATTTTTTTTTTTTTTTTTTTATTCATGGTCGGGTTTTTATTACTAGCTTTCACACCAGAAGAAATAACGCCGATCTTGACAGTTTTATCAGTCGAATATTGGACGAAATCCAAACGATTCGAACTCTGGTCGTTGACAAAGAATTGTCACATCCGCATTTAATGGCACCCGCGCCCCGACCGCGTTATTCTCTTTGTGCACGTATTTATTTATGTTTCGCAGCGGATTATTATTGTTACGCGATTGTTGTGTTGTTTATTTTATTTTATTTTTTCTGTTATCGCTATAGAATAAACACATTTATTTCAGATTTTTCTTTAAATACATGCAGGCTTAAAAATGTGAAAATAACCGATGCAATTATTCAATAATTCAATGTAATGCTTTTATATATATATATATTTTTTTTTTGTTGACATTTTAAAATGTTATATTTTAATATTAATAATAATATGTTATCTATATAATATCTGGACTAACTTTATAATTATTTATACAATTCTTATTTTTACTTCCTGCTTTCATTTTTCTATAAACTTTTTCATATAATTCGATTCAATATTTTCTACTATTCTATTTAAAAAAAAATAACCACCTTTTCTAATTTATAATTGGTAGTCTCAAATATTTCCATGCTATCATATTATAATAATTACTTTATATTCTTTGCTAAAATTATATTTATTATTATTTTTTTTTTTATGAATTTTCCTTCATTTCTGACTCTAACAATAAAATCTTTTTGAAATTACTCTCGCATTTGTTTCGTTTTGCTCTAGTAATCCCAGAATTAAAATTAAAAACTTGGTAATTATCCTTGAATTATATTCAAGATAATTATTACCTATTCCAAAAAAAAAATCCCGTTAGATATCTGTTCTTTACGACAGACGATTTCAATTTTACGGCAAAAATATTAGATAATTTTTACATATTAATTTATTTTGAAATATTATATTCTTATTTTAAATTTTTTAATTTTATTATAAAATCTAAAAGTATCAAATTAATGAATATGCAATATTTTTTTTCAAAAGTCAAAATGCGAATTATCCTCTTTTAACAGAATAAAAGCGAAACTTAAGGGTGTTAACTCGATTTTGCAACCCTTTATATACATAGATCAAAATTCCATTCATATTCAAATGTAAAGATATTTTTCATATGTCGCATTATTTATATCAATGCGAAACATCTAAAAAAAAAAATTCAACACTACATAATCTTGACAAGCTTAATCTTGACACTATGACAAATCTGTCACTTTATTTATAATACTAGAATATTTAATATCGTTTTCTGAAATTCTTCACGTCGTCATTCGACGAAAAATCTTATTCCAAATACGTTTTGTTTTAATCGCTTGTTTTGTTACTGGTAAATAGATTTATATTTTATACAAAGTTTTAAGATTTTATATATATATATTTATTTCTGTATTTTTAATCTATCCATCGACGGTTAAGCTGCGTTATCGCATTATAAAGTTAATCAGCGTCACATCGGAATTTTGGACGAAAAGTGCCTGCGAACATTAGTCAGTCCGTGAATCCAGGCCGTGGACACGTCATTGTGTATTTTTCTGGATTTCTGAAATATTTCGTGTCAACGGACATTAACAGACACACTAACCAGATGGTGGACGACGTGTTCGGCTCTCTTTTGTTACGCCATTTTATTAATTTACACGTGAACGTTTGTGAGATTTTCCACTGGAAACGCTTTGTAAAACCACCGCTTGGTGCTCATAATTTGGGTCAACGGATTTGAATACAATGCCCAACGGTGGAGACTTTTTGAACGTACGCTTTATAATAAAGCTGTATCAATATAATTAATATTATTTTCATTATTAAAAATTTTCTGATAAAGACAAACCTTTATATTGCATATATAATACAAAAATAAACTGAAATATTGTACACCTAGATTTTTGTTATAAATATTATTTTTTATTCGATAGAATTTAATTATTATTCATTATATATAATATATCAGTTATATAATTTTAAAATATATGTATTAAATTTTAATTATAACAAAAAAAAAATACAAAATTATTGTTTAAAATTCATCAGAAACTGTACAATTTTTTTTTCAACGTGAAAAAAAAAGATAAATTATTCGCAGGAACTTGATAAAAAAGAGATTAATTGAAAACAGTCTTGTAAGAATAAATTGAGAGCACGGAGAACTTCTTCATACCTCTTTGATTAATAAACGATACGAAAAAAGAAGAGAGAGAGAGAAAAAAAAATACACAAACTGGAACCCCTTTTAGTCGAACCAAAACACAAAAATAAGAATGGATGTTTTAAAAATGAGCCTCTTGGAATATTCATCACGGACGATACCGGAGGGAAAGGTTTTACGAAAGGAGACTCGGTTTTTTCCCTTCATATACATCCTTTTTTTCTTTTTTTTTTTATTCATACCATCCCTCATACTACCACGTTCGCCTCAGAATAACAACGTCTTTACCTTTAAAAGGATTCGCATAACCTAATTTCCCTCAAAGTTAACGTTGCGGTGTGGACCAAGGAAGGTAGGAAAACCGAATCGAATTACCTATCATTACGGACGGACGAATTAATCGCTATAATTGAAATCATTGAAAATTTTCTAACATATAAACATATTTAAAACATTTAAAAATTGTACTATTCAATTTTATATTATAATTCGACCAGTTGTAAATTTATATATGCGTAAAACACGCGTCTCTTCAATTAGTCATCATAATTAACGTCTGAACAGTCATCTAATTAAATTATATTGTTCTAGATTCAGATCCGTGATATAACTTTCAACCAAAATTACATTATCATATTATATAATCGATGATTCTAAATAATAGATTCATCTAAACTATCTCTAGATGTTACTTATGCAATATTGAATAATCTTTATAAAAATTTTACATTGTATTATATATATATATATATATATATATATATATATATATATATATATATATATATATATATATATATATATATAAATGAATAAAATCGTGATAAACGCATTCCATTGACTAGAGTTAAAGGCTGAAATCGTTTCGATCGAACCGCTTCTGTTTTTGTTTATTCGCGTCGACGAAACGAATATTAATTGAAAATAATTCAATTTAAACTTTGGAGAAAATATCTCCAGAGATTCGTACGCACAGACAGACAGACTAACATACACACACACACACACACACACACACTTTGAAGAAATAACTTCCCGTTTCCTTCGCGAATTAATTGCCCAATCGAGTGCTCGCGGCAGTGTTTACACGGGGTTCGGGAATCGAATCCAGGTCGGGACTCGAATAAACACGGAAACGACTCGAGAATATATACTCGGGTATGAGAACGGGGATGTTAAAACATAATTGTACACACACACACATACCTATAAATGTATATAATAAATAAGGCGATAATAGATCAAAGGGTATAAACGTTCAAAAAAAAATTTTTTTTTTTTTTTTGAAGAATAATTTGAGATAAACTTCTAAAATACATATACATTAATTATAAATAACAATCTATTAAAATATGATCAGGCTTCTAAAAAGCTTTCTAATTATTCTATCGCCTATTGAAGAAAAACCACCCCATATCGCACGATTTCCGCATTCGCCTATATAATAGTCATATATATATATAGAAATAAAAACTCGTTTCATGTTTATATACGAAAAGCCTCCGATGAAAGTTCACATACACACATATTTCGGTGATAACCTTTGTGAAAAAAAAGACACTCTTGAATAGGACCATTGTTTTTTTATATATATATGTACTTTTTTTTTGTATTTCGAAACGTGTCGAATCTTTGCCAAAAACTGGCAATAAATAAGTTCGAAATTGAACGATTTAAGTGTCCAACTTCGTATGAAATAGTGTTGCGTAAAAATAATAATAAAAATAAAATATAACTGAATCGATTCTCTTATTGAAGCCATATAAAATAATCTATAGTTGTCGTTGTTTTTATCACTTTTATAATATTCTATAATAGACGTTTCCAATTCTGTTGTATTTTCTATTGCAATATTATTCATTTTTTTAAAAAAGATAATAAAAATATATGGTATATTATTATTATTTTTTTTATATTATAACATATAATCTTTGACTGTATTTTTTATATAACTAACACTATTTCTTTTAGAATACAATTTTATTATAAGTCATCGATTATATATAATATTTATATCAGTGATTTCCATTTTTTCTATAATCATATATCACTTAATCTAAATCTTGATTTTTTTTATTTAGTCAGTTCTCGACTTATGACCATTATTATAACATTTAAATATGAAAAAAATAATATTTCTTTCATATATCATTTTTTTTTATATTTTCGTCATATATACTAATATAATCATGACAATTGATTTCACGTTTATGTAATTGATTACGTCATTCTTAATTTTTTTATTTATTTTTATATGAAATTCTACTTACGTCGAACCGCGTCGCAAATCGAGAACTAACTGTACTATATGTTAAAAATTCCTCTAACATTCTTTAAAAATAGAAGAACATACATAAAATATTATTTTTTTTTATTATAGATATACTTTAAAAAAATATGATATATTTTTATAAGAGGCTTTATTTACTAATCTATCCATCATACCGTAAAGTTTTCCAATATTTAATTTTATTTAAAAAAAATCTTAAAAAACGTATTTTATTAAATTATTATTATTAAATATAATACACGCATAATGAAGTCTGAGCATGACTTTGCGTCTGGCTAAATTGTAATATTATACGCCTGCATTAGCACTACTTGAGGGAAGGTGGAGGTTTCTTGAACATCTGACGTCGTTTAATAAGGACATTCTGCCAAGGGGATGCTATATAGATAAAGACACGCTTGACATCTGCATAAGTGCATCTGCAACGACGGTCGCTTTCACAGGATATATATATACTACTTACTACTCTTTGTAAACGGAGACCACTTGCGATAACAATCGCCGAGTCCTGGGACCCGCACCTAGGATCCTTTAGCTTTTACGCGATGTGCTCTGAAAAAAAAAATTAAAGCTCCACCACCGTGTACACTCTTCCGGTAAACAGACCGGGATCATTCGGTCTAGACTGAAGAGGAATGAAACGAGGATGAAAAAAATATAAAAAAAGAGGCAACCGCAGCGAAACCTAGAACAGGGTGGTATATCTAAAAAAAAAAAAAAAAAAAAAAACAGGAAATAACTAAAACCTGGGAGGAAAAGTCGCATCGAGTTGTGGGTGTGGGGGATGGTTTAATTATGAAATAGTCGTTTGTGCAAATTAAACATAAACTGTGGCGTCACCGCGTCCCCAAGGACTCGTTTCCACTTTTTATATCGTATACAGGATTTTACTGTTGTTAGTAATAATTTTATACGTAATTCAAAAGCGAACGCGGTACATAGTCGCATTCAAAATGATAGTAATACATAAATAAATAAAAACATATTTCTATCATAAAAGAATCACAGTATTTAATAATATAATACTTTGTTCCTGTTAGATGTGGTAATTGTCATGGGAGAATTTGTTTTGATGTTTTTTTTTTTTTTCGTTTAACATCTATACTATAATAATATATTTTAACTGTTAAATTTATAGTATAATATCTAATAATTTTTATTTATATAATCATATTATAATATAACGTAGTTTTTTTATTATATCGCTTGCATATGATTTTAAAAAATATATTTTTATTTAAAAAAAAACAACATCAACTATCCTCATAGTTTTTTTTTTAAATTGATGATAATAAAATGACCAAATGTCCTAGTTTTTGAAATTTATCCTCTTGATTTTATATATTTTCGTGTTCGTTTGATGCTTTGACACTTTTTCAAATTGATTCAAAAAAGGGCATTTTTTTAAAGTCAATTTTAAAACTTAGGATATTTCCTTAATATTTTGAAAATATATTTGATCGATTTCGTTGTGACCTCATTTTAATTGTAAAATAGCTGATCACCTTCGTAATAATTATAATCACACTTGGTTATAAGTTATAAAATATTCTTAACATTATAATTATTTGTAAGTATTATTTAAATGATTTATTCACTTGAACGATTATTTTATCGACATATCTATAATTTATCATATTTATAATTTATTAACAATCTTTAATATATATATATATATATATATATATATATATATATATATATATATATATATACATATATATATATATATATATATATACATATATATATATATATATATATATATATATATATATATATATATATATATATACACGCGTTATAGATCTGAATAAAATATCACAATTTCACATATTTATTTATTTCAAATATATTATTATTATTATTCGTTATTTTGAATTAATTATTGTAAAAGTAATTGAATTAAAATTTTTGTACGATTCAAACGCATTATTTATGTCAAGGGTTTACACAGTTGGTCCGTGCTCGGACTTTGATGCAACCGCAGCACCCCAATATGCCACTACACCCCAGGACAGAATCCTTTCTGACTATTATTAATTATTCACCCTTGAGAGTGCAAGACGAAACGTTATTAGAATTTTTCCAACCGGGATTTTATATTATATATATATATATATATATATATATATATATATATATATATATATATATATATATATATGGTATATAAACGTACGTATTTATATATCGATTGAACCGAAGAAAAAAAAGGGAGTCTGGAATTCGAAGGGTTATCCGGGAGTAATTTGTAGTATCCAGAGTGGCCCATTATTGATTTTGGAGTTAGAAATTTGTGTAAGTTTCGTTCATTAAGTTATAAGCGATCGTATAAATACTGCAAACATGAAAGCCCAACTGCAACCAAAGGGATTAACGTAGTTAACCATCTAAACTTTTGTTATATATATATATATATATCTGAGTTTAATTAAACATAATCTTATACCCGTTACCATTATAATATAATGATACCAGATTAAAATCTCTTTTTTTAACATATCATAATGATTTTTCTATATTTTTTTTTTTCAAAATTTTCAAATTTCTATTGATTGAATTATAATTTTATTAATGTATAATACATTATATAAATTTTAGTATTGTTTTATATTTACTCATTGAAAATATTGTAAATATGGATTAACTTATGTTAGCTATTTAATTAATTTTTTTTAACTAAATATGAGCTTACTGAATATATATTTTTATAATAAATAAAGTATTTCTCTGTGGATAACATTTATATTTCTGTGGTAAATAAATATAGTTTTGAAGATTAAACATAAAAATGATTACTCGACTTTGTTAAAAATTAATTAATTCTCAGTAACTAATGGAAAATATTAAATTTAAAAATAAAATTAAATATTTAAAATACCTTTAATTTAATTTATCAATATATGTTCGTTATATAAAACTGCATACTGATATTACAACAAAATATAATCTTTGAAGTCTTTACGAAAATAGACGTTAAATTCCTCCAAAAATCTCTGTTCAAAATATTCCAATATATTACAAAGAATAATCATTTCGAAAAATGTTAAATTGAAATAAATTTCAACCGCTAATTCCTAACGTAATAAATTGTATCGTGACTACGATTAACTATTAATATATTAAAAACCATTCTAATATAAATGATCCTTTGTGCACTCTTTCTATCATCAATCTCCTCCAAATCCTCTGTTTACGTTACATCCGCATAATTCTTACAAGACGTCGTTTGCCTAGAATATATATATATATATATATATATATATATATCGATTTTAATACTCGACATGTAATCTGTAACATCACTATTAATAAACTTTTGAACACTGAGTCGGTTGCTTAATCTCCAATTAAATTTATTCAACGCTACATCTCAACAATTGAACACGAAAGGGAGATTTTAGAGGGATATTCCGGTTATTATTTTCACGAATTAATTCTATACAGTAAATGCACCGTTACAATTGCACACACAAGTTTACGTATAAATATAAATTTAATAATACGTACAAAGCGTTTTCCATTGATATTCGCTACCGCTAATTGAAACGTTCCGTTCTCAGCTTCCGTACAATGTTGGAAATAAACATTCCGATGTACGTGCACATATGCTAAACCAGCGTTTCTCAAACGGTTTCCCTCACTACCGGAACTCTAGAATTCCATCATAATTCATTCTGTAGTTTCGCTGGAAATAGCGATGAATAAGATAATTACATTCAAGTTTTATGCGATGTGTTTCGTCGCGAAGGAAACATTATTCACCACGAATATATTTGTGAAGTCAAATTATAAGACCATCATCTACATTTACGCTATATTAAAATATACATACTTTTAATTATATAATATTCTACAAATAGCCAATATCTGAATTGAATAATAATTTAATACACTATATTTAGTTCCGTTTCTGGATTGCATTGAAATTTCTACAACTGTTTATTAGTCTAATATAACGCATACTAATATTTATAACTTTGAATAGGATTATTTCCATTTAATCTTATTTATGAGTCACATCTTATAGTTAACTGCATTTATTGTATTGTTATCGCACCCAATACAGTGTTAATCTTATTAAAAGATTACATTTCATCGTGATTTTTATCGTCTCTTTGAATTTTACAATTATCTAAAATCTCTATTAATCGAGATATTGCTTCCAACAATACTTATTTTTAGTAGAGATATTTTTTTATTTTCTATTTTATACATTTCTTTATCTTTATTTGGAATATATATTTTTGCATTTCTAATCCAAACATGAAAAATCTTGTTAAAAGTATATATATGTACATATTTTGAAATAAATGTCAACGATATTATTGTCGTGCTTTTTCAATTTTATTTATTTTCAGTCATTCTTCAAAAAAAATGTCATCAACAAATTTCATCCCATTTGCAAATTATTCGATGACAATCGCGTTTGCCAAACGCTTAAAAACTCCGACTTTTACGAGCGATTAAACATTCGGCAATTTTCAAATTCGTATTTGCACTCACTCGTACATCAAACATAATATCGCCATAAATCTAAATCTCGAGACCGTTTCGCAAAATAAAAGTCATAATAATAATAATAATAATAATAAAACTGAAGAAGAAAAAAAAATAAATAAAAACATCACAATTAAGCCGCGCAAAATTAGTTAGTGCGGAAACTTTTTAATTATCTCGACGATCGTGAGCGGCATAACTCGAAAGTTTATTACGCCACAATATAATACAAGTATATATAAATAAATACGCATTTAACTATTAGCGTGTAAAAGTGAAAACACACCGTCCCGTCCGAATTCTCCGTTCCCCGCTTCACGGATAGGGGGCGACTTAACGGCGTTTTCATAAATACACGGTTAAAACGGACGAGACCGGATAAACCGGGAAGCGTTCCTCGGCAAAGTTGCCGACCGCAACGGTCGTGGATATTTGCTACCGTTGAACACACCGCCACCCCCTATGCTGTATACCAAAATGCATCCCTTAAACATCCACAACAATAAGTCGGCAACATCGGACTTCTTGTACACCCTCTAACTACGCTCACCAATCGTAAATCTTCCGAGCACGATTTATGAACTGTACTTTTGCTGCTACAGTGATCAATTGTTGTTCAGTACTGAAACTAATAGAATTTATGTTTGTATTTTTGAAAAAAAAAAAACATTTTTATACTGCAGAGTTCTCGACTTGCTATTAAAAAAAAATTATTGCGAAGATAATCATGCACACTTCCGACGATTGATTTCGTACTTCTGCAATCGATTGCTCAGATCATAATCGATTCTAAGTCAGAATAATGCAAAATTACCAACTAAAATAAAATCGAGTAAAGACCATTTCAAACTACAATTCTCAATATGTTTGGCCGAATGAAACAAAAGTCATCGTTCAGCTACCATATTCACCAGTCCTGTCTCCTTGCGATCATTTTCTATTATCAAATCATAAATATCTATTCTGGCAAACGCACTATTCGTTGATTGAGGCCATATCTAAAAATTAAACAAATAACTGCTAAACACATACTAATTAAAATTTATAATAAATTTATGATTATTAATTTTTATATTATAATTCTAAAAAAGAAGATTTCAATATTTAATTATACGAAAATATAATTTCACCTTTGATAGTCATTTATAATAAAATATATCATAATAATAATTAAATTAAATTAAACTAATAATTTTAAACCCATATTCATAATATGATTGATGTTTGTGATGTCAAAGTGGATAGCATACTTATTAATTATGCTATTAGTTCTATATTCAAATCCCTAGATATCATTTAAATATAAATTTTCATATATAATATAAATAATTTAATAATTTACGACATATAATTTAACTAATAATATACATAAAAATAATGAGTTCAAAATTATAAATTATCATCGAAAAACTAAAAAGTAAAACTCAAAACGACAACACTATAGATTTATTATATTTGAAAAAAAAATAATATCAAAAAGCGAACCGACTCATTCATCACAAATATTTTTTTTTATTTTTTGCATGTTTCAGCATATTTGTTGCTGAAAAAAAAAACATTCACGTTTCGGCCTCCAAACGGCAATTACACTAATGAAAATTTAAACGAATTATTCGCGCCCAATTTAATCACCGAGTATTGATAATAAATTAATTCATTAATTGAAACTCGACGGTTTCATCGCCAATGGCAAAACTCGGTTTGCGAGGCTTCGATCTCATCCCGTTAATGAATCAATTACTAATTTTACATTTAAACTTTAAACACCGTCAAAACTATAGAGAAATGAATAAAAAATAATAAAAGCGCTCATATAATACTGAAATATATATGTATATATATTAATTTTATTAATGTTTATTACGTGTGTCGTGAAAAATAAACGTAATTTTATATTTAATTGGAAAGAAAATGGCGTCGTTAATTAATTTAACTACGCTCATAAATGTCGACGATACTAAACAATTAATCGATATTTTTTTTGTAGTTTAAAACGTTAAGAGAATATTAGAATATTGTATTTTTCATAAAACTTGCATTACCAAAAATTGCGTCATATTTAGATCTCAAAAATCATTGCCGATTTTTCGATTAATATGTTCAAATTTTGAGTTTATTTTTGAACGTTCAATGCGCTCGCTAATTTTCAAACATCTGCACGTAAAAATCGACCGTTTTATGTGTTATACGACAATAATAATATATATAAATATGTGTTTAATAATACGCATATACATAGGAAAGGAGAAAAAAAAAAGGTGGAATAACTCAACATCTGCGACATAAAAAGCCATGAAAAATCGAGAGCGTATAAAAAAGCAACGCTTTTAGCTTTTTGAAGTGTGATATTCTAGCGTCTGTTTTCCGTTATGTCGTTCCGTGTTTTTCTTCTTCAGTGAAAACTTTGACATATTTCCAATACGAGGAAAAACGAATGACGTAACTCTGAAAAGCGTTTAAAAGCTTATATGTACGTTAGTGGTGCGTTCGAATAGTTATTGCTATTTATTTACTAATATATTGCTATTTTTTTTCTGTATATTTAGTTTTGCACCATTGAATATCCAATACTATGTCAATCTTAGATTTTTTTGACATGTCGTTAAAGGAAACATATATTGAAAAAATAACATACATACATATAATAATTATACTATAATCATATTGAAATTTAAATACAGACAATTATATACCCCATAATGTTACAAAATATCATGAATGTAAAATCTCAGGATATCCTTCTAGTTATTAAGAACTAATTCTATTTATTATTATATATTATTATAAAAAATTATCAATAATAACTATTACATATACAAATAAATAGAAGTAAGTAATTCTTCTAATCACGTATGTGCTTTTAATTTTCAAAGCATCAATTTATTTTTTTATTAAATCATTAATACTATTTTTAAATTATACATATATATATATATATATATATATATATATATATATATATATATATATATGTATATATATATATATATATATATATATATATATATATATAATATGCAAAATATGCGGCCTGAGCTTCCGGGAACTTTTGGAGAACACCTTGCGCATGCATTTCGAATTGGAAAACGTCGCGTATATTCGCATGCAAAAGCTTCCGATGTGCGAACACATTAAGGGCTTCAAAAGTAACCCGTTAACTGCACTTTTACAGTATGCACATAATCCTGCATAATTAACGAAAACAACGTTATGCGATAAACACCTAACTAGGTTTTGAACTCCTGTTATTATATATATATATATATATATATATATATATATATATATATATATATATATATATATATATATATATATATATATATATATATATATATACATGGTGCGGCCTTTTCGCGTAACTACAGCACTCGTTATATATGCACCATTCGAATGGTTTACGTATGCAAATATAAATCTGTAAAATTACACTGCTTATATATGCAGAGTGTTCTGAAAACGTTTATTTCTAATCTATATAAAATCGTAATATTATTTAGAAAATTTAAAAGTTAATATTATATATATATAAAATAAATATTTTATATAAAATTTTATAGTGACAACACATATATGCTATATATCATATCTGTCACCTTTAATAATAATGTTTAATAAATATTGAAATATTGAGAAACACTGTATCGTGGCGTTGACAACAATGTTTCTAACTTCAAATATAGCAACAGATGTTTATATATTTGAAGTTAAAACTGACTTGTATCCTCATAGTACGGTCAAATAAGATATTTTTGGAAGAATGTCGAGAGGGCAGAGTTTTTTTACGGAAATGTATACTAGACAACGAGGTTAATAAATGCTGAAAAGTTGCACCCTGTAGAGAGGGAGCTTCCCTCCGAAATTCACGAAAAACCTCCCAAAATTTGACCGTTTTTTAGTTTTTAGGATTTTTCTCCAAAAGTATAATTCGGATTGAAAAAGTGCCGATGAATAAATTATTCCTCATTAAATTCTACAGTTAAAATGTTCTATTCATTATTTGCGTAATTGTTATCAGTTTCTCGTAAAAAGCGCTCGAAAATAGGCCTAAAATGGACCTCTCGACCAAAAATTCTCGTCGCGCGATTTTACCGACGATTATCTCAAAATGGATCAATTTTACGGGGGTATCGAAGAGGAAAAAAGTTGTAGAGCATATCCTCTTCTATTATAATCAGTTATTATATTTTATATTAATTGTTTCAGTTTTCTTAAAATTACAAATTTCCCGAACTCGATCCGACGATTTTTTACGTCACTCCGACAATCAAATGCATTTTTCGGGAACAAAAAAAGCGAGAGTGTAAATTTTTTTTTTGTAAATATATAAATAATTTTAAAACAAATAAGAATCCGAAAAGCAATATCCTCTTTAGAGGGAGCTTCCTCCCACATTTACCGAAAACCTCTCAATATTTAACTTTTCTTCAGTTTTTCGCTTATATCTCAAAAATTATCACTCGGACTAAAAAGATGTTTATAGAAGAAATATTCCTCTTAAAATTCTACATTAAAAATGTTCTATTCATAATTTGCGTAATTGTGTTATTTTTTTCTAACGAAGCCCTCAAAGTAGGAGATGTCGCGTTAGCAAAAAAAGTGCTTTTGGAGTTCGCGATAAATATTTCGAAATATATCAATAATCGGCTATTTTTATTTCATACATCATAAAGAACAGGATTTTCTCTATACGATCCAGAAGTGGCGCCCGTTTGACCCCCCTGGAACGGTTTTTGCGCGCCCTCAAAGTTAAGATTTTTTTTCGCGATTGCACGCACCACGTGCAAAATTCCATTGAATTTTGGGCATACTACTTACTACTCGCTCATTGTTATAGTTGTCTATTCAATGTTAAAGCCGTTTTCAAAAGATATTTTTACAACCATTCAACAAAAGACAAGGATTACGGGTAATAAAATAATCTTTGGACATTAGCATCCATTGGTTTCTTTGTAAATTTCGAAAATGCATTTCTTTTTAATTATACAAAATTTCATATCAGTTAACGTATAATAAATCAAAAGTTCTTTCTTTAGATATTATAAATATTTTTTTCTTGCTGGAGTTTCTATTTCTTGAAAACTTGTATATATATATATATCCAAAAATTCTTTTTCTTTTTATTTGATGGAATTTTGTCATACTGTTTTAAATCTGTGATAAGGAAACAACTTTTTAACAGCTGTAAAAAAGATGCTAAAACAAATTTAATATCATGCAGATGATCGCTTTACTATGATAGTTCTCACAGTTATTTTAAAAATGTGCCTATCAGAAGATTAGACGACTCGCAATCTCAGGATCTATGAAAGAAAAAAGACCTACGTACAAAGAGTTAACTTTATTTAATCCAAAATATTTTTTTCTTTTAATAAACTAAATACAAATATTCTAGGAATATGGGCATGTAGAAATATATTTCTAATATTTATTTCTCAAATAAACCGCTTTTTAAATGCCCGTTTTTTCCGTTAAAAATATACCATTAAAATATATTCCTTGAAATATAAAATTTATGATAGAATATTTAATAAGTACGTATCTTTACAATATCTTTCCGTTAATAAAATATTTTTAATAAAATTCTCTGTATGATAATGAATATAGTTTATTTTTGTTTAATTTACAGAATTGTAATTTTTATTATTCTTTATGATTTAATAAAGCTGACCACCTATAATAGAATTATCACAATGTCCAATAATAACCATAACAATCGTTATTATTGAGTGTAATACATAATAACTTGACAAAACTGTTTATAATATAATGAATAACATAAAGAAACCCGCAAATGATTATAAATAAATTTAACAACATTATTTTATTGCCTATGTATTGTTGGAAAGACTGTAAAGATATATTTTTGAATTGAATACAATAGTAAAGAAAGTCAACAAATCCCTTAGTGCAGAAATCTAAAACCTGAAGTATGCGAGCTAATGTGTATGCGCCGTTTTTAAACATAATATAAAATTTATTAATTTTCAAAAAAAATATCCATATTTTTTATTTGCTTTTTATACTTATTTTTTAATGTTTTAATATTTGTGCGTTGGTTTGAAAATAAAAATTTATTACAAAATTATTATATTTTTAAATAAATATTTTTAAATATATATGTTGATATAATATATAATTTACATCGAAATAGTAAATAAGTTTTAATTTCAAAAAAAAGTATTCACGAATACATTCTTAGGTATAAAAAGGTTACTAATCCCATAGCAGGTAGTATGCCCAAAATTCAATGGAATTTTGCACGTGGTGCGTGCAATCGCGAAAAAAAATCTTAACTTTGAGGGCGCGCAAAAACCGTTCCAGGGGGGTCAAACGGGCGCCACTTCTGGATCGTATAGAGAAAATCCTGTTCTTTATGATGTATGAAATAAAAATAGCCGATTATTGATATATTTCGAAATATTTATCGCGAACTCCAAAAGCACTTTTTTTGCTAACGCGACATCTCCTACTTTGAGGGCTTCGTTAGAAAAAAATAACACAATTACGCAAATTATGAATAGAACATTTTTAATGTAGAATTTTAAGAGGAATATTTCTTCTATAAACATCTTTTTAGTCCGAGTGATAATTTTTGAGATATAAGCGAAAAACTGAAGAAAAGTTAAATATTGAGAGGTTTTCGGTAAATGTGGGAGGAAGCTCCCTCTAAAGAGGATATTGCTTTTCGGATTCTTATTTGTTTTAAAATTATTTATATATTTACAAAAAAAAAATTTACACTCTCGCTTTTTTTGTTCCCGAAAAATGCATTTGATTGTCGGAGTGACGTAAAAAATCGTCGGATCGAGTTCGGGAAATTTGTAATTTTAAGAAAACTGAAACAATTAATATAAAATATAATAACTGATTATAATAGAAGAGGATATGCTCTACAACTTTTTTCCTCTTCGATACCCCCGTAAAATTGATCCATTTTGAGATAATCGTCGGTAAAATCGCGCGACGAGAATTTTTGGTCGAGAGGTCCATTTTAGGCCTATTTTCGAGCGCTTTTTACGAGAAACTGATAACAATTACGCAAATAATGAATAGAACATTTTAACTGTAGAATTTAATGAGGAATAATTTATTCATCGGCACTTTTTCAATCCGAATTATACTTTTGGAGAAAAATCCTAAAAACTAAAAAACGGTCAAATTTTGGGAGGTTTTTCGTGAATTTCGGAGGGAAGCTCCCTCTCTACAGGGTGCAACTTTTCAGCATTTATTAACCTCGTTGTCTAGTATACATTTCCGTAAAAAAACTCTGCCCTCTCGACATTCTTCCAAAAATATCTTATTTGACCGTACTATCAGTTTTATTAGTGTTTTAAAATGCACACATTAAATAATGGATTTTATGAAATGACTTCAAAGAGATTGTTTATTTTTCAATACTTTAACATTTTTGAGAAATATCAAAATATTAACTCGAAATTAAAAAAAAAACAATAAATATGATATTCAAATTTTCAATTAAATTTTGTGTTCAATTCGGGTAAATTAATCTATCATATTATACTTAATAAAATTCTTGAAATAATAAAACAAACAAATATGATTATATAGTATAAAATTGATCATATGAAATCACAATAAAATAAATGGTTATTCATTGAACTGTTGTCTCATTTCTTCTTCTAAAATTAAATCAATGCCAAAAAGATTAAAAGTGAAGCCAAGATCTCCACGTGTTATAAAATACTAAATATATTTTTATTTATTTTTATTGTTACACTGATTCACTGTCTTCAGACTAAACATCGTATTCCAACATGAATAATGTCACAAGTCGTTCAATTTGCAAAATAAAATAATTAAAAAAATCTTATAGATACTAAACTTTTAATTTCTAATATGATTAGTTGATTTTATATCGTGAAATTATCATTGACAATTTGATTTATTTTCAAACATTATTCCTTTCTAAATTATTTGATATCGCCGTTATCATCTTAACACTTTAACAACCGGTATTTTAATTAATTAAATTTCAACACTCAACTATCGCAAGAGTTAATCATTTAATGATATCATATTTACTCATATCAATATATTTTTTTTTTAAATATACAAATATTTCAGTTACAATTTAATTCACACCGAAATGCGATATCACTCAGTCTGTTCCAAAATAAAGAATATTATAAACTTTTACAACCAATTAAATAAATCTTGCACGCGTTGCATTATTATTTTAACCGCAGAAAAAAAAAACACACACACACACATACACAACAATTCAGGTATAAACAGACCAAAGAATAATAAATTCAATACATTTTCAACTGGATGCGTATTCGGATACGCGTGGGCGATTGAAACTTCAGTATGCGGCGTCCAAAAAGAAATCGCTTATATTTTCTCGAACCGAATAATAAAAAAACGGCGGCAAAATAACAATAATAATAATAATAATAATAAGAAAGAAAGAAAAAATAACGGGGGAACACAATCGTGAAATTTTAATTGATTTCGCTCGCTTGCCGTGTATTTTCCAGCTCTGAATATATTGTTTTATTATTTTCCGTAATGTGTATTTCTGTCGAGTTACAGAAATATGTCGAGTCAACGAAAATATCGCCGCTGAATACTCGGATATTTCTTTATTGCGAGCAATAAACATTGTGTACTTAGATTTTTTTTTTATATACGATCGTATTTTATACGTTTCTCAGTTATGATTTTATTTTTGAATGTGTGTGTGTGTTTGTGTGTGTGCGTGTGCGTGTGCGCGCTTTTTTTTTCGGCGTTTCTAGTTATCGTCATGAAAGATATTATGCGACATTATTATTTTGTAATGTTTGAAAAAATTGCTGTAATTTTGTGGCACTTTCTTTTTTTTTTTTGATGTCATCAAATAAATAAAAAAAAATTGTTTATAGTATGAAATAAATAATTATCGATGTGTAATATGTAATTAAATAAATTATATTGTTATTATATATCTATAAAAATCTCATCAATCAACAAAATATTTTTTTTATATATTGTATGTACAAAAAAAGCTTTCATTTTCTTTAAGATTTCTTATATAAATTGAAAAACTAGTGCTGAAAAGCAAATATTTTAATGAACCAGGAAGACATTGAGATGATAATTTAAATAGTTCATTCTAATAATATATACAATTAATGAAACGACAACGAGCAGAAATTAAAAGCTTAAAAAATGCATAAAATATAATTTAATTATTTTTATTTTTTGCACTACCCAAAAATATAATAATATGACACATATAATTTTTCATAATTAACCGATACTTTGAAATTCCTTTATATATTTTGAAATTCCTTTCGATGACAAATTTAAAATAAAAAAAATGTGTATTAAAATAATATTAAAAAAAAAAATTTTCCAATCAAATCATCGTTATAGAAATAGAACAATGACAAGATATTAAATTTATGTTTTCTTTTATGTTTCTCATATTCTTGGCAACTATAATAACTATTTCGTTCTATTTTATTTATTTATTCTTAAAATATTTTATTGAATGCAATATTTTTTGTTAAATCGTCATCATTAGTTTATACATTAATTCGACAAATATCTATTAATTTATTAATCGAAAATAATATTATAAAAATTTTAATTTATGACATTATAAACACAATACAAGGATTTTGACTTCATTGAATAAAATTATTTCCTATAAATGTAAAATAATTAATGTATTGAATTTATAATATTAAACTATTTTTATTCAATTTTCAATAAAACTTTTTAATAAAAAATTGTTAAAAATATAGAAATATTCTTATTGAACTTCATACATGATGAGCCAATATATGTTATAACTGCAATCAATCTTATTGCTATTATATCTACTGACACTGTTTACCATTTTAATACACTTATAACTAGCACAGTACATCCAATTATCACTCCATTATTATTATGAAATTGAGATAGTAGAGTTAAACATCATTTTTACAAAAAATAAAATTCATATATATTATAATAAATATTTTTTCTCGCTAATTATTGTTATATATATTTTGACATCATAAAAATTAATGAATTTTATATCAACAATACGATTCTCTTGTGAATGAATTTTTTTTAGCAATAAAATATGTTTGTGGCGCTGAAAGTATGTAAATAATCGCCCGCTAATCGGCTTTCGGCGTTGAAATCGTTAAAATCGTCTCGCGCGCTATCGTAGCCAAACACATTCGTTGCAAACTTGTTATACGACTATATCGCAGTATCGACATAGGAATCGAACCGACGAAATCTAGTCGAATATACGGTGTCGTCGGACATGTATTACGACAGCGTCGTAATAATATAGCGTGATAGTGCGCCATAAATCAACCGGTAATACCGGTGAGATGGCGAAGGATAAATTTACCGCGCCGTTGGATGCCAATCAAAATAAATTTGATAAATAATACGTTTTGTGCTATCTATTTCATAAATAAATATACCACTTGTGTGATGCGATTATTTATCAATTATTTCGCAATATTTCACTATCGCTTGTAGGTGATTTTCAATAGTTGTTTATAATGATCGTTTATAAGAACCATATAAATCTATTGTATGGTCCTTATATACCTTCAGGATGGGCAAAATAATTCATTAAAGACTTCTATATATTTAATTTTATAATATTGATTGATTTTTATTAAAATTAAGTCAACAGCATTACGTCTTACTTTCAAATTATTTATATATAAATATTTATTCATTAATAATAACTGAAAATAATGTTTCACAAATTAATATATATTATAAGTATGAACCGAAATATGAAACGTTATCCTTTTCGCTTTGTATGATTTAAAATGAATTCAAACATAAATATTTCACAATTAAAAACAATAAATATTCATTATAAACGAATAATTAACGCCAATCAATTCCGTTAAATTAACACTTACGTTTTCAATTTTATTAATAAAACAATATTTTATATATGCAACGATGTTAAATAGTATATTTTTCTTTATGATCTTTAATTTAAATTATCGCATATTTTATATGTCATAATTTATAATTAAATTATTGAAAACTTTCGCTCGAACTATTATAGTTCCGTAGCGTAAGTCGTCGTAAATCGAATACGTCGTCGCGAACGAGCGTCACTCGTGTCCGCACATCCGAATCAATTTACATTATTTTAAACGTCGCCGTTCATTTTTCATTTATTATTCATACAATAATGCTTTTGTACATTTACGAACGATTTCGTTTTGTGAAAACGTCGCACTATCCATTATGCGAACACGCATTAAACGGTTTTTGACCGAACCGATTCGGAAAAGCGATACTTCAGATACCGCATAGCACAAAGGACCGTTCACCTTTGATACCGAGCGACGCACGACCGAAAAATAGAAAAGCGAAAAAATAAAATAGAAAAAAATATTTAGAAGTGGAGGGGTGGGGGGGCGCAAAAAAAAGAAGAAGAGAAAAAAATGTACGGGAAAAACCGACGGAAAAAAGAACGTGGCGTCTACCGTTGAAAGAATAAAAAGGGACAAAATATATATATATATATATATATATATATATATATATATAGCGTTTTCCTTTCGATTTTGAACCCTTTCGAGGGGTCGCGCAAATACGATATACAAACAGAAAATATTTTCTTACGCGATCGATCAAAAGGAAAACGGGGCACCGTCGCGGAAAAAAAAATAGAAAAATGTCCGGGAAAAAATATGAAATCGCTTTTTGTGCGCTCACGCACTTTGCTAAGTCACTATTTTTTTCTCGGATTTATATAATATGTAAAAATAAAATAGGCGTATTTTTATATCATTGTAAATCGTAAAAAAATATAGCTTAGCCTTCATTTTCTGTTTTTTTTTGAGGGGGGGAGGGCGGGAGGAATTGAGTCTTCAGCTCTCTGTTTTCGATATATGTTAATGTCTTCCATATATAAAAACATTACTTAATTTATTAATTTTAACAGTGAATATTTTTATGAAAATTAACTTCTATTAGGACCATTGTAAATTATTTATATTTTTATTCATCAATCATTTTATACAAGATTAATTTCTATGTTATAAATATTATTTTTTTAAGTATATTTCTAATTTTCGCTTGTTTTATTAATATTAAAAAAATGTTCAAAATTCTAAAATTCTATTAAAAATATTTTATCAAAGATTTAAACGTATGTTTTTGTTTCTAAACATTTTTTTAGCCTTAAATTAAAATAGTCTATATATAAATAGAAAGATTCTTAGATATTTAATAAACAAATATACTAACGAGATATAATTTTTTATTTGTCTTTACGTGAGTAGTTCGAGGGTGATGATCATTTCCAGCATATTTATCCAGCATAATAAGATTCAAAATATTTTTTTACTATCTTACGCCGTATAAATTTTGTAAATGTTTAAATTTAACGATTTTTCTTCGTGTAAAAATTTTCGAAATGCATGTTAAACGTCACTATTGAACAATTTATGATACGCCTCCGCGTGCGAAATTCAATTCGCGATCTTAGAGAAAAACGTTAGGTTTTTCCGATGAAAAACGTCGATTTATCACGCTTTAGAGTACGTTGCAGCTTTTTATTTATCGAACTTTTCAATTTTTAAAAATCGACCATCTACTAAAATCGCATTCTTAACGGCCACGTAACGATATATATACTTGCGTTATCCAGAATACAATATTATATCATAGCTTTATATATGTTTTTCATCAACATTAATTTTAAAAAGTCTAGAATATAATGGAATTTTCTTGGCTTTTTTTTCAGACGTGTGTTCATTTATTACTTTATTACGTTTATCGAAAAAGCGTATTTCACGCGAGCGAGCGACGTTAACAAATAAACGTATGCGTTACACAAAAACGAAAGGAAAATCTACCCGTGAAAAATCATGGCGCTTTCCAGGCAGCACCGTCGAGAAAAGCCTCGGAATCATCCATCAATCACGGGTTCATAACTCGAATTATGTTAAGGCAACAATGCCCGCTAACGCACAATGAGAAAGAAAAAAAAGCGAGAGGAAAAATCGACACATGTAAGGATAGAGGGGAAAAATGACGGAAAAACCCCTAATTGAGCACCTTCCAGGATCAAACTTCCTACATTTCATGTGTCCCCTGACGATTATTCATTGTACGTAGACGGATCGCTGTTATTTTTCTTTCAGGATTAATCATTTATTTTCATTCATCATAATATATATTATATTTTTTCTTAGTATCATTCTATAATTAAAATCATTAATTCCATTATAGACTTTATTCTAAGAATTCATTTAACTTTTCAAATGATTAAAAAATCATTGAATGAAATATACATATATATATATATATATATATATATATATATATATATATATATATATATATATAAATATTCTTATACAAGAAAAAACACACAGACACAAACGTAACGGGAGCTTAAAGATTTATTCAGGAATTGATACAAAATTCAACGATAATTTTCGTACAAAAGCTTTTCCGCCTTCGTTTTTCGCGGCCTACTTTTGTACGGAAAAACGGATAATCCACTTTGTTAGACGTTCGATGTCCATTCTTGACAGTTTGCTCAATAATTCACTCTTTGGACTTTTTGACGTTCAACTATTGTTTCGAAAACGCTGCAAAATGATTTATATTTTCGTGCAAAGAACGAACAGAACAATTGAAAGAGCCTTATCGGAAAATTCGATCGGATTAAATTGAATTCGAAACAGTGTTGGTAAATAAAAATGTACGATTTTTTTTTCTAAGAATATACAAACGATTCACTATCTGTATATAGTATTCTCAATATTTTTGGTCAGAATTTTATAATTTCCAATTTTAAAATTAATAAAAAATCGACGATATCATTTCAATATGAAAATTATAAAAAAATATTTATATTAATATTTTAAAGTATTTTTATTTTATATTATCGTATACTATATATTCAAGAAATATAATTAGATATGAATTTTATTATTAATTTTTATTACTATATATTACCGAAAGGAATACTTAAAATTGTAACATTATTACGAGGGGGACAGTAGCGGACTGTTTGGGGAGAGGTCCTTTACTAGAAAGTGATTTATGCGGATTTTCACTCGACACGAGCGGATTTTCCGGCATTTTCATCCACCCCCCGCCGCCGCCGCGTCCCTTTCCCGTTTCCTCCCCCGCTCGAAACCCCTTTTCCAGTGAATTATGGTCCGAATAGGTGCACCTGCACTACTAACGTTTACAGCACCACACCTACTCGCTTTTTGGTCGAGGGTAGTTTCTGTACCCCATCCCTCTAAGGAGACATCCTGGAGGTATATGTCGTTTGAAAATGGTTTAGTGCTGGAATAGTAGTCTTAGCTCTTACTGCAAATATGTTATCGTCGATATTCAGAGTAAGTTCCTAAACGTTTTCGAATTCAATATTCCTAATCCTATATTAAAATATGTAGTCCTTACCTGGCTACTGGTATTCAAATAAATTTTAACTATTACATAAATTTGCATCTATCAGATTTATCAATAATATATTAAAAGTCGTATTACGTTATAAAATATATATTTTTTAATATTTATTACACTTCTATAATCAATATTTAAAAAAAATATATAAATTATCAATCAATAGATCCATTATCAATATTTAGATATAATTCAACTTAAATTTTCAAACACAAATAAATATTTCCAATTCAAATATCAATTATTTTCATGTAATAAAAATGAAAAAAAAAGCGTTTAATATCACGTACACAAACCGCTGATCGGTCGTTCGCGCGTTGGCAGTTGTGTGCATTACCACCGGTTCACCGCAGGTTGTATTATTCGAATAAAATCGCCTTTATGAACGGTTTCATTCATCCATTCACATTTATACATGTAAAATTTTAATATCGAAATACGCTCTTCGTGCATACATAGCAATAAAAACCGACATTGAAAATAAAATTTGCAACGCGTCGTGCGGTTAAGTTTTTCCGGCTTTACGACGAAAAGCGCGAAAACTTATTCCGCTGCCGGGATTAGAACCGCGCAATTTTCCGCACGTCGTAAAAATATTCTACATGTAACGGCCTCATTTTCACACACACACACACACACACAAATATATAAGAAACTTTCCATCTTTGCGAATACGTTTTGCATTTTTAATTCGTTTTCATTCGAACGCAGAAAAGTCAACGGATTCAAATGAAAAAAAAATCGAAATTTTATTGACCGATCGTCCAGAAAGTGAATTTCGTACGAAAAAAACTCGATTCTGATACACCGCAATATACGTATTATAACAGTGGCGTCACGTGCAAGTTACGGATCCCCTTCTTACCCTCGAAAGAGTAGAAATTTTACAAGCCTCCACTTTTTTATTACCTCATCACTATCGAAAAATAAATTTCGTTTATTTCATTACCGAAACAAAAAAAAATCAATATAAAAATCGTGTTATACTATCTTATTATTTCAATAGTATTAAATAATAATACGATATCTATACTGTTTTTATGTATATGTAACAAATAAATTAAGGGCGTTACGGCCCTTATAAAAAGGAGCCCCTTTTTCGTGTTTTCAAAGCGTTGATATATTTTTCAGAGTTGAGTCACCAACTTACAGAAATGTTTTATATATTACTATAATTCTTTAATAATATTTCAAAAATGTCTTTTATCATATACAGTTTAAGTAATTGAAAAATCACATCATGTTATTTCATTATTAAATCGAATTAATCTTTCATTAATTAATTATTATTTTTTTTATTTTATAATTAATCCTTTTCTAAATCGGTCATTGGTTTCGAATAGATATAAACATAAATCGGATTAAAAATTCAAAAATCTCAATTAAACATATTCGGGCACACTTTGATTTATCGAAATGTTCAAAAACCGTAAAATATCTGCCCGCGTCAAAAGAGCGTAGAACGTCAGGAATCTCGAAGCGGCGATCCGCGGTCCAACGATCCGGTCATTAAATTACACATATTTGGGTCCGTGTTTGCTTTTCGGGTCCCTGTTAAAGGGATGATCCGCGATAAGGGTAGAAAGGTCGCACATAAATAACGGGACGATACCTAAGCACGCGAACCCACGACGTCAATTTGGCAGCGCATTATTAGCCAACTTCTATCTCTCTTTTTCTATCTATCTACTTTCTTTCCCTTTCGCTCGTTACGATTCTTATTGGCTTTCGGTGTTTTTTGACGCACTGACTCATCACAACTGTCATAACTCAAAAATATTTATTTTTTTTATTAATCATTTGCATTCGCAGCATTTTTTTGTCATTTTTTACTCCTAATTTAAAATTCTTATACATGTAAATTAATGTAAAAATATTTTATATTTTAACATTTTAAAAAACGGTTTTGCCTTCATTTCTTAAAATACAGTACATTGAGACATTCCGTGTTTATTTAAAAATTAAAAAAAAAATAACTTTATTAATCCTACTACTAAGATTGTTAAATTTGAACTAAAAAAAAGTTTCAATATTTCAATAACGAAAATGCAGTCCAATTTGAGATTAAGTGGTTATAAACTAATTTAAAATAAAAAAAATCTTATTAATTAAACGGCACGTATCGAGTGCAAAACATTCAATATTTCAACACTATATATTATTCAGCTTAATATTGTTAATGGTCTAATTTTAAAACTGTTCATATGAACCGTTCGCAAAAAATATATTCATCACATAGAACAACAAAGTTTTCCTACTTAAAAATGGATCCCATTTTTACAAGGGCATTAAAACGAAGATTTCGCACAGAATGGACCTTCTCGAGCTTATTCCACATCATAAAATATAAATTTCGGTTTTTATCATCGGCCATATTCGAGCATATGCAACGATATACCATATATAATATATATATATAGGTTTTTGGTTCGACTCTTTCCATCGTCTATTCCGTCACTTTCTACCAATAATATATATAGTATATACCTTGCATCATATATCTATATACCATACGGTGATTACCCTCGAAACCTTCCCATATATTTTTATATGCCCTCCTTCTCACTCTTAACATCCGTCTCCTTTTTCCACTCTTATCTGGATACTACCCTCTATGATGAAAGAACCAACCCTGATTGATCGCACCGGATCTCCGATAATACGTCGCCTGTCAACGCAGACTCTCTCTCTCTCTCTACGTTTTGTCCTATCGTTTGTTCGGTTTTTCGATGCATGTTTGATCATTCGTATTCTGTCAAAAAATACTGTCTAAATTATCCCGCATACAAACTAGTCAATTAATCGTACTTGATTTGCTCTGAAAAAAAAAATTCCTTCCTTAATTTACTAAAATTTATATCGACTCTATATACAACTCACATATACAAATTTATAAAATATTTTATCGTTATCGATTATTTTTTTAATATTATACAAGTGGAGTCGATGCGGATTTTTCACATATATATATACAATTATAATTACGAAAAGTATTGTTTTGTTGCGTTTAAAAATATGATATATCATATCTTAAGAGATCAGCTGCCAAAATCGAAGCAAAATATGATTGTAAATTCTGAAATATTTTACGCGAAATCATATAGTAATAAGTTAAACTCCGGTATGACAAGGATCTATATTTTGAGTTGTAAAGATCATTAAATTGTAAAAATAAAATAGCATTCGACGAAAAATCAAACGTTACACCTTTCACTATTCTACATCATAGTCCACCGTTTTACATTTTATATATAAGATTACAATATCGAATTCGTGAAATTTCTCTAAACATATTGAACGAAATTTTCTAGAATTTTATGAATAAAATTCTAATAAAAGAATAAATTTTCAATATCGCTCTCGACGAAATATTATCGTCGAAAAAAACATTCGAAAAATTTCACAACGACCAATATCGTCCATTTTAGTTTGCGTTATCTACATAAAAAAAAAAAGTTAAAAAATTATTCTAGTTAAAATTTTCTTTATTTATATTTTCACCGATACGCAATCTTTTTTCATATTAAACTAATTTATTTTATAGTAGATGAAAAAAAAATAAAAAATTTTTTTTTCACTGCGGAATTTATTTCGTCATATTTTCTCCTTTATTTATTCCCTTATCGCTCCAGCGCGAAGAAATCGACCGAATATTTCGACATTTAAAGATATTAATGGATCTTTGGCTCGGCAAACTTTAATTAAGTCACATTATCGCCGTATCTTTCGGACGATCTTAATTTTTAAAATGTTTTTTCTATCGTGTTCGTTCTAATTTCGATTTTTTTTTACTTATTTATTTTAATTGTATATGTTGTTAATTATGAAAATAATCGAAACCAAAACTTTCAGAACCATTTTCAGAAAAAAAATCTTTATGAATTCATGAAAATATATAAAAAAGTAATATGTGTATATTTGCTTCATTTTCAATTTACATATATATTTATTCTTCTTTATTCATAATATATAATTTCTTTTAATTTTAAAAACGTTCCTATTAATGATTCGTTATTCTTTTTTTTCCTATAATTCAATAAATCTTTTTTATATATTTTTTTAATTTTATTTTCAAAAGTACATAAATTTCTTATTAATTTTATATTTAATATCAATATTTCACTTTAAAAATATTATATTAGAATAGCGTCTTAATTTATTCCAATCCGGAACATTAAATTTCATTTATGTTGCCTCAAAATATCATATATAAAATATATTTTATAAAAATGGTAATGAAATTATTATTTTTAATAATTATTATATTATGTTACAGTTTATAGTTCATATTTAAAAATAACATATGAATCAATTTTTCTATAAATTTTAATAAATAATTTCTAATTAACATCTAGAAGAAAACAAATATAAAAAATAAATTTCTATAAAAAATATCGTGAAATCGATTAAGACCATACATTATATATACCATTATTCATCCCCACTGATGAAACAACTACACCCTCTATATTTTATTTTTTTTTGGCATTCGTAAAAGTCACAGAAACGAATATAAATGATTACAAAGAGCAATTTCAATGAGTATCCATCGTTAAATCAACCCGATGACAAGTTAGACTCTAGAGCACGTGCATCATTATGCATGCCGTGTCACCCCGTTTTAAATTAGATCCATTGTTGCCAGTCATATGGATTGATAGACGTTAGACAACAGCTCAGACAAGCTAACAATTTCCAACTTCCTGCGGGGATTCTGCACCTCGTTACCGCCTTTTTTTTATTCTTTTTCTTCATCGATTCACACACGTATATATATATATATATATATATATATATATATATATAGAAGCTGAATGCGGTTATATTATGATGCTTTCTGATGAAACTTGATGGGTTGGTATGGGTGGATGATGGTGGTTTATGGCACGCGCTAACCTCATTATTCGCTCTTTGACGTCGTGTTTCATTGTAGAATCGTGTGCCGGCAGCAAGGTTGTCAAGCTGGGGAGACAAGCTTCACAATGGTTGCAACCCGACAAAATCGATATTTTCAGACACCGTTACGAAAACCGACAGAACTTCTCAAATGTTCCATAGGAAACGAAGACCAATGTAAAACTACACTTCTGATTTCACATATATACACATACTTATTTAACGATATGTTGACTTTTGACAGATTATCCGATATCAATTTATATCAGAATTTATAGATAATCTTCTAACTTTTATATAAGTTTATTTTGAATTTCAACTTCAGGTACAAAAGTCATATGTTACATAAGTAAAAAAAAAAAAAAGATTTGAAGCAATTTTCCGCGAACGTTTCGGAAAACTAACATTCTTATATATGAAAAGTTGGATTTATGGGATTTTATAACGCTATTTAAAATTACGATCAACCCATTTCATCATTCTTGTTTTAAAGCTTTAAACGTGTTTTAACTATAACTTTTATAATATTTTCATCGCTATTATATTAAATTTATTTCTGACATTTTTAATAAGTATTCATTTTTATATTATTTTTGTTTGTGGTGAGCATCAGCGATTTCATTCACGTTTTAACAGTATTTATAACAATAAAATAATATTTTTTTCTAAATATTCACGAATTTAAACAATATTTTGACAATGGATATTTTTTTTTTAACTTTTGACCAATTTTTAGAGGTTATTTCGAGCGATAAATTTGTTTTTAAACGTACATATTCGTGTCGCATAGCGAAATTTATAGTTAAAAATTGCACAATATTACATACATTCGACTGACTGGGTTAATTTATCACATATTTTTTTAAATAGTATTGATACAAATTGGAATGCAAAAATTCACTCAGCTGTCACGTTGAAATATTATTATTGCACACTTTTATTTGACTTGCACTGTTTGTTGATTTGTCGATGTGGATTATTGTAATCGATTTTTCGATCATTTTCCTAACGTTCAATTGAGTTGAAATTTTGCTTACTTATTCATTTTCTATGACAATTCACAAATTAATAAATAAATAAATTAATTTTAGAGCGCCCCTATATATATATATATATATATATATATATATATATACCATATATACATGTATAAATATAATATTAAAATCACTGACAAAAATTTCAAACTCACTCAGAACATTGGCCAAAAACAAAAGTTTATTAAACTTCACAACTGCGTAAATAGAATTATTTTCAACACGCACGCGTCATTTGGCGTGTTTTTAAAACTTACCCTAAAACAAAAAGTCGTTTAAACATCACGCACATCAACCCCCCCCCCCCATTTCCCAAATGCATTTTTTTAATTAAAGAAAAAAAAGGAATCATTATTAATATTGCGCTGACTCAAGAATCGCGTCCCCTTCGATCCGGTCCGACAATTCAGAACAATTTTGTTACATGATTAAAGGGTTGATACTTTTCTCACCCCTGCCCTTCTATTTATACATAAATAGAAATAAAAATTCTATAGATTTAAAAAGTGTAATTCAAAGTAAGCACCGCGCAGTTAAATCACCCTTGTCTGACTGTTGCGTCACGTGTCCGCTCTTTTTCTTTCCTTTCTTTCTTTTTTTTTTTTTTTTTTTGATTTTCCTAGGGAAAGGGGATGAAAATGTAAATCCTGAACCTCAACCGAAATCCCAGTGAGTGCTTTATATTTTGCTATCGCATTTGCTTTTGCTACAATTTCGAATCGTTTACCCCATCCATTATTCATCGATGGATTATTTTTATTATTCCTAGACTATATTTTTATGCGCGCTTCAATTCTCTACGTTACACCTCATAAAATCGTGTTTTTTTATACCGTACTTCATTCAGGGTAATAATCATAATTACATTTTACCTTCCCCTATTACGATAAGAATGTCGTCGTAAAACCATAAAAACAATTCTATAAAATTTATATATTATAATATTGATAAAAAAAAATACATAATTTATACATTCCCTACATATTTAAAATATTATATACTATTTACTTCTTTACTAATAGTAGAACGTCGCTACAAAATTTCCATATATACGATTATTTTTATATCAAAAATAATTCATCCTTCATTATTTTTCAGAAAAACTTTATATTTTACTATTTATAATTTTCTACATTCACTCATCGCATATATAGATTTTTAACATAATATTATGAAAAAAAAAACCAACGCCGTGCAACTAAAAAGAGAAACCGATACACGCAGCATATTAAATTCATTTGCTTTGATCGTAAACGACGCGATTTTTTTAACTATGCTTAAAAATCGCTTTGATGTATTTTCGAAAATATTCGACTTCATTTTTGGAGTCTTTTAATCAGACAAATTATTAAACCGCATCTTGGATTTCAACTGATTGACAACCCCCTCCCCCCCAAAAAAAAGAACATGTGTTTTATTTAAATTACTTTTTTAAGCTTATATTATTTTTATATACGAAACGAATCGTAATTAATATATATATATATATATATGAAATAAGATATATTTATATAATATTCGTATATATCCACTTATACGGTTCCGTGTTCCGTATTGTATATACAAAGGTTGCGTTTAATTTCTTGTATGCTGAAAAGCCTTCAGACCAAAACCCTTCGGTTCGAAATCGTCATTTGTCAGGCCTGAATGGCAATAGATGTTATTACTAATAGGGTATTTTGTTTTAGAATATTGTACTACGTTTTCGTACGAGTACACTAATGGAAAATTGGAATTCGAGAAGAGCCATCCAACAAATTGAATTTCTTCTTTTATTTACGTCGTTTCTTACATTCAATACACGATATTATCAAATATATTATATTTTAGTATAATTATTATTGCAATAAAATACGTATATAATATAAATTTAATTTATCATACAGATCATATCTATAATTAAATTTAATTTTTCGATACAATATTATAATATATATATATTTTAAATATATATCAAAAAAAAATAACAAAAATTTTATTCTATTTTATTTTAAAATTTAGAAATATTTTGCGAAATTCTCATTTTACACCGCAAACAAGTCCTTTATAGTCGCGGATCTCATTAAGGGTTTGTCCTCCGCATTTGCGGCTTTATAATATTACTATTTTCCAAGTACGAAAATATTAGTATAAAATCTAGCTCACAGCCATTTAAATATATATTTCATTTAATAACAAAATCTATATTATATTAAAATTTTATTAAAACATTTTAAAAAATCACATTAATATGCTTTCTTCACGTTATGAATTATTGTAATTTATATATATATATATATATATATATATATATATATATATATATATATATATATATATATATATATATATAATAATTTTATTTTATTATTAAAAAAATATTATATATATCGTTTTATAAGTCATTGATTTGTTCTTTCAAAATTGAACATATCAAAGCCTTCTCCGCCGATTTGATAAGCTAAAAGAAAATTGAAGAAATGCGTGTGAAAATGAAAAAAATAATTTAAAACTTAAACCGCATAATTTTGAAATCGCATAAAATAAGGTTTAAGTATATATATTATATATGTGTTTTATGAAGAAAATTCAAACGGTCTCATTTCAACATCATCAATACAGTATATGGAATAAAAATATAAATTTCACTAGACCGGTTAAACGGGTGTCTCTATATCGTCAATTTCACCGGTAAATTGGAAGCCATCGACGACGACCGAATCAACTCCTAGTCGTCGAAACTATCTCCAGCTCAGGCTAATATAATTGGGTTGTAGACCGTAAGATCCTGACCGCAGACAATGCACTCGTAGATAACTAACCGCCCCACATCTCACACCATTCTCACAAAACTAGAAATGGATGTATCCGCAGCCGCCCTTCTTCACCGCCCATCTCCGCCTCTGTGCGCCGTCGAATCTTCCGCCCCCTTTGCGCCCTCGGTTTCCATGTGTTTCCATCCTTCGAATGCGGGGATCTAAAGGTCCTCCTAAACTACGAGAACGTTTGCTACGGTTACGACTACGGCGTAGGCGCAATATAAATATTGATGGTATCCGAACGATATTTGCTAGGAGCGAACTCAATATAGTTTTATTACAAATACGTAACTCAACGTATTTCTACCAGAATACATACAAACACAACCATGTTTAATATAATATAGAATACTACAGGTCGAAGGCTACGAATGTGAACAAAAAAATTCAAATGAAATATATCTCTAATACATTTTTATAATAGAAAACGTTTATTCGAATTTTTTTAACAACATTGAAAAAGATCTTCAAACATTAATGTAAATCATATATTGCATATCAATACTATTTATATAAATTATTTTTCAGACGTTTAAAACGTACAAAATTAAACCAGAAAGTACATTGAACCACCTTATATTGTATATATATATATATATATATATATATATATATATATATATATATATATAAGATTTTATCGTCAATCGTAAAATCGACGAGAAAATAAACACTCAGGACTGTGCCCAATCATTTTGTGTATGGTTTATTTATTTTATGAATGAACGTGAAGCCTTAGTATTACGAATCGTATATTATTCCGTATAAATAAATATTCATGGATATTTTATTAACTCATTTGAAATCATAGCGTAAATACATGAATAATTTATATATTTCTTACGCTTGTTTATTTAGTGTTATTTTATTTACACAGTGACGATCATAATAGCGATATTACATTATTTGTTTGATTAACTTCTTTAATATTGATACCATTTCAAATATTGATTTTAATCTAGTTGTAATATGAACTTTTTTATGAGTCATAATATTTGAATGCATTTCATACTAGTTTTTTCAATATTCACGTTTAATATATATATGAGAAATTATTTCTGAAATTTCAATTATTGCTCTAGTTAACCATTTTATTCATTCACTTCTTGCTTCATTCGAGGCGGTTAAGAGTGAATTTTCAAATTGAACTTGAACTTCTTGTAAAAAGCACTTAATTCACATTTCTCGCGTCATTCACACATTGTTGATAGCCGACAAAAAGCACTTTTGCTAAAGTGCTATATCACTTTGAGAATCGCCGTATCATCGTTATAATCCACATGACCATAAATTGAGCGAACATTCATAAACTGTAATAATTGTTTCAACATTAAACGCTATAAATAAAGTCAATCCATATTTTTAACTTTTTAATAATTTTTATCTTGCATTATTTTTTCTGTTCCGATCTGAGTATGATTTATATTCTTATTTTTATGAATAAATTCCTATATCAAACGTGCAAATCTCACTATAATTTTAAAAGCCGAAACACTTTCTCGATTCCGTTTCGCATCCGGAAAAAAATTTTATTTTCACACGTCGTAAACGAATTCGAACGACGAAACCGGTTACCGAAAAATAAAAATACAAAAAAAAAACAAAACAAACACACGAACGAAAACAAAAAACGGTCGATTTTACAACCGGACATTTTCCGGACTGCGCACGCGACTCCATAAAACCGGCACATAAAAACCGGGAACCGATTTTACATCGGCCCAATCTAGAAAGAGCGGTAGATCACTTTAACCCCGCGTCGACCGTGCGCGGGTCTCGCAGACCCCCACAGCCACAGTTACCCGTCTCCCGGTTCGTTTTTGTTTGCGAAACAATCTCGGCTTTCGACCTCCATTGTTGTGATTACGTTCATTGCCGTTGCTCTTCGCCGTTTTTCCACTGTTTTTCTTTCGTACGCCTCCCGCACACCGCCACCTCTCGTTTCGCCGGCCATTTTTATTTTCCGCCTCTATTTTTTCTCTCTCTCTCTCTCTCTCTCTCTCTCTGTTTCTCTTTGCTACTATTGCTAACCCTGCGTCGCGTTATAGTTTAGTACCGTGTAGTTCAATGCAGTACTTCTTTAACTTTTTCATATCATGACTCGTCGAATGCATAACAATTTCACGTCTAACTTTTCCAATTCAATATCCCAATATGGGAAAGAAGTTTTCAAAAGTAGGTCTAAACCTTAAAAGTTTTTCATAATGGTGGACCATTTAATGTTCGATCATCACACTATATATATATATATATATATATATATATAATCTTATTTTACAATAAAATATATAATCATATATAAAAAAAATAATATATTTTTTAATTATAACAATAATTTAATAATTATTTATATAATATGAAATCAATAATATATATTCAAAATTTATTATATATATGTATATCAATCAATAACAGATGGCGCTGTTTTAATCCGTTGTTTATAAAACATATTTTTCTTGCATATATTATATTATATGCCGTTTCTCAAATACGACGCATCCTTACCTTAGCGGTCCGCCGGTTTGGAAAGCGCTGATTTAGCACACTGGTCCGTTTCCTTCCCGTTCTCTTCGTTTGAATTCTTCGGTGTTGCATTCGAACAATAACCTTTTCGGGCGTTTCAGCGCTGCATTCAGATGAAAATTTTTCGTGATTCACTACCGTGCCCGGATACCGGTGTACTTTTGCCCGTTCTGCCTGCGAACAATATATCACTCGACGTGGCTTTTCAAAGGTTCTCGATGAAAGTTTTTCAATGGAAGTCACAACAATGATTATTCTTCCACTGCTAGTCTCGTTTATGCTCTCCTTTTTTTTTACTTCCTACCATTTTCCTTTTCTATTCCGTTTTTCTTTTTTTTTTTCAAAGAAAAAGATCTCTTAAATAACAATATACGAGATACGAACGATGTTCTCTTTATTTTCTCGAATTCAGACAATGTTTTTAATTTTTTTACAAAGTAAATTAAATTTATATATGAATAATTTATATATTAATGAATTTTGCATAATCTCGATACATTGAAATATAGAATTAATTCAGCATATGTACGCGCATAATTATGAGAATAAAGTGCACTTTGAATGCTTAATATTTATTACATTGCGAATTCTAACTGCTACGGTCTATAAATCATAAATTCTCCGCATATTATAAATACACACACATACATATATGAATCTAGCAACTCAGTACTCTTATTAAAACTTTCCGGAACAAGTCGCCAACTGGCACTGGGTCATCGTTTAAGATTCCATGGCAAAAACCACATTAAGGATATATCAAAGAGATTCTCATAATCCCATAGTTCATTGAACTGTATTTTCATACCGCAGAATAATTTGCTTCAATCGTTTCTTGAGGTTCTATTATATTTTATTGCATTTTCAGTAATGGAATACTGATATAAATAATTGAACTTTATTTTTATATATAATGTATTATCTGAAAACAAATAAACCATAGAAGTCAAATGATATATGGTAAACATGTTTTATATTATGTATTATATAACATCATAAATAAAAAAAAAATCAAATATCAAAATGTATAATGAAATATTGATCTTTTAAATAGTATTACGTCGTCCAAATTTCATCCCTTTATAACATCACTAGTTTGGTATTAAAATATCCCTTGTACAATAAAACAATTTGAGATGTACTCGTCCAGCTCATCGACCAACCGACCCACGCAAATATACCGGACATATATGCACATTAAAATACATACACACACACACATAAATATGTATATATATATATATATGTGTGGTAAAATGGCAGTGTAAAATATACGAGGTGCTACTGCGACAACCGCAAAAGGTTAATAATTCACCTATGCAAATAATGTCGGATGCGAGTGGACGCGGTTAACGCGTTCGCTAACCGTGTAACCCGCTATCCGGCGGCGTAAATCTCTCTGTCAAATAACGGACGCACGGTTAAAAAATACCCCAGCGATATAATCGACCTGGTAACGAGCAGATAGCTATTGATTTGCGCCCGTACATGAGAAAAAAAAACACAACTTTTTCTTATCTCGACGACAAATAGTTCGGTTTGATATATCTCGGTCGGCGTTGAAATTCTTCAAAAAGTCAGAGTCCAGGTGGGTGCAGACCTTTGGGTGGGCGTTTTATTTCGACGATGCGATCTCGGGCTAAATGAAAAAAGGTGGGATGGGGGTGGGCGGGAAGTGAGGAGTTTGTTTAACTGCGTTCCGGCACGCTTTCGTGCAAGTTTAACTGTCGGAAATTTGTTCATTTGAATTTAGCCCAAGACCCCAAAAAAGATACCGTGTCCAACATATGTTTTTGTCCGTTTTAACGTTCGCTACCGGTGAATTATGTAGTTCAAGTTTCATTCTGTTCAATTGCCAACGCTTTACTTTAATTTTTTTTTATCAATAGAAAACTGTGAATTGCCGTAAATTGATTTTTTTTTCAAGATAAATTTTATACCAAAATTTTTTTATCGTTTTTTAAAAAAAAATATTAAATTACATATTTTGATTTCTATGTATAATTTTTCATTAAAAATATGAATCAATTCTTAGAATACTAACATTAAAAATAAGAATGAATTTGTCATACAAATTTTATTTACAATTTAAAATCATGAAATATAAATGAACAAACAAACGCATAGCCACTTGATTATTCATTCGCATACTTCTGTCTTATTTGATTTATATAATCACTTTTTCTTAATAGTTTTCATCAATTGTATCTACAAAATGAAATATTAATCTAAAAAAGCTTGAAATTTAACTAAAACTATTAATAATATACGCGTAATTAAATTAAAATATTAGAAAAGTATAATCGTGGAAAAATGCACTTAAACGTATAATTTCATCGGTTTTTTCTTTTTTTGGGAACGTGCTCAAAATTACATTGAAGGAACCCTTCATTTATCGCATTTTTTCTTCCTAAATTGGTAATAAATCTGTTGAATGGGGTTATTTGTCTGCTTTTTAATCGCGTTTTAAATTAGTGCAAGATTTATTAGATTCGGTCTCGCAGTATAAATAGGCAATTTCGCATTTAATATGCCGACGATTAATATTTAACCATGGCCGAAATATTATATTTTATTAAAGAACCAACGAAAGGTTCGCCGGAGGTTTTTTTCGTATATACATAACATTTTTTGTTTTTTCGAATAACCGCCGCTCGTAAGGTTAACTTTAACTATTAATGCGAAAATTGTGTAAATTACCGAAGAGTGCGTCCGTTTAAACGTTCGAGTTCAAACAGTTAACCGGCCAGTGCGTTACAAATTATTTTTAACCTTGTCGTCATTATTAAACGCCACCGTATGTAATTAACTACTCGAAAATATGAAAAAAATAATCCGTTATAATTGCTACATTTTTTTTTTCATGTTAATTAAAATATTATATATTGAGTTATATTATACAAACCATAAAAAACAATTTCACTTCAAAGATGACTTTCCAATATAGCCTTTTAATATATTACGGCTTTAGAATACGAACGCTCCTTAATTGCTTCAATTGGAGATTGCGTCGAATTAAATTTACACTTTAGAATTGAGCTCTACCCTCTTCTCCATTCAGTACTATGCGATTCTCGCTTTTTCCTCTTCTTTATTTTTTTTCACTTTTGAGATTTCCTCCCTTCTTCTTACGTTTTTAGATATTAATGAAATCTCGGAACGAACGGTGGCGCTCACCGTTATTTAAGGACCATTAATCAAGCATCCTCCCCGTGGTCTCTCTGACCGGCCATCGTCTTTTTTTTCCTTATATATATATATATATATATATATATATATATATATATATTCAGCCGGTAGGAACAGGAAGACCGGGGTTAGTGTAGTGGTTGAAGGTGGTCGAGGTGGTATTCGAGCAATTTTCCTGTGAGACCATTAGGGAGCATTCAGCGTCTGGTTGCGCAAGTGCCTCTCTCGCTTCCATTAAAAAATTAAGTGCACAACACAAAATGTCATCATTTATTCGTAGCACAGGCTGCGTTATTTGCTACCGGGTATCTTTCACCCCACCCGCTACGTCCGAACTTGGGCTAGTTCCGGTTGCAACTTGGCTTTAATGAGCAACCCGGTCGACAATAGACCGCCCAGGTGAGAGGGCGTATGTGCTATTTTTTTTTTACTTTTTTAATGCTGAAGAATAATGCCGTGTCACAAAGAATATGTAGTGCACACTTTAACCACCATCTATCATCTTAAATAATCGCTTAGATATTAAAAAATAAACGCAAGCTGACGTTTCATAATATAATATATTATATATTATAATCAAGTATTATTATAACAAACATCCATTCGCATGAAATTACATCAATATTTCTATATTTACTGAGTATATTTGATTTATATATTATCAACATATTTGTATTATGATTGATACTATTTTTTTTATAACTAACTGATAATAATCAAATGAACGATTTTATCTAACGCCATCTATGATTTATATTGTACATTTTTCTGGAAATCTCCCAACTATTTCATTTTTTTTCACATCATAATCAATAAAAGATATCTTACTAAATCGTCCATATCATAACAAAATTAAGTTGTTTATTTTGGTAATAAAATAAAATACACGACATTGTGAATATGTTGTAAATAAATAAACATTGTTAAGCACAGTAATGTATAATACACATTTTTTTTTGTTGTATATAGCGTCATTTTTCCTATATCGTATAATAAGGAATATCTCGGAAAATCCATTAATACGATAATATCTGGAATAAGGTCGTTTTTATGTAACATAATAATGTTATTATATTGCAAGTTAACGCTTTTTTCGCTCGGGCACATTTATTTGACATTAAATGGTTAGCATTGTCAGCAATAAAAGGATTAAACCCGTATTATTATATGTGCATAGTACAATACGACCCCCTTTTTTAAGTATTCCAACTTAGTAAACCCTTACGGATTATAACCTAGTTAATATTCTTTCTACTTTCTTTTTTGTAATATAAAATATAATTTAATTTTTTATATAAAAACGATAGATCTGTCTTCTTGGTCACAATCAAATATCATATTGGATCTTTTTGAGGCATTGTGAGCGTGATCCTACTGTATATTACATTCTTTCTCGCACTTTTCTTCCGACAATCAAAGCCTTCACTATTATCACGTATTCTCAAACTGCTACTCCTCCTATTTGGCAACTTTCACTTGTGCCACGTACACTGAATGCGTTTTAATCCATCACGTAGAGAAGGGAAAAAAAACTCACCCTTCGACACATAATCGGCTCGATTGTAGACCCCTTATCCGACACTTTGACGTGAGAAAGAATAATAATAAAAAATAGAAAGAAATAGAACCGGAAAAAAAAGAAAAGAATGGGGTGTCGGGGGTGAGAAACTTCAGCCCCCTGGCGTTTCGCTATTATTATTACGCGTTATAAAATCGACGCAGGGGCGTTTTCTTCTCGCAAGTCACGACGCGTTTCGAATTTTTCCCGCGAAAATCGAATGGGGGCGGAATTATTGGCCCTCTTTAAATTCAGCGACAGATTCGCCAGTCCGAGGTTTAGGGTTAACCCTCGAACGACGCGTCGAAATTTCATTGTCAAGTTCATACCGCGGGGTGAACTATGCCCAATAACGAATTCGTCACGCGTACATTTTGGTCCGTGTCCAAAAATGCATCAAAGACCATCATTCATACGTTAATATTCTATATAACGTGTTACATATTTATGATTCCGCTATAAAATATATAATAATTAAATATCTTTTTCCTATATATATATAATATTTATATATATTTGTTATAGTAATCAAATTCATCGATATACTAAATCTTCGTAGACTTTAAAAATTAAATTATATTTTTAATATACAAGTAAACCTATGTACAAAATTGGATCGTAAATGCTGAATTATTTTATCATATAGTAATAAGTTGAACTTTGGCATGACAAGGATCTATATTTTGAGTTACAAAGATCATTTAAGATTAAATTGTGAAAATAAAATAGCTACAACACCACAACCATTCACCAGCGCTAGCATTTTATATATATGATAATTAAAAAAATAATTAAAAATATAATCAATTTAAAATTAATATTTTTTTTTCAAAATCTAAAATATTGATTGAATTGTTTATATAATAAAATCATCGATTTTATATTCAACCTTGCGATATATTATTATTTTCAAGTTTTTAACGGCCAAAACATAATTCAGCCGACAATGTTTTAATTCCGCCTTTAAAAATCACATTTAATAAAATAATAATATTATGACCTTAACTTTTTACGATGTTCTAAATTTATTTTGATACATCAAATTATACAGACCTGCATCTGTGAGACGTGCAAAATTCTCCAAAAAGGCGAACACATTCGATATGTAAAAGCGCAGCTGTCGCGATCGTTAATTTTATTTCGCTATTCCTGGAAATGTGCGTTTTATCCCTTTGATCGCCTCGACTGTTTCGCTTATTTCCGATCAATTAAGATGTTAATCTCCTTTTCTGCCACCGAAATTTATATCAACATATACAGCGTGCCTCTGACACGCCTTCTTCTACTGACGTATCACTAATTGAGAAATTCCAATTTATATATATGTGTTTAAATCTTGTCATAAATATAAATATATATATATATATATATATATATATATATATATATATATATATATATATATATAACATAAACAGTAATATATGTACGATATTTATGATAAAAAAAATATATATTAAAATATTATTCGTGCATAAATTGCAATAAAACTACTGTAATGAAAAGTGCACGCTAACTGAAATGTAATAAAATGAATTAAATGGTAACACAATGTTTTTCATATACAGGAGATCTTAAAAAAATCATCATATAACAAATTTTTATTTTAATATTTGTTTCTGATTATATTTAATCTTAAAATATATTTTAATTCCTCATATATATATATATGTATTTTTTTTTTTTGAAAAAAAATATTTATTCGTCTACATCTATGTCATCCTTTTAAAATAGTTACCGATGTGTATTATTTCTTTCAATCTCCAAAATGCTTCTGGAATTCGATATTTGTGATAACTCTGAGCTATTACAGCGATACACTTTAATCTCATTATGTTTGTAAATCGACAAACTTTCAAGGCTATCTTCATTATACACACGGTTCCATATTTGGCAAATATGGAGGCTGGGGCATTATTACAATATTGTTTTTTTTTTTTGATATTTTGCGAATTATATTAGTCTAATTAGTAAAATTTCATAAAAATTATAATAATTTTTATAATTATACCCGTATAATGTGTAGTATACTAAAAAAATAATAATTTTATGTAACATTCTGTATATGGTAAGTAATATGAAAATTGCATTGAAAAAGACGAACGTACTGAAAATAAAATATAACAATCGTCGTAGACATACTTCACATACTTTACTTGTTACGTGTAACGACGACCTCTCATATACTCGAAACTAAGTACAAGTGCATGCACACACACACACATATATATATATATATATATATACATGCATGTGTGTGTGTGTGCAAGTAAAGTAAATAAAAAAAAGAAGTAATAAAAATGAACGAGTGAAAAAAAAATCTGCAAAAGCGAAACGTCTGTACGCTTTGCATACAATGCATTGACGCAGCGGTACAAAAAAAAAAGATTCGAGTGACGACGAGGGTTGCTCTTTGCGCGCCACCCTTTTTATCAGTCTAAATGAAAACCGCTTTCGCCGTATGCACATGTTTATGTCGGTAACTAAATGCGTACTATAAATGGTGCTCTTTTTTATTTATTTTTTTAATAAATATATATAAATATTATTATTGATATTTTATTATATAAACGTAATTAAATACATATTAAATATATATATATATATATGTGTGTGTGTGTGTGTGTGTGTGTGTGTGTTACACACTTCTTGCACTGTTGGTTTGTCTGAGTAGAATCTTGTAATCGATTTTTCTACCACTTCCAAATATTTAATAGAGTTGAAATTTTGAATACTTGTTCATTTACGATGACAATATATGAATCAATTAACAGATTTATCAATTGATTAATTCTATTATATATATATATATTTGAAATATCAATTTTAAAAATTCTCGCATCGTCGTTTTCAATACACCCCATTGAACTTTTTAATTCAATTTGCAACCCACTCTGAGCGCACGCTTTTGTAATGGATCTGAATATTTTTTTTTGTATAAATACATAAATTTTCTTTTTTTTTCTTTCATCTACACTTAAAAATTTGCGTCTATGTCGCTTTTTAATGAAAAAAAAAACTATAGTGTTTTCAGCAACCTTCGTGAACTAGCGGTCTATAAATCATAAAACATTAGCGCAGTTTGAAAACGTTTTCGTTTCCTGCTCTCTTGTTTACAGTTGCTGTTCGGCTCCTTCAGCAAAATAATATCGTTGAAATTTAATGGGTTACCATCAGGAGAATTTTCAGCGACCGTTCGTTAATTTAAACATCGCCATTTGTCATGTTTTAAGATCTCATTATATTTGCGGATTAATTTATATTGTCGAATAACCATTTTACAGCGTCGATTTCTATTATCAATTGACGTTAAAGTAAATTATACGCTTTCGCAAATATTCCATTATTAATAATTTTTCTACTATTTTTACTATATATTATTTTAATTTATTAAAACAGTCATAATTATGTATAAAATATATATATATATTATTTCTATCATTTGAATTATTATACTTCGTTCGGTATTTGATTTCGATTTAAAAATGATAATCTAATTTTAGTGCAATAATCGAATACGATATTTAATAAAATTTTAAAAATGAAAATATTATAATATAAAATCAGATTTAGAATAAATTTTAAATTTTGAGAATTTTAAATAAAAGTCAGTAAATATTTGAAAAATATTCCGGTACTCAATACTGAAAATCACTGTTCCATACCAGTGATAAGCAAACTACGGTATGCGGGCTGAATTCAGCCAGGCTCAGATTTTAAAACAATACTGTAGAAATTTTTAATTTCAATATTTAAAAAAAAACTTTTACATATGCAAATATAATTTGAAAATTATTAAAAAAATTAACGATGAATACTTAATTCCTTCTTTTAAAATTCTTCTTATACAAAATATATTTTATTTAAAAAAAAACTGTATAATGAATACGCTAACATTTAACGTGGCAAATGAATGAACGTTTTCATACATTTAAAGGATAATGGAATTTCAATTACCATCATCGTACAAATAGTTAAACATTAGCGCTATAAACCGACTGTTTAAACTGCGCAAGAGCCGAGGGTAATTTCGTTAATTGTTACCGCAAAAAAAAAAACAACGACGCTCACTCTTCTCTCGTCATATTTCAGCTTCAGCTGAAACGTTTTCACGAGAATGTTAATGTAAATGCGAACCAGTTTATCCGTGTTGATTTTGTTCCTCGTCGTACACCACCTATTTTTTTTTTGTATTTTATTTTTCGTATCCCCATAACGCTGCACTGAAAAATGTAATGTTTCGTTGAGTACATATATATATATTTTTTTTTGTTGCTTTCTGTTCTTTTTTTTTGTTCGACGCTAGGGGAGCATTTTCGTGCCCCCCGACGAAAGTCCGGGTTTTTCATTGTGTTTCAGCTATATTTTTCCTTAATTTACATAAAGAGCGAAGCGCATTCGTAAGCTTCGGTTGTTTTTCGTTTTCTCTTTATCTGCTGTCAGATCGCGAATCCGTACGAAATATCTATACAGCGTATATTTTTCTATATTGTTTTATTTATATATATATATATATATATATATATATATATATATATGTATGTATATATAAAACATTTATTTTGCTCTTCTACTAGTTTATTGTTTTTTTTTGTAGTGTATCGCCGCCCTTTTAAACGATTTTCCTTTTGTTTTTCTTTTTTTTTACGTTTTGAATCTCATCAGTTACAACTTGGAAATGAACTTTCGAACAAAATAAAAATTTACATATTCAACACTGTTATTTCGATCAAACAAACAGAAAACGTTTAAAGATTTATACGTATATTATTAAAATAGCAAGCCGTTTATATTTTGAATACAGTAATCCGACTTATATATCAATTCAGCATGCATTTTAAAACTTAATTGAAATTATAAATTTTTGTATATTAAAAATGTCATTTTTTATTACAATTTTATAATAAAAATATGTCAAATTTAAATATTAATGTATTATATTGCTTATATAAAATAAATTCAGAACACTAAAATCATACAATAATGACTAGTTTTATATAAGTAATAAATTTAATGTAATCTTTACATTCAGCACTCAAAGTCCTATTCGATCATTTAGATTTTAATGTCAATAACATATTAAATTCATATGCTTTTATACTTTATTAAGACGTTGATTAATTTTCATTTTAATTATAAAATAATTCACAAATATCAAAATATTATTCTTATTGAATAAAATCCGCGTAAACGGCGCTTATTATTTTGTATTCAGATGTGAAATTTAATATATATTATTTAATAATATAGTTTTATTTCCGCAAACAAAAGGTTCGAGCGCGCCGTTTTCCACCATTCAACCGAAAACCGAATCCTCACTCCTTTCACTTCTTTAAGCACTTTCCCGTCCTATTTTGTGCGAGTGTATTATATATATATATATATATATATATATATATATATATATATATATACGAATATTATAGCTAGATATATGAAGGCTTTAGTCACAATGAGAAGTTTTTGAACTTGTGAAAACAGTAGTGAAAAGCCGACGTCGTAAACATTTCCATTCGCGACGGCATTCGTGATTTGCGGTCGCCATTTGTAAAGTTCACCTGTCCTCACCTTTACGTTCCACATAATAATAATAATAATAATATGTTAAATTCTATATTTTACTATACAAATAAATCGGTGAAAGTGTAGCTCATGCGGAGCCTTGGCCCCTGTTAAGTTGCTCTCGTTTGAATTTCTTTTTTGTCATCACGATATCTGATATTCGAGTTCGGCGACGATCGCAAAATTTTCTGATTAAATATTTTTCTCTTCGCTTTCTGCATTTACATGAACTATTTTAATTCTCTTTATGTTTTAAAAAAGCTTAATGAAATTTTAATACAACTAATTAAAAAAGTTCAGATCTTTGCTTAAAAATTAGTTTTAAGTAGTTTACTTGATAGTTTCATCTAACTTTAATACTATTTTTATATTCCATCTTTAGCATATATCTATTATAATATTATATAATATTTTTTTTTAAATATAAAAATATTTGAAAATTGCCGTATAATCAAGTAATATAATCAAAAACACTGACCAAAACGTAGAATTCGAATGAAAATATTGATAATTCATTACTATAGTATTCCACTCATATAAATATATTAATCAATTCATGCGTTGAGGGATGAAATTCAAACGACGCTTAAAATAAAATCGCGGCTTTATTACGCGCCCACATTTTCGCCCCCTATTATATTAATTTTATACGCAATTAAAAAAAATGCGTATCCGCGGGGACACAATAATTGTATATTTTTCACGAACCCCTCACCCCGTCGCAGTTCGTGTGTCGTATTGGATTATTGAATTCCAGATTTATTAGGGGGGGGGGCGTCGCATAAATCGCCGTTAAATGGGGGGCGTGCTTAGCAACCGTCCCCCCCCCCACCCCCCCGATGGGCCTTTTAAAGCCGGGAGTCTTGTAACTGTATTAAGTATGCATAGCTGTTTGAACGCTTAAACTGTTTGATGCCTCTGCACTTTTAAGGGCTTTCCTTTTTTACACTTTCTAGATCTTCAAGATAAGAATTGTATTAGGGAAATGTTTTACAATTTAAAATACATTCTACCGATTCATATATATATATATTCTTCAAGCTCGTCTTTTATGTTTTGATTCTTTAATCCAACTTTATATTCACTAGTCTATAACATTTATAAATAATTCTCACGAATAGTATCAATTTCATATACTTTATTTGAATGAAATGATGATTGATATTCAATTAAAAAAAACATACTCAAATTTCGTACCATAAATAATTACGATAATTAAACAAATTATTATAAAAATAATTGAAAACTATTTTGAATCAAAAAATATTAAATAAATATTAAAAATATTTTTATAGTACTTTTTATTGTTAATGTATTAAATATATTTACGTAAATTTCCATCTCAATTTGACTTAAAATATTTATATAAAACTACGTTATATTTTTAATAGATATTGCCTACAACCAATAATCTTATTTATTTAACGTATATCAAAATAAATATTCTTTTCCATTGAATAATCTATGAATTATTTTTCTAGTAGCTGTAAAAAAATGTCTCATATTTTAACTCGTATTCCGAGAATTATTAATAAGTTAATATTTCTAAAATGGTCGACTAAATATTTGATGTTGACATTCGAATGAATGTTTTTATGTGAATTTTTAAAGGAAACTATTTACATAAGCACATATTTCACAAAGGTTTGTTCTTTCATTCAATATCCGTCCCCCTCATCCCTCATTCCTTTTCGTCTTCCGTCGATAGAATGTTGATAGATTCATTTTTCCGGAATAAATATAAACTATTCACAAACACGAATATTTATTCTGTTGACATTATGACAGAAATGGTCGACGATTTCTGACTCGTAATATTTTGTGTTTATTTGTGTAACGCTTGTACCATGAAATCCGGTCCGTCCCTTAATCCTTACAATAAAAAAAATTCTTCTATATATATATATATATATATATATATATATATAGAAGAATTATTAAATACTGTAAAAATAGAATACAAATATATTATGAATATTATTTATTTTTTAGCTACTAAATAATATATTAAAATTTAATGTCTTTTTAGTTACAAGTCCTTTAGGCTTAATTACTTGGTTTTTTATTGATATTTTTTAATCTTTATATAGAAATAGATCAGAATTATTTTCGAACATATTTATCAAATCAATCTTAGACCGTGAACCGTTTCGAAATAAAAGAAAAATTAATGGAAACCTAGAATATTTGCAATCAATAACCGAAATACCTTTAATTGAAGTCCGCGCCTCGCCACCCCCATTTTCTTCGCAGCGGCTGTTTACAAAAATTAATGGATCTCCACTTTCACTTTGACGGAATATCGGAACAACATTAATCTCGTACACCGGCGACTCTCAAACTTTTTTTTTTATTTTATATTCTATTTACCCTAGAATTTTTATAACGTTTTTAACCGACCCCACTCGTAATTCGAATCGTCCCTTATATTTAAACATCGCGCTTTCGTTGTACCGGTTTTAGCATACAAATAAAGTGAAACCCCTCCCCCCCTGCTTCAAAGTGTAAAGTCCGCAACTGAAACAATTGCAATCCAGGAATCGTCGACGAACGATCCGCGGTCCACACAATCTACGGTTTCCCATCACGATAAACCGACAACAGCTTATTAAGGGGATTTGCGGTGCAAAGCAGGGGTTACCGCGAACTGAAACACCCTTACTGAGTTCTCTGGTTCAATACCCACAGTTAATCCAATGTGTACACGTGATACAATTTTACGACAATACTTCTCTTTCATTTTATTTTATTTTAAAATTATATCCTTTATTATTATTTTTCAACCTTATATAAATATAATATATAAAAAATAAATTAAATTTAAAAATATATATTAATCACTCAGATATTCAAATATTATGATATATAAATGAAGAAAAAAATTTGGACAACCCTTCTTAACTTTAAATCATGTCAAAACGAAAATGAAGAATTGAACAAAAATAGTTAAACGACCTCCACAAATTTTACAGTATGTTTTCTGACCGTGACAATGGCGAAAAGTGTCAGAAATCCGAATAGAATAGAATAGATAGAATAGAAAGCAGAAAAGAGACGTCCGCGCTATATAAACGAGACTTAAGACAGAAAGGAGGAAAAAAAAAAGAAAGAATAAAAAGTAAAGAAAAGAAAGACGATGGCAACAAAACGTTTCCCGTTCCACATTTTTCGGCCGATGTAGAAGAGATTTATCGTCGTTTCGCGCTCGAGGATTTGTACTTTTGTATCAATCATGCGTTTCGAGTGGAAAACTTTTCGCGCTTATAAAAAGCACGCATTTATGACGGCCGCAACTGGACTTATTTTTTTTTTTTTGCGATAGATTTGCTCGATATTATACCTAATATAGATATATTTCAATTGTGAAATTGTTTTAGCGCTTTCATCGTTAGCAATTGTTAAATCGTGTAATGATTTATATCGTTTCTAGTATAAAAAATGTGTTGAATTTCTACTAAAACAGTTCAATCAATATTCATATATAACTAGTTCTAAAATAAAATTTTTATTTAAACGAAAACATTGAAAAACCACTATTATACGGTATATTTTCAATGAAATTTATCAATTTATTATTATTCTTAAAAGAAAAATCTAAAATTATATATTTTTAAAGCTTTCCAATAATATTTAATATTGAAAAATTTATTGAACTATTTTTTTCTGTTTCAGGTGGGTAAATCTAATTTTATCTTCACATATATGGTATGATTATCATTTTATTAATTCAATTTTATCATATTTGTAATAAAAAAATGTTTAAAATATAATATATATATTGATGATTAAATTTGCGTTTCTAAAAACATATGTTTTAAATAATAGATTTATATATTCAAAAAAAAAAGATGATCGTATATTTTGTATTAAAATAATATCATTTATTGAATATTAATTATAATTCACTTATGAATTCATATTATTATATTTTACTAAAATAATATGAATTGAATTTGAAATTAATCATTTTAATTATTCACACACACACACACACATATATATATATATATATATATATATATGTTTTAATATAGATATTTCAGTGGTTCAATAGTAAAAATTTAGACAAATCCACTTTAACTTGAAAATATGCATGTAGATGAATCATATAAACATACGATATACGTGCACGTGCAAGTTCGCGCGCGTGTGTGTATTCTTTGTTTTTCAGCGAAAGTTTTCCGCCTTTGCGATTATCAAAAAAGATGAAAAGGAACTGCTCCCACAGGCAGCGCCATTTCTCATTTTCGCTCGGGCGCCATTGGCGTCTCGTCCATTGCATTGCATTCAACTTTCTTTACATTCTTCTCTCTTTAGCAACCCTCGTATCCTGCCCTATTTTCATCTTCCGTCGCCATCTTCGAAAGGCTCTCCGGTATTTTCGAACCCTCCCCCCTACCCATCTTACGTCGTCTTTTTCTCTAATAATGGTAGTAAATTCATTCTTTTTACGACTTTTACGACGTTTATACACGCACGCTTTAACTGCACTTGAGAAAAAGAAATGTTGTTTTTACGCAAAGGTCGTTTTTTCCTCCCGCTCGGTCCTCTGCTTCGGCGTCGTTTTTCTTTTCGGAAGGTTTTTCCGTTCTATCTTCCTCTCTCTCTTTCTTTTTTTTTTTCAGCGGTGTTGAATTATCGCCGTTCTAACTCGAACGGTTTTCCTTTTGTTTGTTTTTTTTTTCTTGTTCTGTATGCTTTTTCTTTTCGTATTCTTTTGCTTTCACTTTTGCACTGCGGCGAACATTAACAAGGTAATATTAGGATCCGACAGTAAGAAGTGTCTTTCTTTTAAGCGAAAAAATTAGTCGAGAAAAAATATCCGACCTTTTTACTTCGCTTAAATAGATTAATATATATGTATGTAAATATCTAATGTTTGTCTCGTTTAAATTTATTTTTTTTATTATCAACTTTTACATATTTTTTTTAATTAAAGTAACATTTTTTGAATTTTAAGCAATTTTTTTATATATAATGATAATTTATATAATTATACATTGAATTTTATCGATCGATAAAAAACCTAAATTATTAATTATTTTATTACAAATTAGATATCAATTTATTTCACTTTTATAATACTCTTTTAAATTCATTTGCATTATCTTATGATACTTGATATATTTATAAAATTAAAAATTATTTGACTAGTAATAAAAAAATGAGGCTTTTATGTGCTTAATTGTGGCAATCTATAACCTCGTTTAGTAAAAATATTTTTTCGTATAAAATCTCATTTTATTTACGATAGTTGTTTGTATTATTTCGTATCTTGAATAGAACAATTATTCTAAATATGCCTTATTTTATTGTCTAGAAAAACAATATATAGGACTTTTCACAAAAGAAGAATCACTACTAAAATAGTTATTCACAAAATAATAGGTTTATTGCCTCTATTATAAACCAGTGTAATATTTATTTGTCCAATTCGTTCGTAATTATTAATAAATTACTCACAACGATATTAATAAATGAAACGTACTCGGAAAAAATCTCTAAAAATTCACGCTTTAATTTTCATTCACGAAAATGTGAAGAAAAATTATTCGAGTGTCGCTCTTCTCATTTTTCATATATGACACCCTTTGAGTTCTTTTCAGTAATCCAAAATAATAAAAAAAAATGTATAACACACGCGAAGTACATTTTTCACTATGGCAAAAAGACTTCCTTTGAATCGGATTGCTTCTAGAAAGCCTTTCAGAAAATTTACTCATTTTTTTTTTTTTTGGTATGATGAAAAAAAGTTTCGAGGGGACCTCTGCCTCCATTCTCATCAGGCATCTAGCACTTCTACCGTCGGACAAGTCAGACCTGCCCTCTTCCTTCGCTGATTTATAACGGATTATAAGGGGACTTTTCGTTTTTCGAAGGGTGAGATATCTTTCCTAGACCCTATCCAGTATTATACTTCTGGGTTCCACTCAGAAGAACGAGGATGCCTTCATTACAGGAGTTCCCCGAGTCAAATTAACATACATTACCCGAAGTGCGATTATGAACGCGATTCCGCTACGGTTTTACTATTTCACACCGAGAAGACCATTGTCTAATGAAATTTCACCTCATTCTATAAACCCCAAGACTACTGTTGTACATGTATTACTACTGTATCCCTGACGAAGGTCTAGAGACTTAATATCGAAATTTTCCGTACGCCCACGCCGCAAACGTGTTTTCTTAATTAAAAATTCGACTATCGCCAATTATCATCGTAGGTTCAATTTTTTATATATATATATATATTTATATATAAAATACTTCATGAGTAAATTGAATCGACCGACGGATGAAAATTTACACCCGAAACGCTACCGCAAGTCCTCTTCGTCTCCTGTTAACCGAGCTTAAAAGCCAAAGCTCTGAAAATTATTCATCTTCATGGCAAGATGGCAGATTTTGCACTGAGATTTATTTAACCCGCGTTTACATACATTATATTTCGTGTTACCACTTTGTAATTTAAAATTCAAGAGCTGCTTCTCACTGTTTTCATGCAGTTTTCCAATTCTAATAATATGCAAGTCATTCAAAATACACATCACTCACCTATACATATATATTATGAATAATTTAAAATAAATTTTCTTATTTTAGATAATATATATTTTGTAAATATTGTTTTATGATCTTTTTTTGCTATAAAAATCTTATCTTAAAACTTGTTTTCGTGTTCAAAATATCTCGTTTCTCAAACGCTTATTTTGTTTACATATTCTGTCCATTAGCAATTTTCTTGTTGTTTTTCCCCGTAATAGTCTTTCGGCTTTATTCATTTCAGTACATTTCCCCGCATAAATGTCCACTATTTTTGGACGAGCATAAAATACACCGAACATATGAATGTTGTGCTTGCGGAAAATAAATAAATTATTATGTAAATTGTCGTTAAGGAGAAAATCTCTTCGGGCATACAATGGGGCATCGTAAAGCTCCGAGATACGAGCGGGCACGTTTATCAAACGAAAGCTCTTTAAAATCTGAACTTAAAAATCTTGGAAGCGCTCTCGGAGACTTAAAAACTTCTCGTGCTTAATCTAATAAAGTTTTTTTTTCTCAAATAACTTAACTTACATCACAAAACTGTGAATGTGAACGTAGTTTGAAAAACTTTTCTATTTATAGGAAATATATACGATTCTTTATTTCTAAAACAATAAATTAAATATATATATATATATATATATATATATATATATATATAATAGTTAATAATTTCAAAATAAGATCATCCATGCTGATAGCAATCACACATGTAAAATTCTTACTAAATCCGACCTTTTCAGATATACTTTAGTATAGTTATAAATAGTGAAACATATCAATGCCGTTTTCGAATACCACCACCCCCGCTTCCCCTCGTCATTACTACTATATAGTATATATTTAATACATAAAACTTTGTAAAAAGCTTTATGCCGTACAGAATACGACCGAACCGGATAAACTTTGGACCGTTTTTGCCCTTTATACGTATGTATAATGCGTTCGAAGGCTACGGCCTACGTTTGCTACAAATGTAATAAGGGCTGAAAACAGACAACCTTTTTATCCGCGGGTCCGCTCTACGACCGCCCTTACAGTATAACTTTTCCCTTCGGCCGTAGCGACGTAGAGCCGTCGTCGTAGTCGTCGATAAAATTACTCACGTAGCACATTCTCGAAACCGGGTCTCTCGATTTTTATAGTTCTTGCACCCTTTGTTATTTTATTTTTTTTTATCTCTATACATGTATACATATATATATACGATTATTTTTCGATTGCGATCTGAACAAATTTAATTTGTGCGCAATATATTTGTGTTGATGTTTGTTACCAAAAACATCCCCTACCAATTTATCTATTGAAAAAAAACTAGAATCCGTCATATAAATTTGACAATTTCATATTTACAATATAATAAAAATAAAACTATTTAAAATATATTTTAATTAGAAAACAAAATGTATCTTGCAAGATTTCAATCCACATATATTATACTTTTATACAGATTTATACGTTTTAAATTGCTTAATCGACTCGAAATCGTATTATATTATTATTCTTAATTCTCTATTTATAAACATTCTGTAATTTCGCACAAATAACTCGCAAGTATTCGTATGCTAATTTCGATACACATTTATTCAAACTACAGATTTAAACCCCGAAGTACACGCATTTTAAGTGGCAAATTTACATGGAAACCAATGAAGCTTAAGCTTCAAATCCCAGATCTCGACGAGGTTTCGCGTTACGAGCGTCGATTTTAATTTCGTATTTACCTTAATTAAATATATACGCACACACACACACACATATATATATATATATATATATATAAATTTAATATATAATATAATCCCTCGCCTACGATAACAAAATATAACATACGTTAATATAGCTGAAAATTCATGAACAAAACATCCATCATTCGTAGAGAGGGGCGGGGCGGGGCGGGGTGGTTTACTTTGCACGTCGTTGTCGAACGATCATTTTATGAAACGTTATTAATTAATTATTAATTATTAATAAACGTCGTATTAATTACGTCGTTTTTGCGGCCGTCTGAACATCTGACAAATTGAATTGTGAATATTTTAATTAAATTTTGATACGCGCCAAATTCGTATTATGCTAATTAGCTTTGGCCGTGTGTCATTTCTTTGGAGTACACCTGCGCTGGTTTCAAACGGCAACGGGTTCACTTGACGTTTTAAAATTCAAGTTTTCAATTTTAAATTATGTAATATTGATGTTGTAATAAAAAAAAATCACAATTGCATCGTATTATATACCATAATATTATATAATCACATTTCAGTAATTGAAATCTTTGGGCAATATGGTAATTTTCTAAACATAAATCGCTCAACAAATTACATCTGACATCCCTATATTTGTAATTTGTACGATTCATCAATCATCAACTTTGAAAGAAGGGAAAGTGCAAATTTCTAATTTAGCATCACTCGCATATTTTATATTCGTAGTTTTCGTGAATCATCGCTAATATAATTTATTTTTAAAGTTTATTCTACGAGAGCATAATTGGTTAAAATAATCACTAATAATACTGCTATTATTATTTATAATATTTTCATCATTACATTCACTTGGCAGTTAGCCATGCATTTAATTAGCCCGTTAATTATCATAATTATTACACTTGAATACATGTAATTTTACATATACCAAAGTAATTATACAGCAAACATTAATAATACAAACACATTACTAGAAACCTTGGACTCTATTAAATTTCATAAACATTTTGTACTAAATTTGTAATGATTTCAATCTTTTTTAAATACTCACAATTTACATAATATTATTTAATATTTAGAATGAATATCTAATTTTAAAAAATATATATTCTATATATTTTATTCATATGTAACTGAATCTATCTTATATTTAGTTTAAATTAATTAATAATTATTGAAACTAAATAATGATGAACATAATCCACGCATAATTGACTATTATTATGTAATTGTATATACATTATCTTTATATATAAACAGCATTAATAATTTTAATATTAATTCAAAATTTAAAAACACTCTTAGTTTTATAGCTTCATAAAGCTATATTTATTTTTCTTTATTCATTCAGACTTTTAATCGAAAAGATATGATCGTTAATTTATTTTTTTTCCTTAACTAATAACATCTTTTTATTATTTTAATTCTTATAATATTTTTATAAGCTCAGCACTCGCAAATCCTACATTCGTTAGAATTTATTATTCGCAACTCCCGCTATTTGCAATCGTCGAATCCGAATAATTGAATTTATCAAACGTTTTATACGCAAACATTATTCATATTTACCTATCAAATATACAATATTATTACAATCTTCTTAACGCATATTTTTTTTCATACATACATATTATATTATAACTAAGTCGTGTCGCATTCGCATTTTCAGACCCCTTTTTGCAACGTTCGTTGTATAGCGAAAACGCATTATAAATCGCATTTTAATCCAATAATGTCCGTTTGGCAATTTATCGGGGAAACGGTAGCTTTAAGCACTGTCGCGCAATGTTATTTAATTCAGATCCCTCACAGATTCGGACACAGAGGCCTGAACTGATTCAATTTATAGCAGTGGAACATTTGTGGTCGGCTCGCCCTCCGGCTAATTTTTGTTTAATTGCGTGTCGCGACGCCGCAGCTTCTAAAACTGTGAAGACATCGGTTAAATTTTAATCGATAAACTCATTCATACAGTAGAAACCGCCTAATTGGACCAATATACTATGACTTCTACTATATATATAGTCAGTTCTCGAGTTACGACTACCGTTAGCACTTATGACAAAAAAAAATCATATTTTTAATAGTTTCACTTCTAGCGATTGATGATAATCGACAGTAAGCAATTTATTTAACCAACTAAAATAATAATTAAAAATTAGAAATAAAAATCACTGTATTTGCTTATATAAATTGCAAAACCGAATCTCGTCGTAAGTCTAGAATAAATATTATTTAAAAAATATTTTTTTTTATAATTCTAAAATACGTAATTTATATGCTTAATTTAAGCTTTTAATGTATATAAATATTTAATATTACTATCAATAAGCTTTACCATTAAATTTAATCGTTGTTCATTATTAAATCAATAACACGTATATTTTTAAATATATAGAAAATTTCAGTTTCAAATCCATATTCATCACTGAAATATATTTTTTATATTAATTAAATATTGTTTTATAATATTATAATATTCGAAAATTATATAAATATTTTATATTATATTATATATAATATTAAGCGTAACGACATTATATACATATTGAAATCATACAATTCGATTATACAACATTTATTTTAATGATAATACGAACGACCGATGCGCAGAATACGTTCCGAAGACACGAAAATATTTCATTTCGTTTTATAATAATAATATATATTATACGGAGACATATGAGAAAAAAAATATTGACGATTCCGCCGAGTCGTATTAATTTGTCGTACGCTTTATATATATTTATTTAATTGCGATCGAGAAATATTTGTGTCGATTTCGCACAGTCAAGTCACGTTTGCCAATAAAACAAGAACCGCGAATCGGATCGTTTAAATTCTAATTTAATGCGTGCATCGCTCGACAGTTGAAAATAAAATTTTATATTTACGCATAGTAGGAGTCGAACACGAAAATAATACGTATCGCGAATGCGCCAATTTCAACGATTTCGCTTTCGAACGCCAATAGCGCCCTTAAGACGCAGCGCGCGCCTCGTAAACCGAGACGTCTGTGCGCTCGAAACGTATATTTTAAATGTCTCGCGGTTATATGAGAACATTGTTCAAAGCGCGACATATGACATGTACACGTTTTTAAATGTCGTGTACATCTTAAATCTATTTTTTTATTATTATTATTTAATTTTAATTTTTAATGATGACAATAGATTATTTATATTTAAAATGTGCTTCAAATTGAAGACAACAGAAAACCACATTATGAACTATAAATATGCAATAAAAATATCATACTGAACGATAGTCATATAATATGGAATTAAATTAAAACACAAAGAAAAACATATAAAAGAATAAATATATATTTTATATTCAATTTCAGAATTATAAAATATATTAAAGCAAATTGAATTAATTTACCCAAATTGTAACAGAATTATTATATAATAATAAATAATCATACTTTCTATATATATATAATAAATTATATTCATGGAATGAAATTAAGTATGATACAATAATACAAATATATGGAATACTAAATTCCGATTTTATATATTTTCGTAATTTCCACTAATGCATATAATACGTAATATAATATAAAAGTAATATTTTAACTTGAATAATGTCCAAATTTCAAAAACTCGTCCATCATACATTTTATGACTTGATATTTACGTTAACATATATAATATTTTCTACTAAGATTTAAAATATTTTTATATACATCATAAATAACAACAAAGATCGCAATATATCCATATCAATCTGTCTAAAATAATACAGATTTAATTTTTATTTGATATAATAATATCATATTACGTATATTAAATGTGTATCGATAGCACATTGAAGTATAATTTAAACTCGAGAATCACAACATCTGAAATACTATCATTACATGTTGTACATCACTAAATTATACATCCCTCAATTTGCATACCCCAATAATTAATTAATTGTAACACTGTATTACTAGTAATTCTAGACTTGTTATTTATTAGTACTGCTTCGTTTTTCATAATATATAAAAAAAAATATTTTTTTAATTATTTTCTTTTAATTTTTTAATATATTGATATCAAGAATTGAATTTGAAATCACGCGTGTCAATATTTTTTGAGTTGAGTTGTATTTTTTTATAATTTATATATTTTTTATTTCTATTCAATCTTAAAGAATAATGCACAAAATTATTATTATTATTTATTTTTAGTATTAAATATGAAAAACTATTTTCGACTAATAAAAAAGTAAATGTTCGTATATGAATAAATAAGGTGACCATCTTTTTTTTAAGGAGGACACTGAAAGATCGTTTGTTAAAATGGAAGACTTGTGAAAAAAAAAGGTGCAGTCTTGTAATGGAGTCTAAAAATTTGAAAGTTGATTCTCGATTTTAATGTCGACTTAAAAAACAGTTTGAAAATTTTCAAAATCTATGAAACACGAAAAAGGAGGACACGACTTAAAAAAAAAGGTGAACTGTCCTTCCAAAAGGAGGACGGTTGGTCACTCTTTATACATGAAAGGTTTAAATTTAATAAATAAAAA